>VXBB01024638.1:112707-144066 GCA_013399915.1 Illadopsis cleaveri | reverse complement strand
TTTTTTTTTGGCAATGCCATAGCACATAAACCATCACATGTCGGGATTTTCTCTTTTGCAGATAAGGGTTTTTTGATTAGAAGGTGAAGTACAAGGCACCTCCCCTGCTCCTGCTTAGGTTC
This sequence comes from Illadopsis cleaveri, assembly GCA_013399915.1. NCBI lineage: Eukaryota > Metazoa > Chordata > Aves > Passeriformes > Timaliidae > Illadopsis > Illadopsis cleaveri. The sequence goes on along the minus strand of VXBB01024638.1, from coordinate 143,944 downwards.
TCTTCATTACATGAATGTCAAAGGCTTACTTTAGCTTTTGTTACCCTCCTTTGATTTCTCTATTACAGGGATACATTTTCTGTATTCAGATGATTCTCACTGGTGTTTATGGGCCATTAAAAATCCTGGGAGTAATCTTAGATAATAGCTCTCCATTGCTTGTACCTGAGCTCAGCTATTATTTTCTTCTTATAAAAGAGGAACATCATTCTAGCACAAATGCTCAAAAATATCCTAGGGATTTAATTTTAGTCCCAATGAAGCTGAAGTCAATTGAAAATTCTCAGTCAAGTCAGGCTTTCATTGTAAAAATAATTAGTTTAAATTTTGTCACAAATGTTGACAGCTTTTCAAGTTGTAACATTCATAGCATAGTTATTAGCATAACTATAAAAATTCATGTAGAAGGACATATTTCAGGATTCTGCAGTTTTCTTACATAAAATCCACCTGAACCATTTTGTCAACTGCTGTCAAGACCCCCAAACTATGCTGGTATTTAAAACTCATTAAAAATTCCTTCAAGTTTTTGACCAAGCGAAGGGCACATTACCAGATTATAAACACATGCAATGTCATCATTTAGAAATGAAAATGACACTTTAAAAAAAAAATCCAAGTAGTATAGTTTTAAATTCTACTGTTTCCAAGACAATCTCAGAATAACAAGGGCCAATTTCCCTACTAAATACTTCAGGTTAATACAATGAAAATATTTGTTAATACAGAATGAAGAAAAAATCACACACAAATGAAGCTTTTGTAAATTTATTTTTAAAAAAGACAGTGAAAACTGAACATAAAAATGAAAACCTAATCAGACAGTACAGGAACCTTTCAAAAAATTTTAGCTGAACAACAGAATAGATTTCTATGGAACTATTCCAAAAAAAAAAAAAAAAAAAANAAAAAAAAAAAAAAACAAAAAAAAAAAAAAAAAAAAAAAAAAAAGAGAGAGAAACAAGGGAAAAAAAAGAAACCAACAAGAAACCCAATCACAATTATACCAAAATATCTACTTAAAGATATACAAAAAAATCCATATTAATAGCCCTCTTTATTGCTTGTTTTCCTGATTGTGCTAGGGTTTATTTTTTTAAGAATGATCAATTACTAAAACAAAAAACAATGTGGATCTTTTTTTCTGAAATCTGATTATTATTATAAGCATGGAAATGCTAATTATACTCATTTTTCTGCTCTCACAAAGTGAGGGTTTTTTTGTTTGTTTGAGACTTTACACTTAATAAAAAATTCTCAAACTTACAGGAAAACACTAGGACAGAAACACTAAAGGGCTAAAAGATGGAAGGGGCTTCTGGAGATCATCTAATTCAAAGCCCCGTGAAAATCATAGAATCATAGCATGTTAAGGGGTTGGAATGGACCTTAAAGATCATCTAATCCCAACTCCTCTCTCCACGGGCAGGAACACCTCCCACTAGACCAGGCTGCTCTGCTCAGGATCATGTCCAATCAGGTTTTGAGTACTGCCAATGACAGAAATCTTGGATAAACCAAGGTGGACCTTTTCCAGTGTTTGACCACCCTCACTGTGAAAAATAAAAAATAATCCTTGTTCAGCAGAATTTCCTGTGTTCCAATATTTGTTCATTGCCTCTTTCAGTGGCCACTTCTGAGAACACTCTGGCTCAATCTTCATTGCCACCTGCCAGCTGGGATTTTTCCATGTTGGTTGCTCTGAGTCTTCTCTTTAGCTCTACAGTCACAGCTCTCTCAACCTCTTCTCATATGCCAGGTGCTTAATCTCCTTGATTTATTTGGGCCCTTGTTGGACTTGCTCCAGCATGCCCATATCTCCCTGCAATGGGAGCACAGGACTGGACACAAGGCTCGAGATGCTGCCTCACAGTGCAGTGCTGAGCAGAGGGGCAAGATCACCTCCCTCCACCTACTGGCAATGCTCTGGTTAATGCAGCTGAGAGAACTGCTGCCTTTAGCCACAAGGCTGCATTGCTGGCTCAGTTCGACTTGGTGACTACTAGGATCTGGTCCTTTTCTGTAAAGTTGCTTTCCACCCTGTCAGCCTCCAGCCTCTACTGATGTCTGGAGTTATTCCTTCCCAGGTGCAGGACTGTGCACTATCCTTTCTTGAACTTCACGTCAGCCTATTCTCCAGCCAGTGCCAGTCCCCCGGAAGGCAGCACAGCCATCTGATATCATCATCCAGTCCTCCCAGTTTTGTACCATCTGCAAACTTTCTGAGGGCTTTCTCTGTCCCAACATCCAAGCCATCAGATGCTAAACAGTACTGGATCCATTATTGATTTCCTCACTATGGCACCAGTGACAACCCTCAACTTGGACTTCATGCCACAGATCACAACTCTTTTGACTATGTTCAGTTTTAAATTGCACCTCCCCATTCATCAAGTACATTCCATCAATTTGTCTATGAGGATATGATGGGAGCCAGTGTCAAAAAATTTGCTATATGCAAGACAAACATCTACTCTTAGACCCCCATCCACCAATCCAATTACTTCATTAGGGATGACTATGACGATGGTCAGGTGAAATTTCCCCACTATAAATCACTGCAGAGTACTTCCAAACACCGTTTTGTCTATCACATTGGGAAGTGGATTCCAGGTGAATTTGCTCTATTACCTCTCCAAGGATCTCGCCAAGGATCCATGTTTATTGCCCCTCTCAAGGACAGGCTTTCCTCTAGCCACGATGTTTCAAAAATTATCACAAGCCTTCCAATAACACCAGTCAGCTCCTTCACCATTTTTGAATACCTTTTGTGAGCTCCTGTCCACTTGTGTATGTCTGTCTGGTCTAAGTGTTCCATAACCTGATCCTCCTCCAACAGGTCAGTCAGATTTTCCCACTGGTATGGGGCACCGGGTTTGCAGACGCATTAGACCATTACAGGTGAAGAAGGCACTGAGTACCTTGGCCTTTTCCACATCCTCCATCAGATTCTTTGTCCCACTCAGCAGTGTCCTTTTGCTGCTGATGGACCTTTAAAATCCCTTCCTGTTACCCTTCATGCCCCCATGAGATTCAAATCCAGGCAGCTTTTGGCTTTCATAACCCAATTCCTGTATGATGATACAGTATTTCTACACTTCTCCCAGGTCACCTGTCCCTGCTTTCACCTCTTGAATACTTCCTTTCTGTATTTGTATTCAGTGAGAAGCTCCTTGTCTATCATGCCTCCTGTTGTCTTTGCTTGTTGGGATGGACTATTCTTGAGCTTAGGGGAAGTGAGCCCTGGAAATCAGTGAGGGGATTTCTCCTAGACCCCTCTTCTCTCCAGGACTCTCCATGTATCCTATGGGATTCTTTGAAGCTGATCTCTGAACAGCCCAAAGTCTGCTTGCCAGAACCCTGAAGTCAGGACCTGCTTTTCACCTTCTTCTCTCCTCCAAGGAGCTTGAACATCCATCATCATGTGATTGAGTAAGGGAAAGAAAAGTGACTGAGAATATTGGCATCAGATCTGGAAAAACTGCAAATGTTTCTTAAAATTTGTAGGCAAATACAAGTTCTTATCTGAAAATAGACAGTTGATGAAGAATGGAAGGAAGCTTTAACATTTAGAAAAAATATGACTTTTAAACATTTTTAAGTTCCAATTTCAACTTAAATTCATTTATATTACTTACATCATTTACTGAATTCCTTTCCCTGATAAAGCCTCAAAGCAGTTCCTAATTAGTTTGGTTAGGCTACAATATAATTTTGAAATATCAGTATCTACAAAGTCAAACTGATCACCAACTCTTGCCATTCTCCTCCAGGAAATAAGAAACGAACATACTGAATGACTAGTCCTGCAGTTTCAGTAAGAGATTAAGAGATTATAACATCTCCAGTACATGCACACGCACACACACACACACACACACGTGGGTGTATATCTAATTTTTTCTCCACAGAAAAAAGACACATATATGGATCCTACATAACGTAAAGTAGCTAAGAGTTATATGATCTTGTTAGACTGTTGAAAAAAGATAAGCTGTTGTAACATGATGAGTTGGAAAGACCAGTTTATCATACTGAAAATTTTGTCCAGTGCCAAAATGATTAGTGCCATGATTAGACCAGGTCAGTCACTTCAGCTCTTTATGTAAGGACCTCCAAGTGTATATGAAGACTGGAACTCCACATTTGAAATCAGTTCTGTGGACTCCTTTAGATTTTTTTAGGCATTAGATTTCACTTGCTATGTTCTTACAGGAGGCAGTGTATACATTAGAGAATTGTTTCAAATATTTTTGAAATTACTTTAAAATGCAAAATATGTAAAAATGCTTGGTTCTAATTTTACGTGTAAAAGTCACCTCTAAGTTCATAAATAGTATGTCAGTCTGAAGGTGAAAGAAAGATTCTCCTCCATGTTGCATCCTTGCTTTCATCCAAGGGTCATAAGATTGGCTAACTCCATGCAGAAGATAAAGGATATGATAAATAAATGGCTCTCTGAAATTTCTCAGTCTTTGGTCATAAGAGCCGATGGATAAATCAGATAGCAAAATAACAGTCTGAAGTGTCTTTTTTACCCAAAGAAATATTTAAGACTAACATAATATGAAGGATACAGCAGGCAAGAACAAGCTACTTCTCAATTAAGAGTACAGGGGACCCAATAACTCCTGTTGACCATTTCTCTACTTCATCAGCAGTAAATAAAAGAGGAGTTTTGGAAGTAAGATAACAGAAACCTGTTCAAGCTAACTTACATTAAAATTCTGAAATAAACCTGCAAGGAGACTCAGATTGCCTAGCTGCTCTAACATGCTAGCACAAAATGGCAAGTGTAGTCTCATTTTTTCCGCCAGGTGTCTCTATATAAAACATGAGCACAGAGCAAATGGAAACAAGCTTGGTGGTATAAGCATATTCTCTCACCCTTTAAAAATCAGGTTTTGGAAACTCTGGCTTGAGGGAGAACTCAGAACAGCTTATTTAGTATTAGGCAGTAACATTAAAACAGATGAGGGATAAAATTGCAGGTTTCAGGGCATCCATGTCAGTCACACCTACCTGATGAACTCCTTGCCCTTCTGACAGACATTTATTTACATTTTTTTAAAAAGGGTTTTCAACATAATTGAGCATTTGATAAAAGGTGGGAACAACAGTTAGAAGAGTTAAAAAAAATCAAAAATATTTTAAAACATCAATAAAACCATCAATAGGAATATTTTCATAAGCATATATCTTATAAAATACAATTTTAATTAAATAAGAAATTATCGAGTAATTAAGAAATTAATTTTTCATTTTCTGTTATATGTATTCAACATATTTTAGGACTGGACCAGTTAATTGGTTTTGAACAGTTTCAGTGCCTCCTACAGTCAAAAGCAATATAACCAAATCTAAATCTTTTAAAAGTTACAGATCGAGAAAGGAGATTACTAATCCTCCTGCTAAGTGGATTTACTGATTGTACATTGTACACAATAACTAGAACCTTAATTATGGACCAAAATCCCTTGTTCTGTCTGTAAAGTGGTACAGAGATAATGTAGCCCAAAGTCATCACACCAGATTCTAGGTACTTTACTGAAATCCCTAAGATAAGAACACATTTATACTAGCCTCCCTGAGGTTTCAGTGAACAGAGATAGTGATCCCCAAAGAACTCAGAGATTAACCACCCTTTGAAGGTGCTTCTCATGGAAGATACACCCTAAAGCAGTTTCACAAAAGAGAAATGCCGCAATAGCAATTTGGGGTAAACGCTTTCCATATATTAGAGCTGAACTACAGGGAAGCTTTTTTAAAAAATTAACCCATTCAAAAATAAAATTTCCGAAAACACCATTTGAAATAAAACAAGTTGTGAGGAAATCAGAAGTTGGCATTATGATCTGATGATAGGCAAAGGCCAGCCTAACCACCAAACGAGAAGAAATGAGTAAGACGGAAAGAGGCACTAAACAAAGAGGAAACTAGTCTTTATTTGAAATGGTACAAAAGGGCAGAAAGAGCAATGAATGGAAAAGTGAAGAAGAAAACGATGATGCCTCACAGCCTGTTCAGAAACCACAGGCCTCCCTAGCTCAACCACTTTATTTTCTCTCCACATAGTATCCATCCAAATTAGGTTTGTCACAGCTGAACATTCCTAATTGTGAAGATCAGGTTAAAAGGATGACAAATAGTTTTCACTTTCTTAAGACATATTTAAGTCACACATATCTTGTAAGGACATCTTAGCAGGGTAGAAAAAGAGTCCCAGTTAAACAACTAGAACTATGCTTGTGCCACCAGCAGTGCATTTTCTCCAAGCATATGTATCCAATGATAACCTTATCATAATTCAGAAATATATCCCTAAAAAACTTTACCTGGAAGCAGTGAAATACAAGTGAAAACTTGAAGTCTCAGTACTGTCCCAACTGTGTCATGCATGCCATCATGACCATCATAAACATACAATCCTAGTGCACACAAAAATCTAATGTTTAAAACTATCAAAATTAGCAAATAGGTATACCTAACGTGTATGCAACTGTTACCCATAATAGCCAGTGGTTAGCAAAAGCATGGCTTACATTTTTAGCTATAAAGGCTTACCTACATTTAAAGGGTCTGTTTCCAGAGTTTTTAAAGAACTGCAAATTACAGCATTATATAATTCTAATTTGATCCTGAATTTGCTTGTTCAACTTCGCAATTTAATATATGTAAAGATATAAAAATGATGGAGTCAGATGTCCTAAATAAAAATGAGCATTCCCCAAAAGATAAATTATCTCCTAAATGAAAAAGTCTTTGTTTCATGCTCAGAAATGCAGCAAGTTTCCACCTTGCCTATCTCCACTAATAACTTCTCTCCTGCTTTTCCTAACTTCTTTCTACCAAAGCATTTCTGCAGGTGTCTGCATAGTCACCTACACCTACTCCAACAAAAGTTGCCTCTGGTCTTGTTTACTTGCTTGTTTGTTTTTATTTTTTTCCTTTTAATTACCACAAACTGCCTTTGTTACATAAGGTAGATTTTTCTTTTTGGATATATTCCTAAGAAAGGCCTTTCAACAATTCTGACTCAGTCCTCTCCATGTTACATTAGGGACAATTCATATTTCATGTACGAAAAGAGCTTCTTTTTTTTTTTTTTTTTTTTTTTTTTTTAATTGGAACATTATCTTGGGGAATCACAGTAGGTTTACATGTGAAAAGCATCCCAAATTATTATGTAGGCAGAAATAGAAGTGTGAGCATTCTTTTGAATATTTAAATTTGTCCTACATGAATACAGAAATAAGTCTTCCTTTTATAGTTTGCGTTATTCATATCATTAGCACAGAATTCCAAAACGGGACATCCAATTCACAATACAAGCAGACATACTCCTAATTATTTTTTCCCCACTATAAAGCTGAGCTATTTATACTCTGCAGTACTTAGCCTCAAGATGAACATTTTCCTACAGGTTTTGTTTGTTTCTTGAAAAACAATGAGAAAACAATGTTTTTGTGAGCTTGTTTGATATCTTTCTATTGGCTTGTTTTCATACATTTTGAGATAGGAGTAGTTTGGAAAGGAAAAAATAAGCAAAACGAGACAAAGCAATGAACATCATCCCTATTGAAACAATAACATAACATACAGCCAGGGATTGTCACTTCTTCAAAGAGAAGAAACTGACAGAATTCTTTTGGAAGATATTGATGACACTGTTATGGGGGTAACCTTCCTTAGGGTGGCAAATCCACCCTAGCAACACAGCCAAAGGGAAGTTAAGATCATATCTACATGGAATTATTGAGTTTAAGCTGATTATTTTAAAGAAGCTTGTGTGAGTGGGAAAAATAAGATTGCAAAAAGCAACATATACATGGACATGAATTGTGTTCTCCTACACTACATGATTTCCATCATGAATTTCAATAGTGCCAAAACAGTTCTTACATCTGACACTGAAAAGAATACAGATTTAGAATACCAGTGCTCTGCTACCTGTTCTCAAATTAGATAAGATCATGGAAAACCAGCAATAGGATTTGGCCCTCTACATTTTTGTTGTTTTCCAGGCAAACGTTGCTTTCCATTATAAAATGCTCTCAATCACCAACAGAGAAATCACTCTAAGTATTTTAAATTAATCTAAAAATTAGTAAGAAATTATTTCATTACTAAAAAGCACTGCACATTCCTTAGGACTTAAAACATCAGTATCCTACGCCAAAATACAGTAGTATGTTTCAATTATTTACTGGTGAATAAAGAAGTAAGTTTTGAGTCATTTCTGTACACTCATGCTGAAATTTTGCTTTGTAGAGAGATCTTAAAGGTCATCTAGTTCCAACATCCCTGCCACAGGCAGGTATGCCACCCACTAGATCAGGCTGGTCTAAGCCCCATCAGCCTGGCCTTAAACACTTCCAGTGATGGGGGATCTACAACTTCTCTAGGAAACCTGTTCTAGTGCCTCACCACCCTCACAGTAAAGGATTTCTTCTTAACATCCAATGTAAATTTCTTTTAGTTTTAAACCATCAACTCTTATCACTACATGTCCAAGGAAAAATGGCTCTCCTTTTTTGTAAGCCCCCTCTAGGCACTGGAAGGCAACACTAAAATTTCCCCAGAGCCCAGACTGTTTTCTCCATGTTGAACAACCCCAACTCCCTCAGCCATGTCTTCACAGGAGAGGTGCTCCAGCCCTCTGATCAGACAATCACTTTGGACCTCCTCTAGTAGATCCACATCTTTCCTGTGCTGGGGATCCCAGAGCTGGATGCAGCACTCCAGGTGGAGTCTCACCAGAGTGGAGCAGAGGGGCAGAATCCCCTCCCTTGCCCTACTGGCCTCTGCTTTGGACGTAGCCCAGGGTGTGGTTGGCTTTATGGGCTGCAAGAGCACACTCTTGGCTCATGTCCAGCTTTTCATCTTAACTCAGCTGCATCCTGTCTCCACAGGACCTCATCCTTCATGCAAGTCAGCATTTCTTAACATCAACTACGCACATTTCCATTGACAAAGATAATGTAAAATGGTGCAGACAGAAAGCCTTAGCCCTTGACCAGTCCTTGGTCACCATCCCACAGAAAGAATATAAAGACACAGCATAAATGCTGCATGAATATCNCTCAGCTGCATCCTGTCTCCACAGGACCTCATCCTTCATGCAAGTCAGCACTTCTTAACATCAACTATGCACATTTCCATTGACAAAAATAATGTAAAATGGTGCAGACGGAAAGCCTTAGCCCTTGACCAAGTCCTTGGTCACCATCCCACAGAAAGAATATAAAGACACAGCATAAATGCTGCATGAATATCTGAATTTTGCAAAACAGTCTCATGGTTTTATTTCAGTAGCTTAATTATAACAACAGTAGCTTACTGGGGTGGGTCAGATGGGAGGTCAGATGGAGTGTGTATCAACAAATGTACTTTAAACCATTTTAGGGGATTAATTTAAAAACAAATTGAGCATCATAAATTTTAATAACACTAACCATAGTCAGGTCAGGTTTTACAGTCAAGTAGAAATATTCCATACTCACACATAAGCATATTTGTGAAATCACCATAATTGTTCAGTTCTTATGTGGATACACATAATTGCTAGAATGAAGAGCTGTCACTGTCCTAAAAAATACAACAATCTGAATGTATTTACATCAAATGGAAAAATCAGGGTACCTGTAAAAAATAGGTGAACTAACAAAACAGGTGACCTGTCAGTGAATCAAAACTTGCTCACAACTGAACTCAGCAAACCACTTTAGTACATACCCAGGATTTAACAAGAGTACTACTGAAATCAACAGCTTAGCACAGGCCACTAGTGCCTAGCCGAGTGTACCACACATGGGGACCTCCACTTGCTCTGCCTGCAGGATCTCAAGTGGGATTTTGGACCATGACAAGCCCCAGCAGATCATGGGAAGGGCAGGGGTGTTGCCCTCAGCTTTCTTGGTTTTCTTTGTTTGGAATCTTACAAGTAGATTCTCACGCAGCTCAACATAAACTATGTATATTTTTAGATTGTTTTTCATATTTCTCCTCTGAGAGGAGAATTGATTAATTGTGGTATTCACCATCCAAGTTGAAGAAGTAGTGACCTAAATGACCAACCTCTTGCCTTTGTATAAACTGTATATAAGATTAGAGTCGGATTGTTGATAAAGAACATAGAGAAGAATGTAGAAGAAGAATTCAGAATAAAGTATCATTAGCTTTCCCTTCAACTGCTGCTGCCTGCCTCGTTCCTTTCTGTGGGTCCAATCCTCCTACATATGACCCTGACTGTCTGAACACATCACAGGGGCACATGCAGAGCAGGTGCAACCACACCTCCAGACAGGGATGGAAATGTGATGTGTGTCAATAGCGATTGTTTAGAAGTTTGTAGAAGTCACAGCACTACTGAAAGAATAAGGGCAGACAAAAATGAGCAAACCTTAGAAGCAAACTGTACTTATGGAAGAACAAGACTTATGCTAGAGAATATACCCTCTAAAAATACATGAGTAAATTAATTGGCTGTAAAATTCTTCAGAGTGTTCAGAGCCCCTGTTCTGTAATTTTGCACTCCACCTGATGGACTGTTGACAAAGCTAAGGTCTAACAGAGAGAATAAATTAATAGAAAAGGGGAAGGAAGCTGAAAGGAACATCAATGACAAAATGCAAATAAATGGCAGATCACCAGCCTAACAAGCACAGATGTGAGTGGTCAAGAGACCAAAGGAACTAAAAAAGAACAGGATAAGCAAGAAATTAAGTGAGATTAAAGCATATCTTGGCAAAGTAGCCATTAAAGATAGACAAAATAAAAATCCCGAAAGATAGGAAAGTCAGAAATAAGCAAAAATCAGACTTTATAAATTGCAAAAAATCTGAGAAAGTGAAACAAAACCAGAATGAAGATAGGCTTTTAAAATTATGACAGTTGCCATCAGATAGCAACACAGTGCAACTCACGACACCTCAGGCCACTGATGTCAATCAGGAAGCCATGGAATAGCAGGAAAATTCCAAATGACTACTGAAAGCACACTGTCGCCCTTAGATAAGCAAACAGGACATCCTAGGTAACTACACACAGACTAGCAGCTATTATATACACGTAAAATAATCATCATTCTCTGATATTAACACATTGGAAACTAAGTCACTGAAGTTAAAGGAAAACCAACTTCTCAAAATGAGCTTTATTTCTTGGAGAAATTCACAAATCACTTTGATAAAGTGAGTTCATAATGGAATTTATTTTTTCTAAAAATGTTGATAAATTTGAAAAATCTGCAGTGACCTGGTCAATCAAGTGGTTCCACAGAGCAGCAAAACTGATTTTTCTTGGTTTTACAAAGATTTCCATCCAACATCCTTATAAAAAGCCTTTTTTTTAATGTCCTCAGTTCACAATGTTCTCCCTTTCTAAGTGTCACCCAGCATTCCTTGGGTTCCACTCCTTCCACAGGACTGGGCATGCAGCTGGACACAAGTACATCCACCAGGGTATCCATGAGAGTAAGTGCTACCAGCCACACCACAGCCATAAGTGTCTTGTAAAGGCACTTTACTGGCCTTGCTGAAGTAACCAGCTCAGCTTTCTCTAACAAGTTAAATTTTTACACAGGCTTCACTTGTATGACAGTAACAATTAAACAGTCACCAAAGGAAAACAAAGGAAAGAAGAAGGTGGACTAAGGGACAGTTAGAACAATGGACTCAAAATTGGCACACATGGCCAATATTTAGGTTAAAAATAAAGGCTACCAAGAAGGCTTGTAAGAAACAAAACTTAATTGAATGATTAATGAAGAAAAAAACCTTCACTGGGGAGTTATAATTTAGTAGTGTGATTTTTGATAATGGATATAAAGAGCTTTATTTCAAAGAATATGCACAGAAGAATCCAGAAGATACTTTGTGAAGAAGCAAGCTAAAATGATTGCCTAATTTAACACTGCAATCCAATGCAACCTATCATAAGAAAACTTTAATATGAGTGACAGTTGATAACTACATAGTGTCTCTGCACAGCACAGGTAAACCCTAAAACACTCCATTAATTTATGCTGTTATGAGCTTAAAAAAATTAGAAAAGTGAGTAAAAAGCTATAAATATTGCCTTCAAGAACTCAATAATGAGAAAAACGTGAAACTTTTTTAATTTTAATGTATTAATCAATGATAAGTAATTTGAGAGGGATATTTATCCAAGTATTGCCAAAATATAGTATAAGTTATCAAATCTTTTATTAATGGATATTCCTGAGCTCTTGAATGTGTGGGTTTGTTGTTCATTTTTTTTTAGACTTTGGTGTCCTTTTCATTTAAGGTTAATCAGTATGGTTTCCCAAAATTGTATCATTACATCTCTCCAGTCATCTAAAAAACGCTGACATAAATTCCTCATTAAAAAACCATTTCATTTCTTGACTCAGTTATGGATAGTTAAGATAAAATTTTGCAGAGCTTCACAAAGTAGAAGATGCAAGCAGGAAAAAATGTTCCTCAAATGTCACATTGAATAGCCAGTTCTGTACATTTCATACAGGTTGTTTGTCATGAAAGCTGTATTTTTGTGAATGCTGACTCAAAAACCCTGGAACTGAGCAGGACATTAAAATGAAAAAAGGTAGGCATTTAAATGAGCTGTGTCCACTGCCTTACTGCCTCTCTTACCAGGGCAGACAAAAAATGTGCAAGTCGAAGGATGTCACTGTCATTCTTTTTCACAATTTCAATTACATAAACACTATTATCCTATTATTGTACGAAAACAAAAACTTCTTTAACTAGTAATTTTCTATTCTGCTTATTTAAATTCACCACTCAAGATCTCCCCGATGTTCTGGAGGAGTTGGCAAGAATCCATTACCTGAAGCCAAAAGAAACTATTTCCTGTGAAAGAACAAAAAGCAAGGAATGAGTTCCTTTCTCATTCTTCAAATTCCCTGAAAATCCATGTGAAACTTTCACTTGTCTGCAATACTGACGGCAGTTGTAACTTGTCTGTGCTTCAGTTGGCTGCTGAGTGCTACCACAGTCATTAGCCTTGGAAAGGCCTGGCTTTTCTCATGGGCATACGGATCCTCAAAATGCAGAAGGAACAACAGCAGGTAAGCAAAGGAAATGTATCACCACTCCATTTTTTTGGAGTCTGCACAAGGAGAGAAGGCATGGAAACCTGGGTTTATGTGCAGATGTTCCCAGATACAACCATTATCTTCACAGGCCTTCAGCTGTTGAGTGAAAAAATCTTTTTCATCAACTAACATCATAGTCGAGCATAATCTGAAATCTGTCACCGGTCAGTAAAATGTAGGAAAAAATGAGCCAAGTCTTTGGACTACATTCCTATAATACATCTTTCTACAGTCACTTTTTGGTTTTGATGTTTAAATTTACATAATACTTGCTGGGTTAGCCAAGTAAGTATGATAAACACATTCGGAAGAGACAGATTAGATAAATACAGCTGTTGCCAAAAAATTAGTGAGTGCTTTATTGTATGGAATGCATTTAGTCTGGAAGAATTTTCATTATGGCTTAATATAAAGCTGCATTTTCAAGAAGTAGTTTCCCATATTTATAATGAACCGTTTTAAAAAGACATGAATCCAATCAATATGGTGGCAATTTTCAATTCAGCTTTACTTTTACACATGCAAAGACAGTAATGACATAGTACTATATCTTAATATGAGAATAATTTGAGAATAATAATAACATAGTCCAGAAAGAACTCTTGGTATATAATGCAGTTGAACATAATTGGATTTCATATTTCTGCCACTTGATCAATTTGTAAAAGATCCAACTGAATCAAACAGTCATCCACAAAATATAATGAAGACATCAGAGCAGGAAAAAAGAGAACTGACAATATTTCACTGACACTGTTGCAGCACTATCATTATCAGCACTCTCACTCTTCCCTTCATTAATCTTCCTCCTTCTAGAATGAAACACTTGGATTCTCCTATCTTACATCCATTCATGGTGACAGCTCCGTAAAGCCCTTGTGCCTGGCTGTCTGTATTTCCACAACCATTTACATTTTGTTCAAAAAGCTGCATTAGAAATTTGTAATGGAATTATTCAATAAAATATTACTATAAGCTAGTTGTGATATCATTTGGACACATGACATTGTCATCTTGTCTTTCTGTGCTTTTTTTACTGCCTTTTCATACTGTAAATCCCCAGCTGGGACTCCAGGAACATTCCCAGGGACAGAACCAACCAACACCAAAGAAATCTCTTATCCATTAAGATTTTTCTTGGATCAGCATTAATTAGCCTCATGGTATTTGTATAATCCAATATTCAATTGAAAGCACTTTAAAGGGCAATACCCTTTCATGATCCTCCATCTGACCAGAGATCAAAGTCTGGAAACTACTACTGCAAGCACCACAGTCGGAGCCTTGCTTTCAGTGCTGCTCTGCCGCAGGACACTGCTCTGTACAAATTACACTGCAGTGAGAGCCCAACTAGATGGCATTATCTACATGTTTTAAAATTACATTCTATACTGAAAAGGAATTAGTTTGTCATACATATGAAAGAGCTCACTAAATTAGTCAAACACACCGAGCTTGAGTGCCACCTGTAGTAAATAAACAAACATTCAAAGACTAAGAAAGGTATTTTCATAGAAGTTATTTTTTTAGCAATACAGAAAGGAATTGTAAGAAAAAGTTATGTATTCACTGAAAAGAGCATAGTGTACTTATTTGTAAAGTGTGCTAAATCCAACCAAATCACTCTTCTACAAAAAACATCACTAAGGATATAAGAGACCATATTCAGTATTTGATATAAGTGTACAATGAAAAAACACCTTAAATCTGCAATACAAAGTTATGTTCTATCTCACAATGCAATAGACAGACTGAATAGCACATACCAGAAGACTCTCTATACCACGTTGTTTCTTTTACTAACTGTAGACACCAGGACTCCCAATGGTCTAATGTATGATTAATGCTGTGTTCTTCCAATTAAGGTGAGAAATACTAATTATATTGTATTGTATCACAAACTTCGCATTTTTAGTGTTTTACCATCTAAGGTTAAAAATCTAGCACCAGCACTAATAACACATAAACACAGTAATATAATACTGCATATACAGAAAAAGAAACAGTACAGTGTGCTCACTGTATGCCCTGCCAAAAAGCAAGATCGTTCTGTGTTTGTGTTTTACAGTAATGCCTGAAGAAATTTCAGTATTATACTGCATTACACTTCACAAAAATGCAAACATAACCATTTCTGTTCTGGAAAACATACTCTTGCAACACTATTACAGCTGGAAGAAAGAAAAATATCAACAAATACTCAATAAATTATCAAGAACATCTCCTGTATCTCCTACCTCTTCCACATCAACTTTGTCATTACTGGAATGAGGACATGGGAAGCCTTTAATTTATTCATTCATATTACTAAATTAAAACCTGCTGAATCTGAAAGCATGATTTAAACATATGGTACTCCTACAAGAACAACAGTGGGTGAAAATGGCGATAGAGAGCCTGGAAAGCAACAGAGAAAGTTCAGCCATAGTCTTTAAATGCTTTATTCCACAGGAACAAAGGAACAAACATTAAAACTCATTGTAAAGTCTCACTCTGTACTTCTACATTAGATACCCCCTTCATCTCCACCGATTTTATTTCAATAGCAAAAAATTACTTAAAAATTGTCCCAACCCAGTCACAGCCTGAGCGCTGCTATTCCCAGCATGTGAAAACATTAAGTCTAGATGGGAATGTGCACTTTAACAGCTCCTCCACAGCAGTTTGTTCACTGTGGTCTACTATTATCCTCAAGTAAACAGAGTTATATTATGAAAAGAGATAAGCCAACGGACATTCATCACACTGCAGACTGATGATGAGACAGTTACTTGGGAATAAATGACCCATTTTAAATGCACATACTCTTTGCACCCTTGAGATTAATAAAAAAAAAAAAGAAGTGCATTCAGTGGCAAACAACCCAGTAAACAGGTTGCATAATAAGAGTTAATACTTCCACTAGGAAATAATAGGAAAAGCAGTATTCAGACCTTTACCGTTACACAGGAGAAACAACCAATGCTGCTGTTCTCAAATACTATTTCATCCTTTTATCATTCCAGATGTAACTACCCTTTGCAAAAGATACAATGCTATACTAGGCACTATTTTATAATAATTTATTTACCAAATAGCTCTTTGTTTATATTTGGCATCTCCACAAACAATAATTGACAGCCCTATTTTTGACATAGGTGTGAATGCAGACATGTAGACTCCATGAAGCACCTCTCCCACAATACATGTTCACACAGCCTCCAAAAACCTACATAACCTAGGCAGAATCCATTATTCAGCATTTACTGTATTCACTAACAATTTATCTAGTTTAGATCTAATAATGTGAGGCTCTAACATCCTAATTAGCATCAGTGAGAATCTGATTGACAGAAGAGAATAAAAGCAGATGCAGAGCAGCCTGACACGTGGGGGAAATCAGCACGTTTCAAGGTCAAGAGAGCAGCTCAAGCTTGCATGGGAGCCTTTCCTATACACAATGAAGTTGCAAAGAGGTTCTGAATAAGTAATTTATAAAAAGCATGTCTAACTGTAAACCTTTAAAAATTATTTTTGCTCTGAAATAACAGCATAAAACGTGCAGAGATTCTTCTGAATAACTCTCCCTTTGCATGCTCAAATCAACTAAGAAGCAGTCTAAATTTAATTTCTGGTAACTCAGTATTGCAGAGCCTCATTAAGGAAAAACCCTGTAATGCAAACACGAAGTTTAACTTCAAAGAACAACCTTAAAATGCCTTGTTTCACCAGCAAATCAATATGTCTTCACAATCCTTGAAAGATGCATGTAGAAATTTTGTTGAGTGTACACTGAGGGCTAAGGATCCTGCCTGTAACAAGTAGTTTATCTGTTGAAATTTATAGAAATACTAGATTTTGAATTTTAGTTCACATTTGCTGTGTAATATTGCTACCGCTACTGTCAACAGCAATATAGTTACTGAGTCACAATCTTGCTTTGTATGCATTTTGCTGGACTTAAGATTTTGCCATTGGTGGAGGGAGGATGGGGGGTGGAAGCGGAAGTTCTTTGATTTAGGTTTGCTATAAATGCATCAGTTTGTTTTGATGCTCATTTCACAGGAGACACCTAAAAAGTATCTATTGAGTTGTGTGTGTCATCTGCGTGCGTCTACCCCTCCCCACCCCGGTTAGGCTCTGATTTTTAGTAAATTGCAAATCCCTATCACACAAAAATCAATATTGAAGATATTGCAAAGGTAAATATGCAAAGGCTTGTAAAGTCACAGGCTACACTCAAAAAAAAAAAGTTTATTCTAGATGGAGCCATCTGACACAGGAGATGTCTGTTAAGGCATTTCTGAATGAACCAGCAAATACTTGAATTTTTACAAGATCACCTTGCATTAATATATACACATATCTGAATTTAATTACATATATTTTTTGGGTATAAATAAATGCACAACCCTAACAGAATATCTTTCCTGAAGAAATCAAAGTGGATTAGAGAAAAATTTAGACAAGAGTATGATCTTTCTAAATGCTTAGGTGTGGGATATCTCTTTTCCTTTTGAGGTTCAGAATATGTTTAACTTAAATAAAGATACATCAGAGAAGTGAAACAGAAACCCTTTATAACCTTTGAAAAAGACAGGTTTAGCAGGCTAAATCTTCTGGAAGCTGTGATGCCACAAGTATCAAAACCATCGTTTCAGCATCTCTCCTAGAAGGTGTCTTACAAATTGCCCCAGTCCTTTCATCCTTGCAAAACATAATTATATTAACTCTCTATCCCCATTTACATCCTTTCAGAAAAAGTAGCCCCTGCACAAAGAAAAGTTGAACTATTACGCCTACAAACTACAGTGTCATCCACATTTAACTGAATTTCATTCCTTAAAAATTAATTACTTCTTTATACATTTAATACGAATGTTGTTCTTTATTGGTAAGACAGATGAAGACAATTCATTTGGTGTATTAATATTTGTATTTCTTGTGAGCCCCAATCTCTGGTTCCATGATATTAAGAGGAGACAGTGGAAAATATGGATCAATTCAAGATGCAGCTGAGGGCACTACAAGTGTAGTACACTTCAGAAACTCAGCTCCATTTAGCATGGTTATGAAGTTTGCCTCTAAAACAGACAATATAATGGGAACCATGGCAACTGCTCAACTATGGCAAAAGAGGCAAGAGCATGAACTATAAATATTCAAATTGCATGCAGCTTATAATTTTGCTTTTAAACATATGATGAATAAAGAACTATTTGACTTTATACAAAGTATGCTTTTGTGTAATTTCACTGCTGCTGAAGTCTCAAACTTTTCAAAGGCTTCTGAGGAAGACACAACAGCCACAGTGCAATGAGGAGGTGGCAGTCAAGTTATGAAAGTCTTAACCATGAGTCATACTTATATGTTTTATAAATTAGGTTCTTATCCTGCTAACATCACACAGCATAGCTTAGGACACCTCAATCAACACTTAGGTAAGAAGTCAGACTTTCTCCCCGCCAGCAAAAGGCAGAAGTTCAAGATGCCCTTCCCCACCCTGGTCACTTGCTGAAGAAAATGAAATCTTCCTCTGAATTTGAACTAACTGTATTTACCTGACCTCTTCTAGTTCCTCAGTGTTCTAGAAATAAAGAACTTCTTTAATAATAGTCTTTTGACTGCATTATTTAGAAGTTACATGACAAAATGGCTAACTGCATCTCTACAACAGCTCAAATGTGTCTAAAGCAAGAGGAATCTTCCCTTTTCCATTTCCACTTGCATATTCCACCCCTTGTTTCACATCAGACTGATGGAAGATCACTTAAAAGTTTTTCTAGGTTTAATGTTCAACAAGAAGAATGCCTTGGACTGGACCACCAAAAAGTTGTACAAGTTAACTGCAATACTGATCTCTGAAAATAGGTATTAGCTTAATTAAGATATGATGTTCTGAGAACTGAACATAAAATTTTAAAATTGTGAATTTTTTGTGTTTTGAACAACTGCAATTGCTTTAAAAATAAAACTTAAGCAAAAATTATAAGAGTATAATCATACAGGTCAGGAAAACATACTGTATTTTCCAGATGCTAACCATTACAAAATGACACTCATTTTCCTTCTACAGGATGAAATGGCAGACCAGCTATTTTTACAGATGGCAATTTATCTTTCAAAGGTATACAGGGTTACTAGTTTAGCTTTAGAGAAAGCACACTTAGATTCCTAATTTAGGATTGCAAACAAATTAATTTGGACCAAAATGATGCACTATTTTCCCCTCTTACTCTCACAGAATTTTCTTAAAAGATATGAAATAGAAAACTGGCTCCTCTATTTCATTTTTGGTGTGAGAAATTTTCAATTCAAGAGGTAGTAAAACCTTCAAATCATAGAATCACAGAATATGCTGAGTTGGAAGGGACGAGACACAGGATCATCGAGTCCAGCTTCCTGTCCTGCACAGGACACCTCAAGAGTCCACACCATGTGCCTGAGAGCTCTGTCCAAACGTTTCTGTCAGGCTTGGTCCTGTGACCACTTTCTCTGGGGTGCCTGTTCAGTGTCCAGCCACCCTCTGGGTGAAGAACCTTTTTCTAATATCCAACCTAAACCTCCCCTCATACGACTGCAGAATCCAGCACCTTCCCTTGTTGAACTTCATACATTTGGTGATGTCCCAGTCTTCCAAGTCGTTGAGGTCTCTCTTTAGAACCTTCCTGCCCTCAAGGGAGTCAACAGCTCCTTCCAGTTTTGTATCATCTGTGAATTTGCCCAGTGCCCCATCCAGTCTCATGTCCAAGTTGTTCATGAAGATGCTAAAGAGCACAGGATGGAGCCCTGTGGAACCCCACTAGTGACAGGTCACCAGTCTGATGTCACCCCAGTCATTATAGCCCTTTGTGTCTGACTCATGAGCCAATTGTTCACCCATCACATGATGTGTTTATCCAGCTGTGTGCTGGACATTTAGTCAAGAGGATACTGTGAGAGACAGCACTGAAAGCTTTACTGAAATCCAAAAAGATTCCATCAACTGGCTTCCCTTGATCAAGTAATTGGCTTAACTTGTCATAAAACGAAATCAAGTTTGATAAGCAGAACTTTGCTCCCATCAAGTTTGCTCACTCTACAACCCCCTGAAAGGAGATTGTAGCTGGTTAGGAGTCTCATCTCCCGGACAACCTGTGACAGGATGAGAGGACACAGTCTTAAGCTGTACCAGGGGAAGTTTAGGCTAGACATTAGAAAAAAAAAACCAATTACAGAAAGGGTAGTTGGGCATTGAAGTGGACTGCCCAGGAAGGTGGGGGAGTCACCATCCCTAGAGGTGTTTAAAAAAAGATGGGATATGGCACTTAGTGCCATGGTTTAGTTGATAAGGTGGTGTTAGGTCATAGGTTGGACTTGAAGGTGTCCAAGGTCTTTTCCAACCTAGTTAATTCTGTGATTCTGTTCCATCAGAGTACTGGCCAAAATATAAAAATGGTCTTCCCCTGGTTTTTAAAATAAAGATTTCAGCTTCAGTAACGTTTGTTGTTTTTATTATTTGTCTACAAGTTCTGCTACCTAGTAAATAAATTGATACAATTCCCCAGAGCATGGAACTTATGGAAATAATTCTCCATTGTAATGAAGTATTGCCAGGAATTCTCATTATTGGTTACTGTCAGACCCACAACAGTTCTTCCACTAAACACTCACTTTTGGCAGGAATGGTTTATTTTATATATATAACCTATTTTAAAGTACACTCTGTCCTAAGCAGCCTTCTTCTTAAGTATACTTACACAGAGTTTCTATCAGATGAATGAAACTCCACAGTATATACAGTGATTTGACATCTACCTGTCCAGTAATTAAACATACACATTAGGGTTCTATAAAAACGCCTGCAAGATAACACCTTAAAATGTCAAGACAAGTACCTCTGAACATGAACGCTTTGAGTCTTTTCGCAATTCCTAATTCAGTACAGAATTAGCTCTACACTCTTAAAACACCATATGCAGTTAGATCTGAAGAGAAATATCACCTAATTATTCACCTAAAAGGCCTCAGATACTTCAACACGCAGATTCTGCTCAATACTTCAGTTCAGTTACAGATTACCAATAAAACTGAAGCAGATGACCACAATCAATTTACATCTTCAATCTGCTTTGGCCTTCAATTTGATTTACTGTTCACTTAATATAAACACCATGTTGTTTCTAAGTACTCTTATCTGTTATTTTTTTATTGATACTCCTACTCCATCTTACAGATTTCCTTACTTATAATTCACAAATTATGACACTCACCTTTCACCCACATTGTCACGATAATCTAAAATGTAGTTGTTAAACGGTATTGTAAGTATATCCACCAACTATTGTTTGATCACTAATAATCCTGATTATACTTCAGCCATATCATGTTTTTAGGCAAGTGTCATTCAGTAAATCAATCCATGATATACCTCTAAATTACTTGGCTATAGCACAGGAACTTTAATGGCTGGCAGTTCAGCAGAGTCTTGGCTATCTCCTGCCAGTGAATGAAAATCAAACTTCTCTTAGAGGAATCTAGTATTTCATATTAAGGACTCATTACCTGTGTTCCTGAATCAATGTAAATTACTAGCCTACTGCTATAGAAAAGATAAAAGAAATTGCCTTCATTAGCAGAACCTCCTCATTATTGATGAAGCATTTATATTTCCAGACTTAATGTACTCTCTAATTATGCTCAAGACAATTAGGATCTACATACACAGAGGGTTATTTTTCTGCTTGTTTGCCAAGACTGTCGGACAGTAACCTACCTTGACTGAAGGGGGCATTTGGCTGCCTTTGTACTCAAAACCTTTCATCAAACTGGAAACGGTTCTTTGCTAACAAAATTACACTGCTTGCACAATGAAGCTGGACTCTCTTGCTGGCACAGGCTATAGATAATAGCAACACATATCTATATCCATTTGCTAAATGTAACTTCAAAAAATCATTGGCCTGCTTTCACAAAGTGATTTGGAGACCCTGATTTTAACTTGTGTCAATTTTCAATTTCTTCTTTTGTATTTTTCCTGCACTCTAACTGATCCTAATATGCAAACTCCTTCCCAGCTCCATCTTTGATACCAGTGTTCTGAACAAGGAAGAAGAATCAGGTATTGAGTGTCGCCCTGATTTTCAGCCTTCTGATGATTGTGTACATATTTCCTCTGGAGTTTCTCAAAACAAAGTAGATTGGTTTCATATTTCTCTGTGAGGGACTTCTGAATTGAACATTGGGGTCAGAGAGGTGTTCCTCCTGTCCTCCAATCCTGGATCAAATCCCAAATCCTATTTAAACTCCAAATCATAAGAAACTGCCCTTCTTTTCCTCACATCAACCTGACGGTGAGTGTGTGGTTTTTTCGTGTCCCTAACAGCGACAATTGAGCAGACAGTAAACAAAACTCAGAGCTTGGTTCAATACTGTAGCCTGCTGAAGTAGCCACACAAAGTGTTAATTAAATGAGGCATTAATATTTTTTTCCCAATATTTTTTCACAGTACCTATTTATCATCAAGGCAGAAACAGTAAGATGAAGACATAAATCACTTTAGACTCAAATCTGACTGCTTTATGCTAGTGCTTCCTGCACTGTACTCATAGATACAAGCTTGTTTCTTATCAAGTTTATACAGTTCTCTGCTTGCACGTGGTGAATTTTCCTGTTCCATACTCCAGTGAGAATCTGACCCTTAAGGGTGATGAACTGGCAGTGGATAAAACAGCTGGGAAATGCTGACACAAACAAGGTTTCTGTTTCTATCTAGTGTAACAGAATGTGGCTTTCAGAGTCTTGCTGTGGGTCGTTACACATCTCTTTAATATACTAAAGACATGATTCTGGAAAGTATTTTTCTCCAGATCATTATAAGGCCTATTTGTTTTCATAGTAACTTTATGAGGGGGTAAGGCAAATAAAAAATAAAATAAGGCAATTGCATTCCAATTATTGTACTCATATTTCTACGTCATATAAATGTCTATACCAGTATGTACACATGCACAGAAATACATATGTTTGTGTGCCTCTATCTATATATATACACACACACATATAAATATGTGGCATGTTAATAAAGCAGAAGGCCTAAGATTTTCCTAGTATATTTACTCAGTCAGTTTACTGTGATCAGTACCATGTTAAGAAATTTGCAATGAGTATCCAAGTCTGTTAAACCACCCGTACTCCACTTGCACTTTTGCAAGGATGTATAATTGATAATTAAAAGCTCTTTTGACATGCAAGCTTGCAGTGCTATGGGATGTTTCAGTTATAAAAACTAAAATAATAAAATAATTGTAAGCACGACAAATTATGCTACCCTACATATAATCTTTTATACTCCTCTCTGCTTATTGCAAGCAATTATTTATTTCCTTTATAAAGATTTGGAGAAACTACCGTGTATATAAAGTGCCTGTATTACTTTTCAGAAGAAGGAAACACAATGAAACACATTATCATTATAACAACAATTGCCCTACACAACTTAATTTGGTATCGACCCTGTCCTTATAGACAGGGAATTAGGTAGAGCTAACCTATCAGAGCTGTCCGTAAAACAAGAAAATAGAAAGCAAGAGACAAGTCTTAGAAAACATGGAGCAGTTTACTGAAGGGAAAAAGTATGAAATGGGAATTCCCCAAAGGATACTCTTCCGTCCAAATGTTCCTAAGACTGCATTTATAATTTATTATAAAGTTTCTTCAAAGAAAATTGGTAATGGCAGAGGGACAGGAGACAACATCAGTACAAAAAAAAGTTTAAAATATGAAGAGCAAGAATTGCACTTGCTCAACAAAATTGTTAAGATTTGCTACTATGTTAAAAAATACAAATGTCAAGACTAGAAATATTTGCATCTCCACGGCTGGAAGAGAAGAAATGCTGCACAGAGTTCCTCCAAACTATTAATGTAGTACATTCACAGCACAAACAAATGTCACGAGGTGGTTGCAAACCGGAGAATGATAAAGATTTAAAATCGTGCATAATTCTAATGAGTNGTGTCCGAGCTGACCAGGCTGCCCAGCCGAGTGCAGGCTGACCAGAGGGACACGCACAGCAACAAGTTCTCTTCAAGGAAGACTGAATTAAAGATAAGAACATTACAAGGAAATAGTTTGTTTTGCAAAGCAAGAGAGGAAAGGAAAAGAAAACAATTGCTCAAACATGGCTCTGGTAGAGGGAACATGTGAGAGGCAAGATCTAGTCAATCTGAAGGCGGCATATTCATCAGAACAAGTGACATGAAAAAAGCAAAATTAAGCCAGCAGACTTAAGCCTATACCTAAACAAACCTTTCAAAACTGTTTAATGTGTATGTAGCAGCAATAGAACAGACCCGCCGACTAGAAAGTTTTCTTCTAATCCATGTTCCTACCTATTCAAATACAAACATTTCTGTAACTGTCAACTTCCTTGCAGTGTTTATCATCCCTGGCAGGAACATAACTGCCTCTAGTTCAACAGAAACTTCTCACCAATTCCACTAAATGTCAGTGAGCTGCGCAGAGTAGTGTGCACCACTGAGGACTTCAAGGGATTTCTTGAAGCTTTTATCCTAAGAAAAATTTTTTTCGGAGTTCTTCACTTTAACCTTGTATGAACAAGAACCAATTTCAAATGAACAAATACTTATTTCTACTTTCACCATTTTCTCTGGCCTAAATACAATCACAGTCCAATATTTTTTAAATGTTATTACTTAACTTGAAGAGGCAACATCTGCTAATAAAAAAAGGTTTCATTTTTGGACACAAAACACTTGATAGTGACACCATAATGAACTAGTATGTGAGGACATTGAATAGATGTAACAGTAGGCAACACTGAATACACCATTAGTTAAAAGAACGAAACATTACACAGATACACAGAATAGCTGGAAAATATTTCCCATTGATTACAAATTAAGTATAATTCATTAGTCTTTATTTTGAACTTAAAGAAGAAAAATACAGATAAAATTTACATACATGTTCATGTACGTTATATTGACAAAATCAAAGAGAAACTCCAAGTTTACTCCAGGATTTTTCAAGTATTTCCTAATCATGAGCACTTAAATTTAGGTAATAAAATATCATAGAATGGTTTGGCTTGGAATGGATTTTAAATATCATTTAGTTTCAACCCCCAACTTAATTGTTTTTTTAAGAAGAGAAACTAGAAATTACACTCTAAATCTACATAGAGCAAACCAAAAACTTGCCAAGTAAAACAGTGACCATATAATTGCCATTGTAGCTTCTAAACATCAAGTTTCAACTTTTCTTTCAATTAATAACTTACCTCACAATAGCACTCGACCTTCTCTTTTAGTTGCAATGTTGAGAGGCTGGCAAACAGAAGGGATGATATTCACTCATCTGTACAGCATTTGTCAGTCACTTGTTGACAAAAGCCTCTGATGCACCCCTCCGTCCACACTGGATTTCAAGATTTTCTTCAATGTTTTTCCAGAAACTGGATGCAGTTTTTGTAGATTCAATGTCACATCACACACACTTTTGACATGATGATAACAAGAACTCTTCTCATTTGTAGATATAACACCTGAAAGACCATTTGCTAATTCTATACATGCTATTGGTGATCTCTGAAAAGAAACCAGCTGCCCTGGCCAGGAACTGCAGCCCATGGGATGAATCAGTTCATGTTGATCTCTGACATAACCAACACGTCCCTAAACACAAAAAAGGATTTGATCTTCATGCAAACAGACCAGATCCTTCTTCAACACCTCACTTTATTATTTTCTTCCCATAAACTCAGATTCTTCTTCTTTACCTTACCACTTCTCACCTTTATTTCACCATCTATCATTCTACTCAAGAGAAGAGATAGTTTCAAAAAAATACATAATTACTGTGCCAGCTTCTCTGAAGCTGCATGACAAAAAGTCTTAAAAGTCTTCCTCTCTTCCCAGCAAGAGATGATCAACTGTATTCTTCCTCTCTTACCAATCTTGACTAATTTAGTGAAAATTTTACTTTCAGATCTCGGCCAGATTTAAACTAGACACTGATTCCAGAACCCCCTTGGGTGGAACAGGAAGAAGTGACAGAAAGTGGCTTATCAAGCAGAGATACAATGGTAGAAAATTTTTCTTGTAAAAACTTGTGTCAAAGCATTGTCCAGAAAAGTTACAGATAATAAAAATCATAAAGACAATTTTGCAAAATGGCAACTTTTCCTGTACCATAAAGTCTCATTTTGTTCAACGACAAAGGAGCTTACTCCTTAGAACTTCTCTTTGGAAGTTTTGTATCATAGTAATTCAAACTCTTCAAATTTCCCATTTTTTAATGGGAAAATTAAAACTCATTCACAGAACCTTATAATTGACAAATTTTTTTACAGATTAAACCATTCCAAGAAAAGATGACACAAAAACTCTGAAATACAGGACATCTTTAACAAGGAAAGGCTGAGAGAGTTGGGCCTTTTAAGACCTGAGAAAACGCGACTGAGAGGGGACCTCGCTGAAACCTCCCAATGAAGGGACGGTGTCAGAGGATGCTTCCAGGCTCTGCTCAGTGGTGCCCACCAATAAGACAAGAGGCAACAGGCAGAAACTGATGCACAGAAAGTTCCACTTGGACATGAAGAAGAGCTTCTTCACTGTTGTGGGTGACTGAGCACTGCAACAGATTGCAAGATGACCCCACTGTGGTCCCTTCCAACCATGCTTTGATTCTGTGGTGTGCGACATGTTATGAACTTGAACATAAAATTTCTGAATATTCCTTTCTGCACAGAATATAATACTACAAGACACTAAGTGTAAAAATCTTTGCTAACTTGAAAGGCA
The DNA here is from genome assembly GCA_013399915.1 of Illadopsis cleaveri. Classification (NCBI taxonomy): domain Eukaryota; kingdom Metazoa; phylum Chordata; class Aves; order Passeriformes; family Timaliidae; genus Illadopsis; species Illadopsis cleaveri. The sequence goes on along the minus strand of VXBB01024638.1, from coordinate 117,060 downwards.
AGAAATAATTCAGACAATTTTTTAACAACATACAATATCAAGGTAAATTTCTAAGTACTTTAAAGACATAATTATCAAAAATCTGGTTACTTAAATGATCGCAACAGGTACTTAAAATACACAATTTATATATATTTTCCTCCTCTTCTCAGTCATAAGCTGAAATATCTGTAAGCACTCATACATATAGACATACATGCATTTTAAATATTCACAGTACATCTGCTTATGGCATATGAATATGCATAATGCAATTACAGAGATGGTGACAGAGAGATGCGTAAATGAAATAGCTTCTCAAAAATACAAAAGCAGATAGGATGCAGAGGTACAAATACACTGAAATTTTTATGCTTTCATTGGGCCTGCTGTCTACTGAGCCTACATCACTTCCCTGTACAAGACAAAGCCTCAGCTCTTCAAGCTTATAAATGTGTACGAAAACAACCATTACAAGCTTCCATTGCTAGGATATTTTGGAGAGAAATGGGGAGATTCCTGAACACACACAATAAGTTTTCCCTTGCCAGGATATTTTGGAGTTGAAAGCAGAAATTCCCCAAAACCCAAACTGTAGCTTCACATAAAGTCAGATTAACTTCCTGTAAGATATTAAAGCCCCTAAAAAGACAAAAAAAACCCCAAAACAACAAAGCAAACAACCAACCACAACAACCAAACCAAACAAACAAACAAAATCAACAACAACAACAACGGCAACAACAAAACCAAAACAAACAAAACCAAAACCCAAAAAACCACAATTCATACTAATTAAGGTCAGAGGGCTGGAGCATTTCTCCTATGAAGATAAGCTGAGAAAGCTGGAGTTTTTCAGCCTGGAGAAGAGAAGGCTCCAGGAAAACCTTACAGCAGCCTTCCATTACCTAAATGGGGCATACAAGAAAGTAGGGAAGGGACGTTTTACAAGGTCATGAAGTGATTGGAGAGAGAGGAATGGCTTCAAACTGAAAGGGGTCAAGTTTAGATTAGATATCAGGAAGAAATGTTTTACTGTGAGGGTGATGAGGCACTGGAAAGCATTACCAGAAAAGCTGTGGCTGCCCCATCCCTGGAGGTGTTCACGGCCAGGTCGGATGGGGCACTGAACAGCCTGGTGTACTGGAAGGTGCTCCTGCCCATGGTAGAGGGGCTTGGAACTGATCTTTAAAGTCCCTTCCAATTCAAACCATTCTATGATTGTACGGTCAAAAAAGTTCAATACATTTTAGGCTGCAATTGTAATAGAAAACAGAAATAGTTTGCCTGACAGTCTAAAACCACATTTTGTCTGATAAATGTAATGGATGCAATTAGACAATCCATACGCTTACTTAGCATTGATACCTTTCTTGAATATATCAGTTTTCTGAAGAAGTGTCTTCAATTATACGTTACTCCAAAATAATTTAAGTAAACCTTACATGTATACTGCCTCAAAACCTTTAACATATAAACTACCACTGAAATAAACTTTTAATAGTGTAACAATTCCACATCATAACAATGAAAAGTGTATTTGTCTTTATATAGATTTTCTCTGCAAAAAACATTGAAAGTAACTGATACGGTAACTCCCACACCTGCATGACATACTTAAAAGAACTTCCTGGATCAGTTCTGAACAGAAACTGATGAAGTTTTGCCAAAAAATGTATTAGGTTCTAAAATTACTATTACATGTCATGGATGTTGAGCTGGTAATGAATTGGTGTCCATCTTCTCCAATTCCGGGCATGTTATGAAATTAATGCATGTGAGAACAGTCTCTACTCCTAAAGCTGTAGTGTTGTATTACTCAATTCAGAAACAACAGTTCCGAATACCAAACTTAAGATCATCCACACCAAACAGCACACAACGAACTACAATAGTCTTACTCTGGAATCTCTCTTCAATTTCCAATGATAAAATTCACGGCATCCATTCAACATAGCACAATTTCTACATGTAGTTCCCATCCCTGTATCTCAGGGAAGACACAGCAGAGTTAGAAGTGTACAGCCAAGGAATGAAGCAGCTGCCCTACATATAAATAAAGAAATTTGGAACTCTCAGAAGTAAAAGTCCGCAGAGAATATGAGCAAGTTTTATAAGATTGTAACAATTGTGGGTTAAAGTGAACCAAAGGGCTTTTCAACAAGCTTTGTGCAACACCAAAACACAGCATCAATTCAGTAATCAAACAAAAAAATCTCATTTAGAAAGCAGGTAATGAACTTGGGAAATCTGTCATCACAAGGGTTCTCCAGGCTGACAACATTATCTGTATTACCAGTATTATTGAAAAGAGAAATTAGATACAATAAAGGAAAACAGTTTCCAAAGTTAAAATATGGTTTAGCATCTTGCACTGTCACTATCAGAAACAGACTAGTGGGGTCAGACTGCAGCTCTGCCCTCAGCAAAAACCTGCTTCTGTTTGAATTCTAAAGTTCAAATTTCTTATCTTGCATTTGAAGTGCACTTAAAGGTACTGCAAATCCTGACCCCACAAAGATCAGTTTCCATCCTTGACTTCTGGCCTTCTTTGCAGAAAGATTGCTAGAAAAGCCTGATAGATCAATTTTACTACAGTATTTAAGAAGTGAGCAGCACTATGTGAAGGGCTTCATTCTATTATGCAGCTCCCAATAAAGAAACTGGCAGATTATCTGCATCAGCCTTTGCTGAGCCTTAAAACATCACCACTATATTGCAGAAATGCTGTTTGACAGACAAATGATTTTGTAATTTGAATTTAGGTGCAGCTAACTTCAATTGTCAGGGTTATTATGTCAACTCCTACAAACAATTTTCACAGGATTCATTCAATCAACTGTGTGGCAACTCTGCGCAGCAGAGGTTAAAATCTGTAAGAAACAGATCTTGTACACACATTCATATCTTCTACAGCTTATGTTACCTCACACAGAGACCTAGGTATGAAATCTTGATCCTCAATCTGTTCTCCAGGCTGCTTTATCAGATTACTTTTTGGTCTCAGGAAAGTGTTCCATCTGGGCTTTTATTTGAGGGCATTACTGGAAAAGAAGACAGGAAGTCTGCTTCTCATTGAAAACTTCGCAAAAATGAAGGATTGAGAAAGCTCATGTGATCACTATAATCCTAATTACTTCCAAAAAAAAGTAATCTTATGACATGCAAAGCCCTCTGACAGTGGGAAGGAGCAAAAAGTGTCAGTTTCATTGCTGTGGGATGGACGGAATGAAATGTTGATTAATTGGTACAACAAAGATAAAGCAAGAAAGTAAAATATTTGGAGGAAACAATAAAAATTACACCCTGTACTCCCAACTATTCAGTGTGGAAAATGGTTCCATTAAAAACATTTGACTTCATATTGATTATTATTCTTGAAATGCCAAATACAACTCCACAAAAGCTAACTAAACTAAAAAAGTTTCAAAGATGCCTTTGAAGAGAAAAAAAAACCCAATCAAAAAAAAAGCAAACAAAAACCTATCCCCAACCAGGAATGCAAGAGAAATAGAAACATTCAAAAGTGTCCTCCACAGTGAAGAACATCATTTTTCAAGCCATTATTAGTAGGCTATATAAAATTCGTGAGGTATTCAATGTTCTGCAATACTGCCTTTGTGGAAGAAATATCTCTGCAGATCAAACAAGACTATATGAAAGAGTTCTGAACTTCTGCATGACAACATCAGAAAAAGAACAGAGTCAATAACAAAGATCTTTATTAATGACAGTTTTTGCTGTGTGACAGAGCCAATGAATACAAATTCACTACCTTTCAATTGCCCATCCCTTCCCTAATTTTTTTTTTTACATTTCAGTTTGTGCTTATAGCATACAGTATAATGTTTTTCAGTTAGAGTAAGATGATTAAATAATTTTTTTTCCTATTTGTAGTACAATTCAAAAGTCTCAACAGTAAATCCAGTTTGTAGCAATTAAGTCATTGTGAAGATCGATTATTTCTTCTTTTTCTCAGAAACTCAGAATGCTGAGAGTATTCACACCACAGATTACATTTCCTTCTTCAGAAAATATTCCAGCCCTGCAGGATACTGTTCACATTTTCATTTGTTCCACTGAAGCAATAAACATTTTACACGGTCATTTTATTCTCCCCAAAGTTTGCATTGACAGGTTGCATACTGTGTGCCCCCTGTATTATGTATATAATCCTTCTAAAAGCGTATTTATGATACCATTAACTCTGAGTAACATACCAAATCCATTACTCTTTTCTGATTACTGCAAGGCACACTGTGCAACATGTATAATAAATGTAGCTATAAAATACTTACGGTACAAGGAGTTTTACTCACACTAGCATTCAATCTGTATTACCAAGAAGTGATATTATATTCCCTTACTGAACTA
>VXBB01024638.1:99147-112567 GCA_013399915.1 Illadopsis cleaveri | reverse complement strand
CTATCCTTCTACTACAGAATACTACAAAACAAAAGTTAAATAATCTCACACTGTTTCTTTTTTTTTTTTAATAATACACAGCCCACATTGCATGCAAAAAAATTATCTAGGATGCTACTAAGGCATACAAGTCTGTGCATATAAACTCTGGTCTAAACCAGCAGCTTTAGGTAAACTCCCACTTTTTAACATATCTGATTACCATTTTGTCTCTTTTTCTCAAATACTCTCCCTCCTCACTGTATTTTCCATTTCTCCCTCATGCTCTGCAAGCTCTCACTGTCTCCAATGCACACCTTTTCCATGTTTTTGATTATTTGTTACATATTATCTCTCTGTATAGTCTTCTATCTGAGCCCAGATCCACCTGCCTTCCAGAGGAATTATCACAACTGCTTGCCCTATTCTTAATTTCTTTAGGTAGCAATAGAGAAGATGCTTGTAAATTAAGCCTATGATGGCTAGCCCTGCCAGTCATCCAGATTTACATAAGCCTATGGCCATATATGAATACATACCAATACTTTAGTGAATTTAAAGAAGACAAATGTGACTGCACAATATCAAGTTCAACGGTTTGTCAGATTTTTTTCTAGCACTCTAACACTTGATTTTTGAGAAAAAAATTATTCTGACTATATCCAAGTTGAAATCTGTTTAGACCATATAATAGCAAACTAAACCAACACTACATTTAAATCATAGTTGGTGTATGGGAGAAAGCACAAGATGAAAATTTAAAAATGGTTAGCAATGCAATTATTAAAGGTAACTATACATAACTGCTGCACACATTATTTGGGCTTCCCTAACACACTGACTTTTATAAGGACTTGGCCCATAAAATCCCCTTAAGAAAAGCTGAAACACTTTCCCATCAGGTTTCTTTCATCATAAATGTCTTCTCATTTCGAAAGAATATTTTATTTCACAGTCTTTGATAGTAGTGCCTAAAGGAATCTGGAGAAAAAAAGGAGAGACTAGATGAACTATTGCGAGAACTTTTTTTATAGCAAGTCTTTCCTTAAGGTTTTATTAATAGACAAGTAAGTTACATTAATAGATAAATAAGTTTATTAATATATCCTGAAATTATGAGCATACCATTCATAAATTAATTAAGAACTTTAATGTTAGCATACAAGGCAGAAAAATCAAAACTGATAGATTATTAACAAAAAACACTTGGAAAGAACATGGTAGTGTTGCGTCCCACGCAAATGCAGGATGGTGAAAAAGTAACACAAACACATATGCATTTCAAAAGCACTCTTTCCAAGCATTGCAATGGGACACTTGGGTAAACAAGACTTTAAGATTGAATTAAACCTTGTTTGGTAGCAAAGGCAATCCAAGAATCCAAACCAGCTCTCTGATCCCCCAATTTGCAACCTCTTCAGTTATTTCAACGAAATTCTCTATGCGGCCAGGCCGTAAATTAGTTCAATTAAAGGAAGTGGTTAGCAAAACTTAATTTCAACTTTGTTCCAAATAAAACAAGGAGAAACTACACTCTCATGCTAAGATTATCCTTAACTTTTATATCTAGGCACATTCCTCCACAGTTGTGCCAAAGTTACGCCAAGTCTGAGCTGCTGCCTTGGAATTTTTCAAGCATCTCATTGCACAGCCAACTTTCCTGCTGCTTTTTTCCATAGAGCAAAAAATTAACTACAACCAACCAAACAGAAGAAAACTGAGACCATGAAACACTTAGAAATGAGGAAAAAATAATCTTTTTTACTTCCTTGGTCTGCAATTCCACATACCATTTAACTTTAATATAATGGTATGCTGCATTATATTTTATATCTTGGATGTTTTTCTTTTTTGAATTCCTAACGCAAACTTTGCTTCATTCCAAAGAATTCAACCCCTCCATGTTCAGTAACTGAACATTTCTGAGCAGTTTTTAGCTCTGAGATATGTGTGTGTCATCTTCTGTGCTCACAACTTAATTGCTCTGCTGTCACTCTATGCCTCTGGTCCTCCGAGCTAGACCCTTCTCCTATTGTCATAGCTCATCTTACATGGAGTTTGCAGCTTATTACACTGTTAGTCATAGAAGTGCATGGGAGTCTGTGGGAAAAATGGCTTTTCAATACACAATCCTACAATACTAAACTAAAATCAAAATGGATAAGGGAACAATTTCTTGGTCACTATGCAATTGCTATTACAGTTGAAGAAGCTGTAACAGAGCCCCAGGTAAGCTTAAGAAAAGTGCAAAGTATGCCTGACAAGCCTTGTGAGAAAGCTAAGTGAGGTAAGACAAGTCTGTAGTCAGTGACAGACAATGAAAATGGTTTTTGTGGTACAGGTATGAGTCTGCTACCTGAATAGGGCTCCTGGTTGGAACCAGCAGCTGTGGGACTGCAAATAGCTGGTCTGTAGGCAGAGCAAACATGGAAAATGACACCAGAGACTTTCAACAATCCTGCTGGGCCAAAGTCACTCTTACCCACTTTTAACACTGATGCATCTGTTAAATGTCCCATAGTTGTACTTAGCTGGATGCACATCAACCCCTGGCCACTGGGTGCAGATCTATTTTTTTCAGCCAATGTTCAAAGCTCAGCAGTTATTCTGCCTGCAACATGAACCCCAGAGTATTTCCAGCAACTACATCCAACTTGAATCTCCAGTAACAATCAGATTTACACATCAGGTTCACTTTTTGGTTTGGATGCTGAAAGTGTGAATACTTCCATAATTAAGATTCTCTTCCTACACCCTCTTTAGCATCTGTGTCTTCTGAACTAATTCACCTTTTATCCTAGGTAACTATTTGTGAGTGAATCAGCCACAAAAATGTGATGAAATATTTCTTTACGAAGAGACAGGACACCACATTTCCTTACTAAGAACAATAATTCATTCCAAAATCCTATTGGAAACGTTTGACAACAGACAAGATTCCTGGAAAAAAAGAAATCACTAATGGGAGATGAACATCTCTACTATTTCTTTGAAATAAAGTAATATAAGAATATCTTTTTTTGCTTTCAACCACTTATATGGGAAAAATTATAAAATACATATTTTGTGACCAGAAGTTGACAAGTAGAATGGCAAAAGTGAAGATGGACACCTATCTATTCCTCTAAATTCTTCAGAACTTAATTTCTCTGCATTGTCTCTGAATACAAACAATGTTTTCTGTATGGATTTTGGTCCTCTTAATTTTTTAATCATTTGATTAAAGGAGCTATGTACCCTTTTATTTAAAAAAAAAAGTACTCATAGGAACTAGGAATAATGGATTAATCAGAAACCTAGTTCTATACAGAGAAAACCTGCCAAAATCTCATTAATTCACTGAGAGGCAGGTCTGCAAGGCAAGAAAAATCATCTTTTTGAAAGAGATTATTGTTCTCAGTCAATTAAATATGCACTTTTCACTTTTAAAGCAGTTATGTTTCACCTTCTAAGAAAGGCAAAGTAACAAAAATATCTAGTTCCATATACCTGAATAAGTTTTTAATACTTAAGAGAGCCAGCTAATATACTTGTGAAACTAAAACATACATCTGTTTATAAACTTAAAGTTCAAGCAGTCGATTACTAGGTCAGCAATCACTCGCATAGGCAGGTATTAAATGAATCATTTTCCACATGAAAATACTGTTCAAGAAAACAATTTTTAAAGGCTGCTCTTAACACCGGAAGTTTTCATGTTTCAGTAATTTAATTTTATCTGTTAGAACCATGCAAGTTGCAAAGGATTAAGTTTTTTCCTTCAGCATAATATGAAATGTATTTTACTGAACGCCTGAAGCCTTTCTATATTTATCTGTTATTCAAAGGAGTTATTGCTCAGTAGTCAGTGGTACACACCATTGCATATGTAAGTCGAAAAGTGGGCTCTGAGAGGGTGCACAGTCCATGAATTTGGATAAGAAATTGCAGAATGGATGAAAAAAGTTACATGCTTTTGAGAAACAAATGTTTCTCAAATGTTTTCACTATTGGAAATGTATTCCTCCAGATGATCACATGAATCCCATAACATTCTGCAGTAGGCACAGGAGACCTTCCTGCTCTCAGTTCCCATGCCCAACATTTGAATAAAGTACTGCAACACCAGTAGATAAAAGCACACACAAATAGTTTCCTTGCAATTTCAAGACTATTTAGAACTTTAAACTGACATTTAGAACTGAAAAAACAATTTCCTATTAAAAGATTTTTGTTCACCCAATTAGATTTACTTTTTTATCATTTTCTATTCTAGTTCAGGGATTTTGCTGATGTAAACTTGACTGCCCTGCCCCTACACACGCAACCATAAAACAAACATGAGTCTCTTCCTGATGCCTACTCTTTACCTGCCTGCTCTTTATGTTACTGGTTTGGCAAATGGATTCTTCAGTATTTGCAGTTTGCTAATCAAGTAAAGGATATTTTGCTCAAAATATAAATTGCCAATGACCAAGAGACAAAGCAATTATGTTTAAGAACGGTATTTATTCACCCCTCCTCACATGTAATTCTGTGCATCATGTTTCCACAGGTGGCCTATCTGAAACTACAAGTCCAGTAGTTCCTTACCCATAAATTCCTGTTACTGCTCAGGCAGTAGCAACCAAGGGAAAGGCAGTCCAGGCCACTAGCAAATTGAAAAAAATAGTAAAATAAACTGATTTTCTACTGAAAACATTGCAAGCCTCTGTAAGTCAGGTCTGATAAAGGAGCACCTGGGAGCACATGGTCTAGAAGGAGATTTGCCATGCTAGGCCCACTCCTCATGGGAAGCCCCTGAGCAATAGGCTGAACTGAGTGACCACATGCTGGAGTCTGGCTAATCCACTCCAGAGTTAAGACACAGGACTGTGTCCATAAAAACCTCTGGAGGTGCCCTGTATGATGTTGAGCTTTAAGTGGGAGAGTATCCAGCATCAAGTCACCAATTCAGGTGTTGCTCTGTCTAGCTGAGTCTTAAAAATCATTCCAGTAAAGGGGTTTTATAGCCTTTAAACAACCTGCTCTCATGCTGCAGTATGACATCCTCCAAAGCGACTTCTAAGCCAAACAATCCAAGCTGCATTTTGCACCCTTGTTATAATACCTGGTGGTACTAAGGTGACTTTGTTTCCATCAGCTTTGTAACTGCCCCTCAAATACCTGGAGGAAGCTACTAGATCACCCTTTTGCTTCTTCTTCAACAATGTTTAGAAGTATAACAGCAATACAACTGATGTTTTTCAGGAGCTTTAATTTAGACCCTTCAGAACCTGCCTGCTACAGAACCTAGGAACTTTTAGTTATTTTAAAAGGTTTGGAAACTTCTACATCAAGTCTAGTAGCCAAAGTTACCAAGAAAAGGAAGGTAAGTGTCTCTCAGAGTAAAGGCTGCACAGTCTTGGACGAGATTCATGCCAGAGCCATGGGAAAGCATGAGGGTAAACAGCAGAGTAACTCACAGCAGATGGTTTTAACTGCTGGGCACTTGAACAAATTACCAGAACAATTTTCTCCAGCCACACAGGCTGTGTCTCCGTGGTGATCACCCTTCTCCACACTTCAGAAGCTTTTGCTGATTTCTTATACCTTGCAAAGTCTCCCCCTGAGATCCCCTGCAGAGATGCAGCTCTGCACTGCAGACAGAGTAAGGCTGTACCTAACAAATTGCAAGGCCTCAGGCAGTCTTTTCCACTGGAGCTACTGGTGGAGTTTCTGAAGTAAAAAGGAGTAAACAAACACATAAAATCATTGTTTGAAATAAACAGACTTTATATTACAAAATTCTAACTATAAACTTTGCAGAAAAACTTACCAAAGAGTGTAAAAGCACACAGTTTAACTGGCAGCTGTAGCAGATGTATCTAAAGCACAGCTATAATTTATCTTTTTGGGAGGGAGAGGACACTTCTGCCAAGGCATAAACAAAAGACTCAGCACATGTGTTGCTATGCTGGTACATAATTCAGGGTCTTTTTCACAAAGTGAGGTAAAATTAATTACTGTAACATAATTAACACCCTAAAAACTCAGGACCAAATGATAATTTCTGTTGAAAAAATTATTTACTGAGAGATTAAAAATTCCAAATCTGAGCTGACTTTATGTAATTCAAATTAATACAGGATTAAGTATGTAGCATGTACTACCAAGTTTGAGTAAAGTATTTTCCTGAAGTGTTATTTGATGCTCTCATTTTCCTGTGAAGGCTATTTGCATGGCAAAGAATGGTTTGCAGCTAAATCTAGAAACACCAGATAAAAGTGGAATCTTTACAGCACTGACTCTGTTATTTGTTATTCTAGGACATTTTGCCACTCCAAGTAGGAGGGAGGTGATCCCTCAGTCACCTCTTCTACGGTAAGAAACTTTCTGAAGGAGCAGGGAATAAAGGTTAGCTGGCAATTAGCTCTACTTGTTCTTATCTTTTGCATCCCCAGCAGTCAATTTCCCTACACAGAACTAAAACAGATTTATCAAATTAGTATTCTTTCACATTCGTCTTGCTGACCAGACATTTTTAAATTACAGCAACTTGGCTGAAATTCATAAGAAGTAAGATTCAGATATTCTACTGAAATTAATCCTAATTCTTTTTTAAAGAACAAAATAGATTAAGAACTTACATAATCATAAGATAATTTTTATTCTTTGGTATTACTGTGTTTTTACTGACTTCACTGGAATGCAGAAATAAAATTTTGGGTTGCTAACTTCGTAAGATGCGATATCTCTGAGAAAAAGTAGATAGACATGAAATTACATTTCTCAGAAAACATAAATTGGATAAATCCTCAAACACATTACCCATTTTAATTCACTGCCTGATTGTTGCCAAAAAGGAACAATATTCATGTGATGAGATTTTTAGAGCATTGTAAGGGACAATGGCTAGGCAAAACAATTGGTGTAGATGAGAGGTGCTACCCTTCCCCTCTAAGAAGAACTATTTCAAGTTGTTTTTAGCATTGTCTAGTTTAATACAAAGTTTTACATAAAACTTGCAAAGATCAACACCACCAATTACTGCATTCATCACAGTAATTAACTGATGCAGTTATTCAGTCAAAACCTCTTGAACCAAACATCATTCTTCCTTAAGATTGCAAAAAAACCATAAAAGAACATGTTCTGGGTGCTTGAATTTAGCTTCTTTAGATTCTTAAACACATTCAGTCATTTATGGAATTCAGAATATGAGTTGTTTGTATTGAGTTAAGGATATATGAGATTCCAATACTATTATTTCCTGAATATTGTAATTCTCCTGTAGTTCCCATTCCACTGTACGTTTTGTGGAAACAGAGAAATAACTCAAATCCAAGAGATGTTACTGCTTCTCCAAAAATATGAGGCAGCCCCAGGACAAGACATTCTAGCATGAACGCAGAATCTCCTGCAAGCACCAAGTGCATGCCTCTAAAGACATGAGATATACTTTTTTCCCTGCTGCTGGGCTGTGGGATTCCATGGTATAGATTAAGACTGGAGCAAATAAAGGCATCCAAGTATTTTCTGTTTGAACTTAATAGCCCTCTATCAGCCAATAAAATAATCTAAACATTTTGGACAATTAAACTACCCCGGAGAGAAGGGCAAGTGTCAAATAACCAGCAGCCCTCTCAGAGTGGGATACCACATTTTTACTAATTGTTTTCTTCTGAAAACAAATGCACCAGCCCTTCAAATTCACTTCCTAGGCTTCTGGCTATTAAATAAAGAATTTAATATGATCAGAAAAAGTCACTCTTGTTTATCAACAAAATCTGCTTAGCACAGAAATAGGCCTTAAACATTCTGCAAATATTTTCAATAAACGATATTACTAAAGATCAATTCAGAACCTAATGGGAAAATAAATATTAGTTTAACAGTGTAATGAAATTTTTTAGTTGAATACAAAGGTTGTCAGAAGCCAATAATGTGCATTTGTATTACTCTCACATACCCTTCAATATCACACACCTCTTCTGTTCAGGAACACAAACAATGTAACGACGGGAAAATTCTATTTCTGTCATACTAATAAGATTTGTTATACTCATTAGTGCTATCATCCAAACCCTAAATCAGGTTAAATATAAATACTACAGTACTGACATTTCATGAAAGCATACAGAGCAAAGGCTCTTAAGAACCTTCTCACTATTCCCACAACAAGCTAACAGACACGATGGGATAAAACTCAAAATAATTCAGTGGAGCCACGATCAGCCTCCATCACTGAGGCCATGGCAGGAACAGCTCAGGTCCAGCCTGATCTATTTTACCCAGTGAACTTCCACAGGATGACAGATGGAGAAAGCTGCATAGTCCACGCCAAAAACAAGCCCAAGAAACCTACAGAAACCCTTGAGAGCAGAGGCCTGACCCATCTGATCAGAAGCATCTCCTGGGCCATCTCACCTTCCTGTGGCAGACATTGTCAACAGCGTAGAGAGGTGACACACTGTCAGAAATCACAGGATATTCAAGCATTTTGTTCGGCAGTTGTTACAAACAACATCCATAATTTATACATTTTTCGTTTACCACAGTAATAGCTTCTTTGTATTTGTCAACCTATGTCTATTCTACCATATTATATAACTCACATGTAACTCATGAGGAAGGGAATTTAAAATCCATATGATTACATCAACTGGCTTCCCTTGATCAACTACATGGGTTACCCTTCATACAAGGACAACAGCTTTGAAACCTTCCACTCATGCTGCTGGCTGTGACCACTGACTACATTGTCTGTAAACATGTTTCAGTATCTCCCAGAATAATGTTCTTCATAATTTTACCAGCCACTGAAGTGAGACTGATAGGCCTGTAGTTTCCAGGGTCATATTTCTTGCCTTTCTTAAAAACTGGGACAAGGCTGGCCAGCTTCCAGCTGGGACCTCTCTGTATTCCCAAGGCCATTCAAAAATTATTGAGAGAGGCCTCACAAGGACATCAGCCAGATCTTTGAGCATTCTTAGATGAATCCCATCTATTACCTTTTGGATGGAAATTGCTCAATGTTTTAATCTGTTTAGAGGAAAGCTGTTTAGAAAATACGCCAGGTGGTACAAGAACTTCTGTATTTCCAGGATACTTCAAATTGTTTTCTTACTTTCATAAGTAAATTTGAGTGCTAAAACATTTGAGACAAACACTGAAATCTGATCTTTGAAAAAAGTTCTATGTCTCTCCTTGAAAATGATCTAGGGTTTTCTAAAGCAGATATTACATCTAATTCATTGATGTCTATGTCTCAAAAGGATGTTTGAAGCCAGAGAAGATTTTATGAAGATGCTTTTATACACTGAACTCACTTTGGAATGAGTTCAATGGTTGCCTCAAGCTCCTCACTGTTATAAAGACATGAATTAGATGATGCCAAGTATTAAAATGTAGCATCAGCAGTGCTAGATAAGACATTTTACTGATCTCAGATTTTGTAATGTAGGAACATCTTATTTAACTCCTGGTGCTTTATCTGGGCATCACCAGTAGTATAGCACCATAAGCTAAATTCAGACAAACCTTTGTAAGAATAAAGTAGCATTTAACTGATGTAAAAGAATACAACCTTTCTCTGAGAAACTGACTCAAAAAGAGCTTGTCATTCAACTAATTAAAGTCAGGTTCCATATGTGAAATTTCATTGTCTGTTTTTAGTCATTTTACAGGCACAAAAATCTAGCTCAGAAAATTTAAATGTTCTCCAAAAATAGCCAGAAAAAATGCTAACACACTGTGTGGCTAAGCGCAAGAACATAATTTATAAGACACTCTACATTAGCATCCATACTCTGAAAGTTAACTAAATATTCCAGAAGAAGATTCAAGAAAATTTAAAATTAGTTAATACATACAGAGCACTTCCTACTAAAATGCTGCAGTGGAGATTATTGGATAGAGCTTCATTACCTTTAGAAGAATTTATTGTTAACTAAATTTATATATTCCCATTGTCTTTTAAAATACAAGAAACAAGGGCCAAACTGGTCTGCCTAGGGAAAAGAGTGAAAAGAATTAGCCGTGCACAATTACAAGCAATGATATTAACTGAAAAGAAATTCAATTTGCCACGCAGATTCTGAGTTCCAAGACAGTAGTAAGATAAAACATTTTCTACTAGCAACAGAAAATTAATGTGGATCTACTCTTGCAGTACACAACAAATCATAGAATCATTTAAAATAAATTCTCATAACTTACCAAGTACAACTCTCAAAGTGTTTCACACTACTTACTTCCATATATTAGCACCTATTAAGTCATGTTCATTACTTGAGATATGACCAATAAAACACCACTGAATCTTTTGAATCCATTCTCTGATAGAAAAAAAAAAACAAAAAAAACCCACAAAAAACAAAAAAACCATAGCTTGGCATTATTTTCATCCATGGTCCTCAATCTGACTGTAAGATCTCAAAGAAGAAGTGAAGCCCAACAGTGTTGTCTTCATAGTTTTACTCAAGAAACACCAAATAGAAAAACATTCAGCAACTATTTCTACAGAAATCTAGTTTTTCACATCTCACATTTTGTTTGTTTTGGTATGCTCACCTAAGAGACATGACAGGGTAAAAGAACCACACATGAACATTGAACTGCACGACACAGTGCCACAGAATATCATCTAATGTGCTGCAGGTTGCCTACCACATGCTCTTTCATCCCACTAAATGATCTGTGTTAATTGTGCTTCTAATGCTTGTAAGTAGTCTTGGTATTTAGAAACAAAATGGTAAGGAAAAGTAAAAAAGACTGAAATTACTTTTTACTTTTCAGGTTGTATGAGGCATAGACACAGAAGACAGTACCCTTCTAACTGTTCTTTCTTCCGTTCAAGAAAAGGTGCCTATGGAAATGCACATTTCTTCACGAGGCACCAAAAATGTCAGAAAGAAAAAGGCTACAATAATACCACTATCTGAACAAAGAGTAAACCAAAACATACTCGAAGAAACTTAATTCAAATTAGTTAAAAAATACCATGTGGAACACAGAACATTAATAGCCTGAATAAAGATGTTCAATATTTTTTTTCATTTTAATTGGTCACAGTAACAGTGGAACCTAACTTCTAACACAGCACAAAGGCTCCAGGAGTTTTTCCACCAAACAAGAAGTAGTTGTCATGTAATGAAAGGAACCCACTCTGCATCTTGTATTTGTTGTCAGTGAAATAACTGCTTATTAAGGGACAAACAAGTATGTAAAGTGAAGGAAAGATTCTTCTCTCCTATAAAGCATTGATTCCTTTCTTCAGTGTCAAAACAATTTGTGAGAGAAAAGACTTGTGAATTGCATTTGTGCCACCAAAAAGAGAGAGTATCTATCAGACATTTAAAAAATGAAATTACCCTTTGTCAAAACCAGTATTATTTTCACCAGTGCCTGGCACAATGGATTACATCAATTAAAATATATACTCTAGAATTAAGGAAATCTCTGCATAAGTAGAAGTAAGTAAAATCTCCAGGGAGATGCAATTTATAATCAGATTTGAATATGAAACCCCTTTTTTTCCTCTTTTAATTGTCTTTTAGTAAGCTTTAGCTCAAACAGACTTCTTTTATGGCTCTATTTGTAACTTCTCTGTAAAGATGATGCTCCAGCTCTAGCTGGACATGCAAGGCCACAGTCAGCCTTCACTGCAGTGACCATGAGACAAGGGGGTTCATGATCTTGAAAAGGGGAAGAAAGCAGAAAACAGACTGTTAAAACTGAGCTTTAGGCAAGACTTCAGCCTGTTCAGAAATCAGCCTGGCAGAATTCTACAGTATATTGACATGGTAAGGGAAACCCAAAACAGCCGATGGACTTTTCAAGCTCAAGAATAGGTTGATCTTAACAAGCAAGAAGTCAAAGGTGGCAAGATGCCTGCAGGGTAAATAAAGTGTCCCTGACTGGATTGAGACAGAAGAAGGAAGTATTCAGGAGGTAGAAGCAGGGACAGGTAATCTAGAAGGAAGAAAAAGACACTATTTAAAGGTTAGGAAAGCCAAAGCCCACCTGGGCATCTGATACAAGATAAGAGATGCAGAGAGATCTGGGACTATCCAGCCCAGAAAAAAAACTACTCATGGAACCTCCTCAGCATATATAAATACTGATGGGCACAGCAAGAAAGACTGACTCAGATCCAGAAGAGACAAGAGGCAGCAAGCACAAGCTGAAATACTGAAATATGACCAGCATATGGAAGATTAGAAAGAACACTGATTAGATCAGTGGACTGTGAGGTGGACTGAAAAGCAGAGGCTGAGTTCCAAGGGTAGTGATGAGCAAGCAGAAGAATTTCCAGCTGTAGGCCAGTCACTAGTGGAATATCCAGGAAGTAGACACTGGGACCAGTACTGTTTAACATGGCAATTTATGACCTGGCAATAGGACAGAGAACACCTTCTGAAAGTTTGCAGACTACATAAAGCAAGCAGGAAGGGTGAGACAAAGGATGTTCGTGTTTCATTTAGATGAACCTTGAGAGGCTGGAGAAATAGGTCAACAAGAGTTTAATGAAGTCCAAAGAAAAGCGTTCAGCCCTGGGAAGGAATAACCTCATGCACCAATGCAGGCTTGGGGCAATTGCTACTGGAAAGCAACTTTGTAGAAAACATCTGGGGCTCTGGGTGGACGCCACTTTGAGCATGATCAACGACTGTGAGCCAGCAGTACACCTCTGAAGTAAAGAAGGTTGGCTGCATGAGGGAGATTGTTCTCTGCAGGTCAAGGGAGGTGATGCTTTCCCTCCCCACAGCACTGGTGTGACATGGAAATACTGGAGCAAGTGCAGGGAACTGCACAAGGAGACAAAGACAGCTGAGACTGTCTAGCCCAGAGAAGATAAAGCTCTGGGGATATCTGCTCACTGTATGTAAGTATCTGAAGGAGACAGTAAAGAAGACTAGTCCAGAGAGATACAGAACAGGCAAGAGTCAATGAGCACAAATTGAATACATAAAACTCCATTTCAACATCAAAGAAACTGTTTTATTGGCAGGATAGTTGAACGCTGGAACAGATTGCCCTGGGAGGCTGTGGAGTCTCCACTCTGAGAGATACTCAGAACTTAACCAGCCACAGCCCTGAACAACCAGCTGCAATCGATCTTTTTTGGAGCAGAGGGGTTTGACTAGATGATCCTCAGAGGTCTCCTTCCAAACTGAAAAGTTCTGTGATCCTTTTCATTATGTAGATGTTTATTTTGTCTGTTACCACTTAATTATGCTTAGGCTAGAAACAGTATTTTTTGATTCTGGAAGCATGATTTTTACTATAGTACCTATGGCATTCTGAGGTGGAAAACATACTTTCTATACTCTCTATGAATATTTAATGTATCTTTTATATAAATTATTAATTTAAATTTTTTTGCTAGGATTTTCAATCTAAGCTGTTCTGAAAAAATCATGATGCCAAAAAAGAACTCTACAGCTATTGCTTTTGAAATCCTCTGTTTTATTGACCT
>VXBB01024638.1:54746-98878 GCA_013399915.1 Illadopsis cleaveri | reverse complement strand
CTGAGCTGTCACTTGTCCTAGGATAGCATCCTCACAAAATTTTCTTTGCATCCCTTTCTCCCCGCTTAATACTTTCACTTTCACCTCATAACCATAGAAAGTTCAGCCACACACACAGTTGTATCAGCCCCAAGCATAAGACAGGCAATACTAAATGTAGTATCTGTCATTCTTAATAGAAACTGTAAGTCAAAAGTGTGCACTAACCACTTAATAAATTACAGAGCTAATTACCATTTTAAACAATTTTAATGAAATAACTGCTATTAAAAGAAACAAAAAAACAAACCCAAAAATAACAAAACAAAATCCCCCCCAAAAAAAACCCCAGCAAACAAAACAATAAAAAACCCACCAAAAAAAACCCCCAAAAACCAACAAGAAAAAAAAAGACCACAAAAATCTACCAAAAAAACTCAAAAAAACCAACCAAACAAACAAAAAAACCCCCTCCAAAAACAAAAAACCACAAAAACTACCAAATCCCACCAGAAAACAATCATCTATAAAACATTAGTAATACTGCCCTTCTGTGAAGCAGTAATGGTAATAAACTGAAATTATAATCTCTAATATGGTATGTAGCTCAATAAATGTTTGCATGTTATCATTTAGATAAAATGTTAACAAACATTATGCTCCTTATTTATAAAAAGCCCTTGTTAGAAAACAATTACATCAGAGAATATAAGATCTAATTGCAACATATTAGGAAAGTATATCATGCTTAAAGATTATAAAAATGAACCAAACAATTTTCAAATATCAGCGTGACAACTGACCCTGAAGAAACCTNGTCAAGGGAGGTGATGCTTTCCCTCCCCACAGCACTGGTGTGACATGGAAATACTGGAGCAAGTGCAGGGAACTGCACAAGGAGACAAAGACAGCTGAGACTGTCTAGCCCAGAGAAGATAAAGCTCTGGGGATATCTGCTCACTGTATGTAAGTATCTGAAGGAGACAGTAAAGAAGACTAGTCCAGAGAGATACAGAACAGGCAAGAGTCAATGAGCACAAATTGAATACATAAAACTGCATTTAAACATCAAAGAAACTGTTTTATTAGCAGGATAGTTGAACGCTGGAACAGATTGCCCTGGGAGGCTGTGGAGTCTCCACTCTGAGAGATACTCAGAACTTAACCAGCCACAGCCCTGAACAACCAGCTGCAATCGATCTTTTTTGGAGCAGAGGGGTTTGACTAGATGATCCTCAGAGGTCTCCTTCCAAACTGAAAAGTTCTGTGATCCTTTTCATTATGTAGATGTTTATTTTGTCTGTTACCACTTAATTATGCTTAGGCTAGAAACAGTATTTTTTGATTCTGGAAGCATGATTTTTACTATAGTACCTATGGCATTCTGAGGTGGAAAACATACTTTCTATACTCTCTATGAATATTTAATGTATCTTTTATATAAATTATTAATTTAAATTTTTTTGCTAGGATTTTCAATCTAAGCTGTTCTGAAAAAATCATGATGCCAAAAAAGAACTCTACAGCTATTGCTTTTGAAATCCTCTGTTTTATTGACCTGAAAAGATGCTGGAATGTTAAATCTGCAAGGAGAGTTTGCTCTTTTGCATATAACCCTTTTTAAATATAAATCCACTGAAAAAAAGAAAAAACCAACAACATAGACCTATTAACCAATGTAGTGAATAAATATCCAATTTATAATTATCAGTCACCACTACACTAGTTATTTCCTTATTGTTTATAGGTATCAGATATTCTCATGCTGAAGAATATTTATGTTGTTCATTGTTAGAGATCCATAATTTGAGCTGCAGAAAGCAAGCTCAAATAAAACGCCTATCCAAACAATTATTACAGATTTTGTTGCAATTCAAGAGCATGTCTGTTCTCAGCATGCAAACAAATAATAACAAGCATATTTAAAGTGACAAAAATGCAGTAAGTTACAGAAGGCCAGTCATCTTAAACAACAAGGCTTTAGCATGAATAGTAACTACAGGCTGAAATGATTCGAGTCAGCTACATACTAAAAGAGATGACAAACTCTAAGAAAAGCCTGTGACTTTTCCCAAAGCATACTCATTCTAACAAACAAGCCAGGCCGGGACATGGATAGAAATCACACATACTAATTAAATGCTGGCTTATTCCTTGGCACAGTTTGGCCTGTACTTCCTAGCATTCCCCAGCAAATGCATCAGAACAGGTCAGGAGACAGCAGTGACCACGGACTGTGTCTGACAAAAGGTACACGTGGGGCAGGAAACTGATCAGTTACTTTATCTGAGCTGTCACTTGTCCTAGGATAGCATCCTCACAAAATTTTCTTTGCATCCCTTTCTCCCCGCTTAATACTTTCACTTTCACCTCATAACCATAGAAAGTTCAGCCACACACACAGTTGTATCAGCCCCAAGCATAAGACAGGCAATACTAAATGTAGTATCTGTCATTCTTAATAGAAACTGTAAGTCAAAAGTGTGCACTAACCACTTAATAAATTACAGAGCTAATTACCATTTTAAACAATTTTAATGAAATAACTGCTATTAAAAGAAACAAAAAAACAAACCCAAAAATAACAAAACAAAATCCCCCCCAAAAAAAACCCCAGCAAACAAAACAATAAAAAACCCACCAAAAAAAACCCCCAAAAACCAACAAGAAAAAAAAAGACCACAAAAATCTACCAAAAAAACTCAAAAAAACCAACCAAACAAACAAAAAAACCCCCTCCAAAAACAAAAAACCACAAAAACTACCAAATCCCACCAGAAAACAATCATCTATAAAACATTAGTAATACTGCCCTTCTGTGAAGCAGTAATGGTAATAAACTGAAATTATAATCTCTAATATGGTATGTAGCTCAATAAATGTTTGCATGTTATCATTTAGATAAAATGTTAACAAACATTATGCTCCTTATTTATAAAAAGCCCTTGTTAGAAAACAATTACATCAGAGAATATAAGATCTAATTGCAACATATTAGGAAAGTATATCATGCTTAAAGATTATAAAAATGAACCAAACAATTTTCAAATATCAGCGTGACAACTGACCCTGAAGAAACCTAGCAGGATCCAAAGCTAAAAAAACCCCCAAACATAACAAACACAGAATGATAGTCAAAACAGAATCCACTCACATTTTTAACATCTCACACAGTTTTCTTCAAAACCCCAGTCCCTATTAATTAATGTGTTCCAAGTGTTCCAAAGTCACTGCAGATCTGGTGTGATAAAGTTTACATAGTCATTTACCAAATGCATTCCTCAAAACTGCAACTAAGAATCAGGCTAGAAGAATTGGCTTTGTTTGTAATTAGTTTTACTGAGGAAAACTCCAACCCCTATGTTCCACTTCATTTTAAGAGGAGTTTGTAAGCAAGGATCACTTTTTAGTTCTCAAATAAAGCAAGGTGTGCATATTTTGACAAGAAGGGAATTCAGTTTACCAAGTAGCTGTGCAAAAGTTCATCTGCAGCGTCCCTTTGCCAATTAAGGCCAGGATACCTCTCATCCTTTAGTCTGTTTGCAAACGTTTTCAGGCAGTCCTTGCAAAATATTTATCTCTTAATTAGGCCAAATATTTCTCTTAGAGTTGTGTAGTTCAAAGAAATTAAGAATTCCACTCCTGTACCCCAAACAACACAAAGCACAATACAAATCCCCCCATCAGCCGGCTGCTTTCAAACCTGTCCCTTCAAATAATAATTAAAAAAAAAAAACCAAACAAAAAAACCAAAACAACCAAACAAAAAACCCAAAACAACAAACAAAACCCCCCAAAACCCAAACAAACAAACAAAACCCCCCAAACCAATAGTACAACTCGCATTCTGAAGCACAATATGCAAGTCTTTCTTGTCTCCATACTAACTGAGCAACACAGAACAACATGTGGCACAGGCACTATCATTTCAAGATTAAAGGAACAGATGATGCCTGCTGAAAACCAATGAATACAATGAAACATCCATTACAACAATATATAATCAATCTTTTATATTTAATATAACACCACTCCTAATTAGCACCACTTTTGCACATATTACAGACGCCATTTCAACATATGATTCTCCCATCACTGTTATACCTCCTAACTATAGGCTGTGATCTAATTCTATAGGACTCCTCCCTTCCTATTATCATCTGCTTTAATTATCAGCTCTGTGAACAGAATGGCACTTCAAAAAGCCCTTTGAATATCTTAAACCTACACTGTAAGTCCAGAAGATAGAAAAAGTCTTATCATATTGCCATAGGGATTATGAAACACAGAAATATAGGTTTTTTATTGCTAGGGCAAGGCTCAGAAAATAGTTTTCAAGCATATTAATAAGAACTGCTCAAAGTATCCTACAAATACCTTTAGTCTACATGATCTTAAAGAAAAGAATGTGGTACCCAAAGAACTAATCAGTCAAGAAACAAGCTAGACACAGTGTAGTTTTATCATGAGTGGCTGAGTAAGGTACAAGAGTGTCTTGGGTGACAGTGGAAGGTATAACCAAAAGCATGTACTGATAACTGATAACTACCTCTGGGGAAGCAGCAACTACTGAGGGGGCCATCTCTGCTAATGGGCCATCCAGGTGTCTCATAGAATGACTTCATCGCACTGTGAGATGCTCCACCCTTGGGGGAAGAACCAAACATTCTTACCTTTATTTAATCTGAGACTTAGAACACCAGAGCAGCACTACCACTGAATTCCAGGACAAGAGCTCAGTAATTACCACTGGACCTCCAGAGAAGGATCAGGCCTTGCTACAGGATCACCTGACAAAATCACATCCATCACCCCGATGGGACTGTAGCCACTCTTTGATGAGACTGCTACCACCACCCGGACCAACAGCGTGTCAGGCAGTATTCTGACTTTGTCTGTTTAAGCGAATGTTTCTGTACTATTGCCTTTAATTTTCCTATTAAATTGTAATTCTGACTTGGAATCTCTCACAAGATAATTGTGTGGAGCTAATTCCTCCTGCTGATTTGCCTTTAAACCAGAACAAAGAGAAATATGCATATCTCAAGAGAGAGTACTCCCTGTTAGCACAAGGCACCTGTCCTGGGTGGCTGGGCCAAGAGATGTGAAGAACAATCCAGCATAGTCAGAGCTGATCACTTTGGAGTCATTTTTTCCAGTCTCTCTTCTCAGTCCATCCTGCTCCCAGCTTACGTTTTGCTCCATCATCCTTCCTCACTTTACTGCATCACCAATAACTATTGTTCCGTAAGCCCTGAACCCCCAACCTGCAAATATGTGACCTGCAACCTATAGATGAAAAACTTAGCCTTTCCATATTCAGACTGTGTCTATTGATCTTGCCCAATGCTTTTCCTGCTTTATCTGGAACAAGAAACAGCTGACATTAAATTATCAGCTCACACTCTCAGCACCCCTGTTTCTTCACAGGAATGCCATCAAACAGAGGTCAGGTGGACAGGTGCTTGGGCACCTCTATGCCCTCCTGGAAGGAAGCAAGAGATTTTAATCAGTGATGAGCAAACCCTCAGGACATGATACAGAGAAATTTGCTGTGCCAAAAAAGATGATGTTTGGCTTCCCAGCTTTCTGAATGCAGCACACCATTGCCCAGTGAACAGATTCTGTTCGGCAAGTAGGAACTCACTTGCTCCAGTTCCCCAGCCAAGTACTTTGCAAGGTCAAGAGTGCAGTCAGCTCTCAGTCGAAGCTGGAGTGACACTGCAGAAGTCTGTGCATAACAAATCTATTTTCCTGGCTGCTGCCCCTAGTACGGCTTGAGTCCAAAAGCTATGTCTAGACTCATGAATTTAATGTGCCAGAACTGTTCTCTGGCCTGGAGCCCTCCTGAGAGCCCATGTCGTGACTGTTAACCGTTTCCTCTCCATCCCAGTCAAAGAGACCTCGCACATCTCCTCTGGTTCTTACTAACCTGTGATTCTGCCTGAGGAGGCTTTGTGTCAGTAGTAGTTCTTTTGGATCAAACAATGTTGGACTTCATGGTGACAACATCCCAGTGAAGACCACCAAGGTGCAATGCCCTGGAATAGTTGTCACTGCAGCACAATGCTGTACCTTGTACCCAAGGAAGGAGTAAGGCGTGTGTGACTTGGCAAGTTGTCAAGACATTGCCTCTGCACTCACTATTATACTAAACAAAGCAAAAAAACTAAATGGACCTTGCCTGAAAATCTTGCTAGCTCACAGTTTTCACCTTGACTGTCATACTGTTTGGTGCTGTTTTTATAACACTTTTATTACTGAGCCAGTGTTAAAAATAAAAGTAAATACGTAAAAAGGCAGCACTTTTCAAGGCCATATATAAGGCTTGAAAGTCACAGAGCTTTGAAAAGGAGGATAGTCTGCATCCAGGTATAGTGGCATCACTGGCTGAACAACTTTGTTCTCTGGCCCGGACCCTCTACACTGAGCGTTCATAAACTAAAAAGACAAAATGAGACACTCACTGTCTGAGACCCATTAATCACCCTTCAGTCTCCTGGATCTAGAAAAATTTCAAAATGCTACAGTTTTCTGAGACAGGCCAGGAAAGAGGCTTTTGCCTTTCCTTTAAAAGGTCACAGGAGGGGTCTACACTAACTGATAGTGCTTAGTCTCTGCACTTCTGAGTATTTGGATTTGTTTTAGCTGTGCTTACTGTCATCTACCATTCAAGTGAATACTGCCCCACTCCTCCAGGTTAACTTGGAATGAGTGTTTACAGCCAAGATCTAACAAACAACACAATCAGCCTTGGCATTGGCCGGCCCCTGAGCAGGTGGGTGAACACATTCATGGGACCATTCCCAAGAGACTTCACCAGCCTGGCTCTGGCCCCAGGGGCATTCCAGGCAGGGACAAGGTCACAAATACAGACACAGAAATGGTGTAATGATCTTGAATTATTTCCATTGCTTTGGAATAAGCAAAACTGGGGGAAAAAAATCCAAGATATTGTAAGGAATAATTTTTGTTCATATTTTAGCTAGAAATAATTTAAAAATTGTAGCCATTATTAGAAAGATTTTTTTAAAGACCAAAACCATAATGACTAGTCATTTTAATAAATCCAAACTCTAGCATAAAAGACAATATGCACCTCTTGAGAGTCTTACACAGTGACACATTCTACAAATTAAAACATAGCATCAAAACAAATACAGCCATACCACCATCAACACCCAAGCAGACATGCATCCTTCATACCTTTCAAAACCATCAGTAAATCCCACCTAAGTGTGAACTCCACAAAAAATGTGCCTATCTGACACAGACAAGGCATTTGGATGTCTACACAGAAACAACAAAACAGCTCACACTTGTGTTGGAATGTAAGGAGCAGGTAACAAACTAAGTAATTTAATAAATGTGTTTTTCTTGACATTTTTTCTTTTTTTTCTCAGTTTTGAAATCAATTCAGAAACACACTTTGTGTCTAATCCTGCTATATACAGAAATCACTGAGGTGCAGTGACAGCAAAACCCACTAAAAGCTCTGCATGATGAGGTATTATTTGAAACTTGCTCAGAGAGCAAACTCTGCTGAGCATCTTCATAAAGATCAGAAACAGTCAAAACTGTACATGCCAGTCCAGCAGGATCTGTTTGATTTAAACAACGGTTCTGTTGGAATATATCCCAGGGAATCATTTTAATTTCATAATTATGGAGAGTAATGTAAGTGTTATGAGAAAAGATTTCCAAAATACATATTTTCAGCACTCAAGGCATGATTTTGAATATACGCCCCTTCAAAACATGTATTTGGTATTCTAGCCAGAAATGCTGCCTTGGAATGAGTAAAAGCCAACCTTGGTGCTCTCAGTGAAACAGGAGAGAGCTACTTGAGGTAGGCTGGCTCTGAGAAGCACCATAATATTAGAGTGGCTCCAAAATGGCTGGAGCCTACTTCATTTCTCAGTAGATAATTGGTTAAAGGACACTAATGTATCTGTATTGCTTTGGGGGGCTAAAAATACCAGATTTAGCTAGGCCAAGTAGCTCTTCAGCAAATTGCCTTCCCTTCCATCAAAAACTCTTCAGAAGTGGACTCCAGACTGGCTTTTCTGAGCTATACCAAAATGCTAGAAAGTGTTGGTATGTCAACATTTACAAATAAATGCTGTCCCTAAAGCCTGATCATTTTTAACCTTCAAAATTTCTTCTCCTACCTTCAATTACACTGACTGTTTTGTTCCCTAAAGAAACAGAAGGCTTTGGTCTATAGTACATTGAACACACAGTTCTAAATTGGTTGGAAATAAGAATCTGAACCTTAAATACGTGGATGTGCAAAATATGCTCACACAGACCCAAACCAAAAAATTAAACTAAACAATTTTTGTACATCTTTTTACTTAACAACTGATAGTTCTATTTCATCCTAGTCACTTCTCTTATCACTTTTCCCTGCCATTTTTTTTCTTTCCACCCTGCTTATCTTTGTATTTTTTTTTATCAATAATCCAGATGAAAATTCAAATAACTACTTGTCTCAAAATCAGTGATAAAAATCTTATTCATTGAATTACTGTATTTTCACTTACTGACAAGACTTTCCCTATCCTTCTGTGTTTAGAGCTGTGTGTTAATAATCACTTTGCAGTGCAATGGTTTTTAATCATTTGTTCAAAGAAACCAATTCAAACTAGTGAAAATCTTTTCATTTAGTACAGTTGGCTGAAATCAGGTGTACCCAAATAAAATATTTAATTAGGACTCATCTATCATAATATATTCCAGGTGGAAAGAAACATGTCCTGAGGTCACCAATTTATTTTTTATCTACTCCCAATCATGTAATGAAAGACCATGCATATTTAGTTCTTGTTTAGAGCTGCTATACTGAATAAGGACTTTATCTAATCATTACAAAATCATTAATCTGGCACAGCCATCCTTTTTGGTTTCAGTTATATGTATGATTAAGCTAATTTTTGAGAATTCTAGGGCATCAGTAGTATTAACTATTCTATTGATTTAGTGTGGTATATAATTTTATACTTTCACATATTTATGTTCTCATGTAGAATTTATTTATAATGTGCATTACTCTTCTTAGGTATCTTCAACATCTTTTAAGCAGTTCTGTGTAATGCAACAGAAAAAATTCTTTGTTTAGAAATTAAAAGTACAGTGCAACACTTTTTTTTTTTTTTTTGTAACATTCTATTTATTCTATGTATTTATTAATACTATTTTTCTCTGTATACTCTGTCTTTTATTAGCCCTGGCTTTCTTTTAGGTAACATAATACAGAGTTAAACATACCCTATTAAGTACTCCCAGCCTTTCTTTGTGGCCAAGAACAGCTGAAGGAATGACACACTGCTGTACCCCATTATTACATTTAGAAATCCCAGGCAATTTATAGACTAATTTTCTTTTCCCTCTGGAGGTTTGACTGTTTTCAGAAGAGAAATTAAGATAAAAATAAAATTCATATATTGAATAAGGCATTTTTCATTAGGATTGCTTGAAAAGACTGGACACAGACTCAAGAATCCAGAGCTTAGGCACACACAATGAAATTTTCACCTGGGATAAAAGTCATGGGAAAAAATAGCAAACCGACTTTCTTGGTGAGAACATATTTTACATTACATTGTAATTATTTTAGGCAATGTCATTCAACAACCAACACAAACATTTCTAAATTTCAGTGATCTCATTCTTTTAAAGTCATGCTGAAATTACATTTTTAACAGTGACAGACAATACTCGGGGATTCATAGTCAAATCTTAAGAACAGCTCAAGAATGTATTTATCTTATGGTCATGTTCGGTGCCACTTTGAGGCTGCTGTCTCAGATACTTCAATACTGCATTCACTCACAACTGTCCCACACAACACTGACAATTAAAAGGCAACCTACAGATTTGCCTACCTGCACTGCAATCCTTTTAACACAAAGATTTTCTGTGCTGAAAGGGGGAAAAAAAGTAAAAGTGGTTTGCTTATTCTCGTTTTCAAAAAAACTCTGTATACCTTCAACTTTGAACATAGACAAAATAGCTACATGAGCAAGGCTAGCTGAGCTTCACTCTGAGCTGTATTTCAGCCTCCTGATTTTTCAGGCTGCAGGTTTACAAGTAGGTACATAACAGGTATGCTTTGTCTGACACAACGTGCTTTTGTGATTAGCTGCTCTTTAAAAATAATGGAGCTTCAAACACTGGTATTTTTGGAAGATTTCTAGGACTGTGAAAGTTGTGAAATAAAATACAAAGAAACACCATCCTATCAGAGATTTTGTATTATCCTTCTTGAACAGAAGGGTAAGGTTTTATAGAAGGCCCCACTAATGTGAAGAATAACTGAAAACATACAAAAACAGCATGCTATCTTTTCCTTTTCCATATACACCACTGTAATTACATAGTTTGGTTATTGCAGCTCTCTTTCTTTTTGAGGTTCTTGGCACCCCAATTCCTTCCCCCAGGCATGTTGGAAACATTGTCTTTAAAAGTTTTTGGCTTCCTTTCATTCTGACTTCCAAGTAATATTAAAGATTTCCAAATTCTTTTTTCCTTGGAGAAAAGTAAATATTTTGTCCTTAATCTTTACAGTCCTACTTTGTTACCTTCACAAACTTGGCCACTCAGACGTCTGTGCAGCCTCTCCCTGGTCTGCTCTGACAGAGCAGCAGCAACAAGGCACTGCATCCATGAACACAGAATAGTGTCATGTATTTTCCTATTTTATTCACAAGAAGGTCTTTCTGAGCAAAGATGTTATTCTCTGCCGATGACCAAGAATATTTGACTACTTTCACCTTACTGAATCCACTCTGTGGACATTATATTAAGCAAGAGACCTTGAGCTAATCTAAAAAACAATGTAATCCCATGAGGACTTACAAAGCACTGCACCCAGACCAAGTGATTCAAATGGCACATGGAAGAGAAGCCAATATTTTGTTTAAGAGAAAAGGACAAAAAGTATGGAGCAGTGTGACACTGCTAAGTGTGATGTCCAGTGTGACACTAAGCCACACCTTAGACCTCTACCTTAACTTAAACTGAATACAGTGAGGGGAAGGCTTATCCTTTATGAAGGGGAGTAGAAAGCAGAGTCATAAATTACTTTGGCTCTACTCTTGGTCATACTAAGATGTACCATTGAGAGATTTACTGTGAGGGTGAGTCAAGCACTGGAAAAGGTTAAGAAGCTGTGGAGTGTCCAGCCTCACAAATATTCAAGACCTGACTGGACATCACCCTGAGCAACCTCCTCCTGGTGAGACCACTCTGAACAAGGGGCTGGACTGGACAAACTCCAGAAGTACCTTTCCAGCCCAGTGGTTCTGTGACTCCAAGAACTGACACAGGCTGGCTGAAGATGTTCACTGGAATGTCTCCCCCATGGCTTCCAATGGTCTTCAATTCAAATGTCTACAATGAGCTCCTTAGACACCTCTTCTTTCTGCAACACTTCTAAATCCTGTATCTTCACACCATCCTTTCATCCTTTGTCTTCCTTAAAAGGTTTTGTTTACAGGTCACTAAGATTAAAAAATAACTACTCCCAAGACCATATAATGAGCAATTTTCCTTTCTATAAGGATTTATTTTTAATTTAAATTCTCATCTGTGAATGTATCACTTGGTAGTGAAGATCAGATTTTTATGGGGTTTGCATATAAAGAAACAACATGTAAAAAATTTAAAAAGTAACAAAATTTATAAACAAAACTAGTGCTGAACAAGCAACATGAAAATGCTGCTGTATAACTCAAGTAATACAAGGAAATACACAGCTAGGAATAAACATTCATTATGTATCTGGATGCAGGTAGTCTTTTAATCAGAAGTCACTCTAACTCAAGCATGGAGGATTTCCAGAAATCTGACCTACTTCCATCTTTAGAACAATTTGTGTAATGTGCATACACTTCAGTGCCTCATATTTGAACTTCACAATGCAATCTAAAATAGTTGCAGATTGATTTTAAAGTTTGCAAAAAGTTGCAGAGCAATGTGAGAACTTTTTTCTTAGTTTTAATTACTTATGATTACATTCTGCAGTCGTTTCATCTTAAAAGTGTTGAAAAGTCAATAACAGAAGCCCTAAAAGCAAAGCACTATTGTGCAATATTTCCTTAGGAAGAATGAAGATGTTGAATTTTGTGTTTGATTGATAGAGTGGTCATATGAAAAATGTAAACTAACAATTTTACCCCACATGCATGTATTTTTATCATTCAGCAAACTGAACAGAACCTATGCTTTTTCCCTAATACTCAAGACAGACTATTTTCCTGGTTGTTTTTTATGTCTTGGTGAATTTTAGAGATGCTAAACTAGCATAAAATTTACAGCAAATAAAATTTGAGCACATCAGTTGCTTGATTGCATATTAGTCCCTTTTAATATTGACAAAAAATCCCAAACAATTATATTTAGAGATTTTGATAATGTCACAAGGGAATTTACATACAACATGTATGTAATAACATACATACACAATAATACATTAACGGTTTTATAGAGGCCTCTGGAGATTTCCTAGCAGCAAACATTAATTAATTCTTCCTAATAATTGTTACACAAAAATACATTGAACCATTTAATGCTCCATAGCTTCTCATTGTGCCTCTCCCTGTTAGCAGCAAACCCTTCAATTCCCAGAGTTCCATAATCCCCAAGTCTCTGCCATGTCCAGGTATTATCAGTGTTTGTAGCACCCGCATGTTAAACTTCACATTTGAGTGAAACAAAATCTATATTGCTCCATTTTATTTTCCATTTATGCAGCATCCCACCAAACAGCAGTTATTTGTCTGTTACCCTTTTATACTTCCCGATAATAATTAAAATTTTCATATCTGAAACTTCCTTGTCTAGTAAGATGGCCAGTGTTCCTGCCTTTTCACAAAGCCAGAAACCATTTTGGGAACATCTGTAAATACCTCTGCTTCATGAAAATCAATGGTTATTTGAGCCAACACTAAGATTTACACCGATGTTAAACTGGATTTAGACCAAATTGGCAATGGTAAGTGTATTAAGCATCAGCAGTTTCATGTAGCAGCAGACTTAGTGTTAGAGACAGAAATGAGACACACACTCCTGTTCAACAGAGTGAAAGGTCCCGGTTTATTCCTTGCAGCTCAGCCAACAGACTCCAACTCCAGCAGATTCCCACTGCAGGCTTCCCTTGTAGACTCTGACTGAAGATTCTGACTGACCTCACACCAGAGCCCTCACAGCAGCAATTCTCTCTCCCATTTAGTCAGTCCTTCCCTACCAGCTAACCCACTCTTTTATCACACTTATCCTTATTGGATATAGCTGCGACCTATAAAGGTCAAGGGTGTTTTTTGGTAATTAGCACAGCTGTGACTTATCAGGGATGAAGTTGCCTGTCATCCATTCTCCTACAGTTTCAGATATCTAATCTTAACATTAAACATAATGACTTGTGAGTACTGGAACATTTGTTGTTCCATCTTGGTTCTGCCTTTGTAGTTTGTGTTAAAGTAAGAGAACCACTGGTCATTAGGAAGCAGACAAAATAATAAGCATATATTGCAAGTGAAAAAAAGAAAGAAATTTTAAAAAATGCTAACTTTTGTAATAGTTAATTCTTTTAAGTTGCCAGGTAGAAATATAAAATTTCTGAAACATTTAATCTAAATATACAAAAGCCAGAGCAGAATGTGCACCAACACTATGTTTCAACTGACTCCAAACTAATTCAAAAGGAGTATTTTTTTTAAAACTGACTGAATGATAAAATATTTGTCCCACAGTCATCAAACAATATAATTTCGCATGTTTAAATTGTTTTAAGTACAACTCAGCACATCCAAACTTCCATTCTGAAATCAAATTCAGTAGTGTTTGCGAGCATTTTAACAAAAATTGGTTTTCTCATAAAACCACAGACTTAAAAAATGGAAGTATTTAAATTGCAGAATGTTGTTAAACATGCTTTCTCTTTTTTCTATAAAAATGAAAGTTTAGTAGAAACTACATAAATAAAATTAAACTCCACTCTTTAAATACCATTTAACGCAAGTCTTTTGGAGTTGCCCAAGCTAAAAGAAAACCAATCCAAAACCTGCCTTGTGTGAAAAAAAAACCATACTCCTGAAATTTCTTTTCATTAGAGACATTGAGTTGTCAAAGTTATAGACTAGTCATACAGAACAGAACAGAACAAACAAAAATCCCTCCATGCTTTCTCTTTTTAGCTCATAGTTTAATATTTTCATCCACATAAAACAGGAGCTATCTGGGCTTACTTTAATTCACCATTAAAGAAAGAAAAATTGACAACAACCCTTCCTGAACTGACAAAGGCTTTCCTTTTCAGGAAAAAAAAGAAACAAAACTGACAAGAAGTGACAGTATGCAGTTGTTTGTCATGTCATTCCCTGAGATAGAAAAAAAGTGTTTTTTTGAGAAAAAAAGCTTAGTTTTTAAAAGCTTGCAAAAAACTCTAAAACCGTTTTGCTGGCATGAACTAAAGTTGGTTTAGAAACAGTGTATTTGTGAAATAAATGTAAAAGCACTGGTTTCTACACCAAAAATACCATGAGAAGTTATTCCTAACAGAATACATTGTAAGGCAGTATTTTGGTGCGTATTAATCATAGAACTATAGAATCACTAAGGTTGTAAAAGACCTCCAAGAGCATATAGTCCAACTTTGAGCAAAAAACAGTTTTCCATAAACTTCTCCAATGTGATTCCATTCCATGAGCAACAGCTCTCTGTGAACTGCTGCAACGTGAATCCATCCCACGGGCAACAGCTCCTGCCAAACTGTTGCAGAGTGGTCACTCTTCCATGGGGCAGTCCTCCAAGGACAGGCTGCTCCTGCCTGGGAGCAGGGCACCCTCTCTCCATGGGTTTCCTACAGGATCACTACCTCCTCCTCCAGCTGTTCTGGTGTGTGCTCCTCCATGGACTGCAGGTGGATGTCCATGGTCTGCGGGGGCACAGCTGCCTCACCATGGTCCTCACTGTGGGCTGCAGGGGAATCCCAGCTCTGGTGCCTGGAGCACCTCTTGCCCCTCCTTCTACACTGATCTTGGTGTCTGCAGAGTTATTCTTCTCACATGTTCTCACTGTGCGTTTCTCTGGTTGGAATTAAACTGCTTCTACAACCTTTGTTGTGATTTCTTCCTAAATACGCTACCAACAGAGGGGCTTCTGCCATGTCTAGCTGGCCCAGCCTTGGCCAGCAGCATGTCCATCCTCAGAGCCATCAGGGATTGTCTGCTGCACATGGTGGAAGCTTCTGAAGCTTCTCACAGAAGCCACCTCTGTAGTCCAAAAAACAGGCCATGCAAACCCAATACAGTGTGCTAACTGGGATGAACAGAACTTAACATTGTTACAAGGAACAATACTAACCCCAGTAAAAATAAGATATTTCACAGGCAGTACCTCACACATGTGTTGGTGTTTATTTGTAACATGTTAAATCTCTGCTTTTTTTTTTTTCCATTTTGTGCTCTTTAACATCTACCCAGGACCTCTGTCAATAAGGAACAGAGAATGATTTCACTGTACCTTTCTTCAATCTCTGTAAGAACTGCATTGATGGAAGACTAGAAAAGTAATGATTTAGGCTATGCATCTTTTTATTGGACTGTTTTGTGAAAAGCAAACTGCTATTAAAAATTTACAAAGTATTTCTTTATGGAAAATATTAATAGCATGAATATATATTTTCTTATACAACATGTACATTCTACTACTTTATCACTATTGAACAATAGAAAAATGCTGTTTATTACAAGTATCTAGAGTATAACCCATAAGCCTTGAGATGCATATTAACAAGTTTTGCCAAGACTTTATTCGTCTGTTCTCCCAAAAAGTACTATGATGTTCTCTTTCAAAAAGTAATTTAAATATAAAAGGTAATCTTTTTAAAGCACTATTCACTACAAATGTTATTTGTTTCTAAATGAAAAAAAGGCTTTTTATTAATACAAAACAAGAATATTTTCAAAACTAATTTACTTTTGGTCATAATACAGCCTTAAAGGATTGCCAGAAGTATTGTACTTAATCATGACAAATTAAGTCTTTCATTGAATTTGCAGGAAAAGCCTGAGTGACAGCCACAATAGTACAGCATTACAGAAATTGAAACATTCATATTTTTCATCTTCTTGGAAAAGTAAGACTGACCCATCAAAAATTAATTTAAATTATTCTATTTTAAGCTGATTAAGACTCATACCTGGAGCAGTCAGTTATTTTTCTGTCTATGCAATATCAGGACAGTTCACTAATTAAAAAAAAAAAATCTAATTAAAAGGATGAAGAAAGAAAAGTCAGTAAGAAAGATACTGTTTCCTAAGTATGTGAAAAAAGTCCAAACGCAGTACATGTCAGCAACCCCTCATGTAAAGTCCTTTATAATCCCCTTTCACACAACATCTAATTGTTTCAAAGTCTTGAAAGCACTGCACACAGTGGGCTCATGAGGCAGAGCACTGTTGCTGGCTCTGTAGATACCCAGACAAAGAAGGCAAGGAAGGGCATGACTGCAGGCTACCAAGAAGTCAGACAGGAGCTTCCTCTGCCTTGCTCCACAAGCACCTGTAGGCCTGATATTTCTGGGTTTGAGAGATTTTAGCCTGCTGGCAGCTGCTAACTTTTCCCAAGGAAAAAATTCTCAAGAAAGTTTCTTCTCAAAACAATCTTAGCAAACAACAATCGTTTCTCAAAACAATCTTTCTCCAGGTAGCGTTTTGCTGTTTCTCCAGTTAACCAATGGGATTAGAGAGATGTCGTTCCTATTCACCAATCATGTTAAGTCTGTATCAGAACACCTTATAAAAGGCAGTAAGAATTAGATAATAAAAGCCTTTTTTCTATGCTCTTTACCTTCTGAAATATTTGGAGTCTTTCATCTTTCTTTCGTGCCCTACAGCAACAAGGACCTATCACAAGCAAGTTCCAAGTACAAGGTAGTAGATACATGATTAACTTCAGAACCATTCCCAAAATTCAAAATAACTATGGCTGTAGTACAAGCACAACATGGCTCTACGTAAAAATTTTTGTAATGGGAAAAAACTTGTGATGAATGACGCCGTTAACTCAGAGTTCTCTGAAGACACACTTATAGCAAGTTGTGATTGTTCAGCCTGCAGAAGCAAAGGCTCCAGGAAGACCTAACTGCACCCAACAAGAAAAGCTGGAGAGAGACTTCTACATGGGTATGCAGTGATAGGACAGGGGGGAATGATACTTTAAGATAGAAGATGGTAGGTTTAGATTAGAGTCTATGAAGTACCCAGGCTATGCCTTCACCAAGGGGGCAACATTCTCACTTCCTTTTAAGTAGAAAGACTCAAGACCCCTGGACAACTATTACCAGCTTTGACTTCTAAAGCTCTTTTCAATGATTTTCAGACACATATGACTGGCAAGACTGAAAGAACTGTTCAGTGTGAAAAACCCCAAATGCAAGGACTACTGGAATTTTCAGTTTACAAAAAACAATGACTTGCATGTTTTGCTGTTCCTTTTACAAAATCAGTTCACTCAACAGCACTTAAATTAAGATTGTGCAAACATTTTTCCCACTGTTCATCTCTGCCAATCAGATGTTCATGGCTACTGTATCTCAGTCACATATGTGTATATTTATACACAAGACATACAAAATCTTGAGAAGAAGGCAACAATGGTTAACCATAAGGTTATGGTTTATGGCTAACCATAAATTTTTTTCTGGTGTCTGCAACGGCAGCTGAAAATTTATTCTGCACATTAATTTTTATCACAAGCTCCAGAGGGCAATGAATCCAATTTTACCAGTAGAGATTTCTTAAGTAAAAGATATGACATTTAAGGCTTACTTTGTCTTTAATTTTCTTCAAAACAAAAACTCTTTCAAAGTCTTTCATGTTAACAGCACTGCTGAGAGGCTAAAGGATGCCTTCAGTATCTAGGAATGTAATAGTCTATGAATGTCTATGCACAACAGAAAGACAGTGAAAATGCAGGCTGTTCATACAGCCATGAATAGCACCTCCCTGTGACGGCAGCAATGAACTTCTGCATCTCACAGAAACACCCTCAGATACTTAATGCCACCACGTTAAAGGTAATTTCATGAAAACGACAGGTGAAAAACCTGCAGCTATACATGCCAAGGTGGGAAGTATTGGTGAGTGTGGGGTTGTGTGGATTTGTGTTATGATTTTATTGTATGTTTTATCTTAGTTTTGTGTACCTAAGATGGCCTCCCCCCACCACCCCCTCCTCTTCAGTTCTATTTTTAGCTGTAAGTTGTTACATGTTCTGTTAGGTCCCTCTCCCCTCTGCCCAGAGACTGTTCCCCATTGGTCCCTTTTCCCGCCACCCTTCCCAATGTATCTTTTCTCTCCCTGTCAGTCACTGGAGGACCTGTCCCTCAGGTCTGGAAACTTCGGAGAGACCAGCCCAGTGATTGGCAGGTGCCCCTGTGATCCCTCCCCAGTTTATCTTGGATTTGATGTTGGTTATGTAACCCAGTTGACAGCCACTCCCCAGTTTATCCCCGTTGGTTGGATGTTTGTACCCACCCCTAAAGCTAGCCTTGTACAAAACCCCCCTGCAGCCCAGGTTCAGGGTCTGTCCTGAGGCACTGGACCTAGGGTGAGGGGATCCCTCGTTCTCCCCAATAAACCTTCGTTCCTGTTGTCTCCGAGAGTCCCCTCTTTCATTCGTGCCGCAACCATAGCAGCACAGACTAGGTGCTAGGCAGAACCAAGGACCCACACATCGGTCCTGTTGGAGGCATGCCAGGGCTGACCGGGCTGACCGTCTGGACGCGCGCACTTCGACAGGTGAGGAAATATTTGATGGCACGTGAGGAGTCCTGCAAAGATACGAGGATGTAGCTGGCCAGGGATATTCAACAAGCACTATTAAAAGAGAAGTAACTGATGGTGAAATAGAAGAAGCTCATTGCAAATCACCTTAAATCAGCCATAATTGTATTGAAATTAGGATTATATGACTATGACAGAAAAAAAATGAAGTGTCCTAATTGTGCCTCAAGACAGTTAAATAAAAATTATATGTAGGGCTTGTATAAATGTCACTTTATCAGACGGTATAATTTTCATCAAAATGACTCTTTTTTAATTGTCTTACTTCCTCTGCTCCCCACAAAAGTAGTTCCCAAGAGACGATGTGAATATCAACCATTCTTATTTTCACTACATGAATAAAAAAGTTAATCTAGGAATATACATTTACTCAGTTAAAACTAGTTGAGTTCTGCTAAGATGTGTGTAATGGAAAGAAAACGGCTTCCAGGAAACACAGCTTAAAAACATGCCCTGCTTCTTTAGATAGCCTTCAGCATATGCAACTTCAGCTACTCACTGGGGACAGAAAACAAATAGAAAAGGTTCAGAACATTCTTGCTTCAGTTGCCTAAGAAACTATCTTTTCCTAAGAAATTATTTTCACTTATCAACCTTTGTCTCTTTAAGTAGTTGTTACCTGTGTTAGTATTACTTGCAAGTATTCTCCAAATAACTACAAAATATAAGCACACAACCATCCCTTATACTTCTGATTTTGTGTTAGCTACTGTGTAGTACATATATTAAGAAGTGTCTCCAAAGACACTGAATCAGCTTTAATTGTTTATGTAGAGTTTTAGTAACACACTTTGAAGCTAGACAGCAACTCTTTGATCTTTAAAAGCTTAAGTGACAGACTGAAGTGTATACCCTCAAACTTAATCTGAATTAAGACTCAAAATGAGGGACTGATTCACATTTCAAATTAATCAGACATCTTAAGATGACAGTGGCTAACTGATTAGTGCCCAAAATATGTCATTCTTATAGAGAAATAAATCTTAAGAAACATTTACCCTGTAACTTTTATTGGTAACATCCTGATATGAAGACCTCACTCAATGTGTAATACACTCATAGAGAGGCAATTTCAATTCTTCTTGGAATCAGTAGACACTGTACTCAACTATTCACATGACAGAAAGATTTAATAATTTCAGTTTTACTCTCAGAGCACAGCTAAAAGAAGGTAGTATTTCAAAATTACATCACTGTATATTACATCAATGTAGAAAATTCCACAGTAACTGAGGAGTGGAATGTAATACTAGGTGGGACTTTTTTTCTTTGCATAAATGGTGGTTTGATTTTCTCCACATTCTTTCCAAAAGAAGAGGCATTTGTTCACATCTTTCCCCTTCCACTTCCATAATTATATCCCAGCTCCACTCCCAGCACAAACATACAGACACACACACCTCTTTTAAATTATTAACTCAGCCACATCTAGGTTTGAAGAAAGATGAATAGAACACTAGTACAATAATTCCTGATGTTTCAGTAACATCACATAACACTCTTGCTTTAAAAGGACAACACATTTAGAAGAATTGTCCTAGTCTAATAAGAATTATGCTTGGTAGTCTCAAAAGAAGGAGATACCTGGATTTACAAAGAGATTGTGATTAAGTCTGAAAAAAACCTTTGTACAAGAAAGGGGAGCCTAAAAGTGTCCTGCTATGACTCAGCTCTTGAAGGTGGGGGACCTCACAGTCTCTAACCAGTATAAGAAGGAGACAAATATGTTAGACACAATTATGTTAGCAGACAGGCAGCTGCAAACCAATCCCTCACACCCACCCAGCCACCTAGCTGAAACTGCAGAGATTCTGGCTCTCTCCCAGAGCCCCGAACTTCAGCAGTCTCTCTACTCCACCATATGAGAAGAACATGTTTACTGCCTCATACTGAACAACAGGAAAATTACAAAAACATTCATATTAATATAGATACTAGGATCCTGTGACGCTATAACAAAAAGTAAATAGTTTGGAAGAAGGGAGAGTAGGGGTCTGTGAAAACATCCAGCTCGGAATGCTTTTGAGTCTTTCATCTTCACTTGGAGAAATGTCACAGGACTTCTCTCAGATGCATTTAATAAACCTGCACCTACTTAACCATATTCCTCACTGTGAGCGAATGCTGCTTGTTCTTACATGCAATAGGGGACAGTAATCCTGAAATCCTCAACTTAGTGTCAGCACAGAGCCAGCAGCTGATATTTACGTGTGCTACAGATGGCTTACATGCTCAGCACTGGCTGTAGTCTTCAGCTTTTAATCATACCATGACTGCAGAGCCATGCTAATAGAAAGTGTAGCCTTCAAAATGAGATATAATCCCTTAATTTCTCATTTATTGCAAAAGACCTAAGGAGTTGCTTCAAGTTTTCTTCTATTATAGCTAGTTTCCTACTTTCTCCTCTTTATTGTAATATTAAAGGCTTATGAGTCTGATAGAGGGAGAGAAAATAAATGTTCCAATTGATTATACAACCAATTGACCACAGGAGGTTATGAAAAAACTTGCATGCGCAGCATAAAGTTGTATTATCAAGTACATGAAACATTATTCATACTTACGCATAACTGATTTCAAAATATTAATAAACTTAAAAGTGAGAACTATATAGCTTCTCCACACAAAATATAATAACTAATTCATATACTATCCTGTGAGGCTTTTTTGGGACCCCTATACTGCTAGCTGACAGTAAAGCACTGCTATCACATGGAGTAGCTGCAGCCTCAGATTCAAGATTTCCATGCTACATCCCACAGTGGTAAGGAAAATCTGTCAGTCCAGTGCAAATACAGATGCTCTCTGAATCACAGAGAGTCTTAAAAAAGAAGTTTCAAAATAACATGGAAGCATGTATTGTAATCACTGGTCTTTTTGGTGGGAGAAGAGTTGGTAAGACAGTATTGTCACAGACATTACTAGGTTTCAGAATTAATCTTCTGCTAAAATAGTGAGATTATACATTCTAGTGTTGCCTTCAGCTAACTTTGGGCTCCAATAAGAACCAAATACTGCCCTATATTTGCCCTTTCTCATTTGCATTTTCCACCTCGCAATCTATTTCCTGATGAACCAGTGAATTTTCAATTTAAAGTGTTAATACGTATGGAAACAATTTGAAATTACTAGAAGAGATATGCTGTATTATTTTCCAATTTCAATGCATACCAGTTTCCACTATTGAAACCCCCATACGTGTTGCTTTCTCTTGGATTTTGATCAAGCTTCCTTCAGAACACTGAAAATTTGCAATCAAAAATGACTTCTTCATGGAAACACATACATTAAATACTGCTCATTTGACTCTTTGTTTCCAACTACATTTGTCATTTCATCAGACCCTTTACTGGACAGCACAAACACATTAGAAAGAAAATTCTGGTGGTAGAGATGACAACTATTTTGTAATGTACCATTACAGATTTGAAAGAAAATCAGAATCAATTAATCTCATTTGTTCTTAATGACAGAACAAGAGGCAACACTTGAAGCTGCAGTAGGCTACATTAGCCACCCTACCAGAGGAAAAAATTACAGTTACCAGATCATTAAACAAACTGCCAAGTGAAGTTACAGACTCATTATCACTTGAAACATGACACCTATCAGAGATGCCAGAAATAATAAATTTGCCTTGCCAAAATGGTAATGGGTTGTCCATAAATTCCAGAAGAAACACATTCCAAAACTAAAATGGCTTTATTACATTACAAGAATTACTTGTTATTACAGTCTGCATCATTTTGTTTAGTTAGTAAGAAAGAAGATGAGAAGTGCTACAGCAAACAGCCTCTTGAAATATTACTTGACTGGCAGTGTATTTAATGAAGCTTTTTGTTATAAACCTTCACTTCTTTTCTTAATGTTTCAAAATTCGTAACTTTGCACAACGTAGTGCAGTTTCAGGCAGGAAATAAAATCCCTTCAGTTGTTTTTTTTGCATGTATTTTCTATATACATAAAAACAATGCCACCTGCTTGTCATTTATCCCACTTTATGTGAGGAAAACCATCAAGCACAGGACCAAAGACAGCCCCGGGCAGCCACTGTGGCAGTGGCAGGGGCCCGGTGCCCCAGGCAGCTCTGCACAGAGGGCACTTGGTGGCCAGGAGCAGCAGGAGCAAGGGGACCTCCCGATGGGGCAGTGGGGGCTGGCAGCAAAGGTTGTTCAGGCACCAGACTCTGAGCCCCAGGCAAAGGGGCCAGACAAGGCCAAGCCAGGAAGCCCAAACAAGTTGTGAGGAAATCTGATGCCCGTGTGGGTCAGTCTGGGGGAAAAGGGTGTCAGGCTGGACTGAAATGGGGCTCCTGGGCCTCAAGCAGGGAAGCTGCAGCCCAGTGGTGCTCTCAGGGTTCAGACAATGGAGCCCACCATCAAAATGCATTGGTTCTGGTTTTGAAGGCACAAGGGCTTTGTGAAATGCCATGCTGCAATTTAGATTTTACATTCTGGTTTGTTTCTCAGCTTTGAAGCAAATTTTATTTACAATGGCCAGCTAATTGTGAAAATTAAACCAGTACACGTAGGGTAACCTCTGTCAGCATGGTACAGTACTGTACAGAGACACGCCATGCCTAAAATGAGCATCTCTGCAGACATCTCCCACACTGGGAAGAGGCTTCCTGCCAGCTTCAGTGACTTAAATAAATGACACAGAATTCTAAAAGTGAGAATGGTGAAAACATTAAGTTCAGTAGCATGCATACGTTAACTTAGAGGGAATGAAATTAGCAAGGGCAGTAAAAAGCACTACAGCAGTGACAAATATCACACTGCCTTATTTGCAAGCACTGTCTTTGAACAGGTTTCCCCAGCTTAGGAGAGGGAATATGAGGCCTGATATTTAACCCCAACACTCATAAATTTTCTTACAAACATCTCAAGCTACACAATAAATAGCTTTCACAGACAAAACACCAAAACACATGCACTGAAGATTTAAACCAAGTCCCTTCCAAACAGACAAGTCATTGTCAGGCTAACAAAGATTTGATCTTGGTCCTGAAGGTCACGCACTTCACTTTCAAGGACAGCCCAGAATAACATTTATGTAAAGACCATGAAAAGGACATACATCAAAAAAAATAAAAGATAGAATCTTGAGCATAGAAAAATGCTAGCTGTGAAATAGCAACCAAAGTTAAAATGATTGACAATTCAGCAAGGTTCTTTTTTCTTCTTAGATATTAAAGTTAATTAAAATTGGTGAAGTCATCAAATCATTTTCGGCTTATCCTAAATGTAATATAATCTCATCTGAAAAGCATGAAATTGCTCTGCCTATATCTATTACTTCAATTCTTGGTAACTATTATAGTCATTCAATAATCCAATTACTATAACTTACATTGTAGAAGTAGGTCTATGCAATAGCCAAAATAGAAAAGAGTTGTGACATTGTCTGCACAACATTAATTGACCAAAAGAAACTTATTAGGTAAAACAAACTGAAGAAAACAAAGCTTGTTTTGACTTCCCACAATATATATGTCTTAAAGTCTTCCAGCAGAACAGAACACTCTATGAACATATATACACTTTCAAATGCAAGAGTCAAAATGTATATTGAATCTAAAATGTAATATTAATATTTGTTTCAATGCAGTTTGGAAGATGCTGTTTGGCAGCAGTAAATAGGCAGTCTTGGATGCTGATCAAATAAACATCCTAAAATACAGGAACAACATACTCATACTCATTCATGTAAAGTTCCATTTTCTGGTGCCTGACACAAAAGGATTTCATCTAATCATCCTAAGTATGGAGCCACTGAGATTCAAGACTTGCATGAAGAGAAAAAGTTCCCAGAAGAAGGGATATTTAATAAATACTGGTATTCATAGTGTACTTCCACTGGTTTAAAATCTGTTTCCAGTTCAGAGCTTTTTAACACAAATAAATATTTATCTTAAGTTTATAAATACAAGGAATAGTTTATGTTGGCTAGAGTCTTGCCAAAATGTCTGATAAAAATCTAGCATTTCAGTGTCAGCTTAGGAATCAAAGCCAAAACCACACATGTTAAGGGAGAAAAGATGATACGGTCTGAGGAGTTCAAGGTTGCAAAAGGTTTGACTCAAAGGGTGAACAGAGAGTAAACCAAAACTGTTTCATTTTCCAAACATTTCTAAAATGTTTGCAAAATTTTAAATGTAAATTTAAACTCCACTAAACTAGATAGTGAAAATGCTGCTTTGGAATATGAGGCCACCTCACAAACAGTGAGTTTAGAAAAATCATTAGCTGTTATGCAAAGTTAGAGAAATGTTAAATGGCAAGAAACAACATTTGTATTTATCCTCTTTTACACTCCAGTTTATGAGGATGCAACATTCAGATGAGCAGAACACCAAGCCTGATGGAAACATACTGTCACTGATGTCCACAGCCAGCTGGGTTCTGTGGCTGGATGGCTCACACGTACAACTAGAATCGATACAACTCAGTGTCCCCATCCAAAGCTACACAGCACTA
The DNA here is from genome assembly GCA_013399915.1 of Illadopsis cleaveri. Classification (NCBI taxonomy): domain Eukaryota; kingdom Metazoa; phylum Chordata; class Aves; order Passeriformes; family Timaliidae; genus Illadopsis; species Illadopsis cleaveri. The sequence goes on along the minus strand of VXBB01024638.1, from coordinate 73,569 downwards.
TCTTTCTTCATGATACAGAAAAACATCATAGAATTATCCTAAAAAAAGTTAAGACCATTTCCAATTTCCTACTTTGCTTGCATTAACAGAAGAGAAACACTTTACAGAAAATTTAAAACAGTCCTGTGAAACAGAAAGCATTGGGGGGTTATTTTGCAGGTACTCAGAATATAATGATCACACAAATAACTTTTCACTACATATTTCAGTATATGTAACTAACGAGTTCTGTAAAATCCATATCCAATAAAAGAAAACCTCCAAGCAAACTAAGCTTTAATTATCATCATTTGCAAAAGAAAAACAATTATTTATTTTCCTTTTTGAAATGATGAAAAATATCAGGCAAAAATCTGAAGTTTTTGAAAAAGTAACTCTTCAGAAATTGTTGACGTTGTTTTCTTCTATTGCTCTGGACTAAACAAGCCAGAAAAAACCACTGTTCCCATACATTTATTTAAGGTATTTAGCTTCCATATGTATCACAAATGAAATCTCTGTCTCATAGAACGTGAAAGTATATTCTCTGAAATTCTTCCTAAGTGCAAAGCACAGTCTGGCTCTGTAAATCTCCATAATTACCAAAAAGTAATGCAGGCAGGGAAAAAAAATGAATATACACACTCATGCACAAGGTAAAATAAGACTCAAAAACAATTCTGACAGATTAATTACAAAAGTTCATACTGATTTATAAATTGTGCATCCTCACTAAGGTTAATGCATCCCACAGAAATTGCACTTGTATAATGAGATCCACTAGATCCAAAGTTACTGTCGTAAAAGTGTAGTGGAGTGAAAATGAAAAAAAAAAAGAAATAATTAACCTACAGTGTTAATATAAGTTGTGAAATGACTAAAATGTGATTTATATGTGCAGATGTGATTTATTTGAATTTCTCCATGGAATTTCCTACAGAAAAGCGATCTGCTTACTATTTTAGTGTTTGAGACACGTAAAATATTTCAGTTACATCTAGAAAATGGTGACAACCACAGCTGTGGAAGAAAAGAAAGTTTAACTGAAATAAATATTATGTTTCACTTTTTCATTTTTTTTTTCTGATATATCCCCGTATGTTTTGCTCGATACACCTCTTTCTTTTCATACCAATGCATGTTTTAGTTAGTTAGTATTTCATCTTTTTAAATACATATAATTTTTCTCCATGGTTACAAACCAGGTTGGTTGATTCTCTGTCCTAGTTGAGATTCCAATTTCGATTCAGCTAGTTCATGATCTGAGTACTTCTATTATAATGAAAATTCCTGAACAGCACAACACATTTTTATCAGCTACTATCCATTTAGTTTCAGCTACTTTTTAAAAAGATCTGATATTAAGTAATTAAAAACTGTAACAGCAAGTCTAAGTTTGAATTTGAAATGTAGTTGTGTCTGACCCAGTAATACATCTCTAATAGTGTGCCTACTTTACATTGGTAATTTGCCAACAACACCAAGCTGTGTGGTGCAGTCAGCAAGCCGGACAGAAACGATGTCATCCAGACAGACTTGAGAGATGGGCCCGTGCAGACTTCATCAAGTTCAACAAGGCCAAGTGCAAGGCCCTGCACCTGGACTGGGGCAATCCCAAGCAAAAATATAGGCTGGGTGAAGAACGTATTCAGAGGAGCCCTAAGGAGAAGACTTAAGAGTCTTGAAGAGAAGCTCAACGTGATCCATCCATGTGTACTTGCAGCCCAGAAATCCAGAAATTAAACAATCCTGGTCTGCATCCAAAGGAGCATGGCCAGCATCTCAAGGGAGGGGATTCTGCCCCTTTGTTCTGCTGGTGAGACCCCACTTGGGAGTGCTGCATCCAGCTCTTGGGTGTCCAACAAAGAAGGACGTGGACCTGCTGAAGTGAGTCCAGGGGAGAATCATGATTGTGAGCATTGGGCTCCCCAAAGAAGACTGGGGAAACGTTAGAGCAGCTCGCCCTAAACTTTCCCCCTAAAAGGCTCCTACAAGAAAGCCAGATTCTTGACAAGGGTTAGCATGTGCTGGGGTTTAGGATTTTTCCATTTGTTTCTTCCTCTTAGAGAATTTTCTCCCTTTCTGTTGCTAGGAGACAATAATGACTGTTACTTAAGAGAGACAAAAGAAGTAACCACAGAGAAGAGGGAGGAGTGCAGCTGGCTTTACCATCCTAGCTGAGAAACATTCTCCTGGGAAGGGCAAAGATACCATGAGATTTGGGCTGAGGGATTGGGCTGGGCACAGCTCCCAGCCCTCTCTCGCTGTCAGCTTCAGAGGAGGATAGTTGAGCTGCTGCTTACTGAGCAGTGGAGCCCAGCCTTGTCCTGCTGCTTCTGCCATGTGTGAGCCTTTGCTCGTGAGAGCAGCCACTGAATTGGGACCTTATTAACACCTTATCTTGCTAAAAAAGGGACTTTCACCATCTGCTGAGGTGCCTCAGGGGAAACCCCAGGACCCCAAGCCCTCTCCCTTCCAAGGGAGCCTCTCCCTGCCATGTTTGGGAGCTGGGCTGCTGCTGTTCCGCCCTGCCATGCCTCTGCTACACTGTAGCCGTGCAACCCTGCCTGCCAGAACCAGCTCCTGCTACAGCTGTGGAGACTGACACATCTCGTCTACCACTCCAGGATTTTCCTCCTCCGTGCAGTCCCAGCTTGCTGCTTCTGAGGTTCCTGCTACAGCTCCTTTTGCCATCCAGAGGGGGGAATCTGGGATCAGCAGCCCCTGGGGGTTTGTAAAGAAAGCCCCTTCTCCATCCATTTCTGCAGGCTGCACCTGCCATGACAATGTGCAGAGATGGCCGAAACTCACACCACAGCGCCCCCTGCAGCCGCGGGGGAATTATCGCACCCGCCCTGCCCACCGGGAGCCACCAGCGCCCCTGCTGGCTGTGACCGGAACTGCACCAAAGGGGAAAGTGCAGCTGAGACAGGGGCTGTTACTGGGTAATCCTTCTTTTTGTTGTTCCTGCTGTTGTTGTTGCCATTTGCTTGCCTTGTTATACAGACTGATAAAGAATTATTATTCCCTTTCCCACACCTTTGCCTGAAAGCCCCTTAATTTCAAAGTTACAGTAATTCAGAGAGAAGTGGGTCATATTCTCCATTTCAAGGGAGGTTCCTGCCTTTCTCAGCAGACACCTGTCTTTCAAACCAAGACAGCATGACTGAACAAGGGGGAATAGACTTCAAGTGAAGGAGGGTAGATTTAGATTAGGTATTAAGAAAAAAAAATCTTCACTATGAGGGTGGTGAGAGCTTGCTCAGAGAGGTTGTGGATGCCCTGTTCCTGGTAAGGCTTCCAAACTTATGATTCTATAACATGAAAATAAAATTCATTACTGAATGCTGCTGGAATTTTCAAGCTCTTAATAAATCACTTGTTGCAGAAAGGCATTATACATGTCACATTATCGAAAGAAGAAATCAAAAGCACAACATTAGCTTTCAGAAGTCTCCTAAAAATGCTTTCTCCATCCCACTGCTATATATCCATTAAGTTAAATCTTCCTGTTACAAAACATAATATTCCTACTTGTTGCTTAGTAACACAGTATGTCATGGCCATTTTACCATGTGGCTTTCCCATATTTTGACCAGGTATTAGATCTCCTTCTCCCTTAATTAATTTTATATTCAGCATCTTCAAAGGAACAAGAGCTTTAATGTAACCTTTTTTTTTCCCCCCCAGACAAAATTAAAACGTTATTATACTAATTAATACATCATCTGAAAAGAAAGTACTGGATATTGATTCTGTAATTCTATCCAGGTTACCTTACTTACATTTCACTTCTTGAAGTACCACAGAGAGGCATTAGATCCTGGTATGACACAATCCCCTGCAGGGACCCCTGGAGATGTCTAGTGCAGACTTCTGCTCACAGCAGGGTCTTCTGCAACAAGTAGACCTACAACCACTACCTCCAGAGTCCAGACATTTAACTCATGTCACCTATCCAGATCATAATGTACCTGTATCCTTGCTATAAGAACACTACAGAAGACAGTTTCAAAAGCCATACTAAAGTACAGGTAAACAAAATCTGCTACTCCCTCCTTGTACACAAATCCCATCATTTTGATCTAAAAAGCAACCAACTTGGTCAGGCATGATCTACCCTTGCGAAGTCCACGCTGACTGTTCATAACCACCTCCTCTTTTATGCACTCATGAAATCTCTGTCACATTCTAGAAGGAGCCAACTCCACAATATTGTGAGGACCCAGCCTGTATTTCCCCATATCTAACTAGAGGTCTGTTATTAAGATTGGTGCAAGGTATGCCTTTCTCTGTTTATCCAGAATCTCCCCTAAAGCCTATGATCTTTAAAAGATGATAAAAAGTGGCCTTGCAAGGACGTCGCCCAGTGCTCTCAGCACTCCTGTATGCAGCTATATCAGGTCCCATGGAGTTCTTGCAAGAACACTGTGTTTTGATCCTCACCCACTGCTGGCAGTTAGTTCTTCTTTTCAGACTGCCCTAAAAATCAGAGGCCTGGGACACCTGGTAGCTGAAGACTGAGAAAAAGAGATTTTAATTTGGACATGTTATGGCATGGTCATACAGACTCAACCTTTACTAGAGTCTGCAATTAATCAGGTGCACCTATGAAGTAACTTTCAATTTAGCTCCATCTGAAAGCTTGGATGCTTCTCTACCAGCATTTTAGTTTGCACCAGAAGCAGATTTTTGACGCAAGTCTCCTCCAGTCATTCCCACTTCTCATACCATGGTCTCCATCACAGCATAGTCCCAGAGCACATGAGCTGGAGGAGGCTCCAGGGACAAACCTAGATGGACCAACCACTAATAGTCCACAAGATCAAGCTAGAGCTAATCTGAAATCAAACTGTTGATGTTTGATGAGTGAATGTTAAGTCTCTCTGCCTTATTCCACAGATCTATCTGTATTCAGATGTGCTACTTGCCAACACAGGATATAATTTTGATGCTTTCCAAAGCCATGCCCATATCTAAAATAAAATATTAATGCACATGTCCTATGATGAAATGAACTATTTGGCATGGATTATTTTCCATCACTTTATGCTTCATTCTGCAAATCACAGATGGCCTAAATACTTGTTTGTTTGAAAAAAAAGTCCTTTACTCAGATCACTGGTGGTAAACTTCCCTGAGTAAAACGGTCAGTAAGTCTTAAAGAGTTCTGAGCACTTCAGGTTAGTACAAGGACAAACAGGCAGCTACAGCAGGCAGCTGAGGGCCTGAAGGTCAGATGGCACAACTTGTATGAGTGAATCTAAATGCTTTTGCCCTCTCTGAAGACATGGACCACAATCACACCTCCCACAGGAAGGTACCAATCACATTTTGGATACCATCTGGAAGACTGCTAACTATCGTAGGACAAAACTATGCAAAGGAAAATGCTAACACTTTAACAGTCATGATCAAATGCATTTTAGTGCTTGGATTCTGCCATGGCCACACTTGTGTACTCTTACTGACTGCATCTCTGTAGAGTAGGCAGTAGCAATTCCCACGCAGAGAAGGATACCATTTAAATGGAGTTTTATTCTGCTTATACAGCAGTTATTCGACATCCAACAAAACTTCCAGATCCAAAGCAGGGCTATACCTTTAAGTCATAAGTTGCCCTTTACCACCAGTGGAAAAGTTGGCAACTATTAGATCTTGAAAAACTAAGGCAAGGTGTTCTGTTCCAATTAACTGAAACAGTCATAAAAAAGTATCTGCAGAACTCATTAGTGAAAGCACCTTAATTTCACATAAGAACATGAATTAGTTCCACAAGATATCTGATCTGTAAATATCAAGCAAGGTGATGAAAGACTGTTTAGACTGCAATTTATAACTAGCATAACTAATTTTTTATTCTGTGCAATAATGTTCAAGATTACAATTTTCCATTATATTTAAGCAAGAAAATACTTTTCAGTATTTATTGCAGATTATATATAGAGAAAATAGAATACTGCTTTGACTGTTCTTTTAAGCCCATCCAATTAAATGTAACATAGAGAATTAGTTCTCTGTGAGCAGAAGCCTCCTAATGAAACACCAACACCACAAATAAAACCAGAGGTTATAGTCAGACTAGTCAGTTACAGAGAAAAAGTATTCTTAGACCTAAAGAATGTTTCCTCATCTTTAATTTTGGAGAATGTTTTGATTACTTTATTTAAATGGAAAAGATACCTTCTCCATAGGACAAGAGGTTTTCAATTTACATTGGTAATACTCTCTCAGCTGGCTTCTATTTGCCAAAGTTTCACAGAAATACTTGAAAAATAATGAGTCTCTGCAAAACAATCTACTTTTTCACCAATTATAAATTCCATCCAAAAAGAATTTATAGAATGTCATTATGTTAATCTCACACCTCAGTGCGATATGCTATGGTAAGAGGTTGGTGGATTTGTTCCAGTTTTATTTCTTAGTTCTGCTAAATATGCTGGGCTAAGCCATAATTTTTAAAGGTAGAACAGTCTGCCTTATAAAAAACCATTTTTATATTTCTCCCAGAGTAGACAACACTAACACTAATTGCTTAAAATTATACATGAAGCACCCTCTGTACTTCTTTGTGACACTTGGCAATGAATCACATATTGGACTAATAGAGGGGAAATTTTATAAATTTTAAAAGATTAAGTCTTAATTTTATGCTATAAATTGATGAAGCAAGAGGTTTTTACAAAACAGAATAAGGTTGACCCTGGTCAGATTAAAATTACACTGGTATTACAAGAAGTAAGAGAGTCAACTCAAGCAGGTTTACTACATTTAGGTATTTTTTGCTATGAAAACTACAGCCAATTGACACAGATTTAAGCTCAGCAACAATCATAAAAGTCTGTCAAACTGCCAAAAGATGAAAAGAAGAAACAGAGATAGCAGAGACGGAAGTATGGACTTTCTCTATTACACGAAAATACAAATAATCCATTAAAAACAACCCAGTACTCCCTAAGGTCTAGGAAACACGTGTCTGCCTACTCAACCCTTTCACATCCATTCTCTTTTTATAACTACCCTATAATGTTTCTGGTTGTAGGAAAAAAAAAAATCCTTTCTTCATTTTTTTGTTAACTGAAATGCAGTACATACAAGAATACATGTTCAGATAATGAGAAAATGTGATTTATTTTTATTAGGTCTACAGCAAAGATTATGAAGAAAGAGCAGAAACTAGTGATGTACTGAACTAGAGGAGCAGATAAGCACAATAGCACATAAGCATGATTAGTCACAATAAACTAAAAATTGAAGAGGTGATAAAAAATCCCTACATCAGGTCAGCTTGTCAGCTGTGGTTGGTTTGGGTTTTTCTCCCTACTGTCAGTAAACTATTACACATTTTTTTCCTCTTTCCTGACATTTGAAAGGAATATTCTTGAGGATTTAATCACAGATGGTTCCAACTGCTACAAGACTGCCCTCAGTAAGAATTACAAATCTAATTTTTGTTTGCTTATTCAAAAGGTTCAATTACAGGTAGTAAAAGTAGGAAGAACGAAGCATTCCTTCAAGCCACCATTTATATTATCTGACTCTGTCATAAATAACAGAGAGCTCTTTGGGATTATGCATGCAAATCGGATCTAAACTATTTCAGCGTAAGTTGAACCACTAGGTTGTTGTGGTAGCATTTTAAAGAGGACACAGTCTTAAACTGCACCAGGGGAGGTTTAGGTTGGGCTTTAGGAACTTCTTCACAGAAGGGGTGATTGGGCATTGGAATGGGCTGCCCAGGAAGATGACAGAGTCACAATCCTTGGAGATGTTTAAGAAAAGACTTGATGTGGCACTCAGTGCCATCGTCTAGTTGACAAGGTGGTGTAGGTTACAGCCTCCATGATCTCAAAGGTCTTTTCCAACCTAGTTAATTCTGTGATTTTATGATTTTGACAACTCAGACTTTGACTTCATACCTTCCTCCTGGGCCATTTCCTAAACCATCTACCTTGAGGAGTATCCCCCTATTTCAAAGCCAAATATGCTTAAAGCAGACAGCTTTTTTATTGGATTAAGCATGTTTTCTGAATTGACCACGTTGCTTTTCAAAGTCCTTTGAGAACAACACATCCTGCTACATTCCCAACTTTGACTGTTTAAACAGAGTTGTGACAATGCCATGCTTTTGTTAATGTCCCGTTTAATAAAAAACCTACAGCTGTTAAAACTTCTGAATGTCTTAATTTCAATGAAGAAACTAATTTTTTGTAATGGAAGGTACACTAAATAGATTTTAAGTTTCATCTTCTGAAACATTATAAGTAGAAAGTTTGGTATCAAATTTTATTTAATTGAGAGCAAAGCTGTGTAACTCTAAACACTAAATAAATTAGCCCATATACAATTTCTGTCATCTTTCCCCTGACACTAGGGAAATGACACTATGGCATGAAGTGGTAAATCAGCCTTAAACTAATGTCAGACAATTATTTCATCTACAGTGGAGTTCAGTAATTTTCTAATGTAAAATAAGTGTGAAGTTTGTATTAAATATATGAAAGAAATTGGAGGTTTGTGTAGAGTTAGATATAGTGGGCTGAAGTATATCTATTGCCTACAGGTTATCTGCAGAATGAGAAGGTCTTTGTTTAATGTTTGATAACCTTAGAGGACATATAATTTCTACAGATTTTAAGAATAATAATTTCTTGCCTTACAAATTGTAAATGGTACTACCATAATTTATTCTACGATTATCAGTCACAGAAGTGGAAGAAGTATCATATAGCTAGCCCATGTATAATACAGTTTCTGTCAGAGAATAATGTCTTTTTTACCCCTCTACTTTTCAGATATTATGAATACAGGCACATACAGATACGCACACATGTTCCACTAGAATCAAGGATTCCTTTAATGATCACAAAATCCTGTAAAACTGGCTTGGAGATTTTAGAACAGTAAAGTTACTCTTCAAAGCACACTAGGAAGTCTAATCCTTTTATGTAGTGTATTTTTTGCCTTATTATTCAAAAAAGAGCATTCTGTTTAGCACACCCAGCATATGCACCATACGATGCACCAGATGCCTTAGTAAATAATTCATCCCTTAATGAAAAGTACAATAAATAGTTGAATAAAACTGTGTGATGATGCAAGTGATAACTACCCTTACAAATCTAGAAAAATAGGAGATTTTATAAAGAGCAATAGCTATATCACAAAACAATACTGTCAAACTGAACTGGCAACATATGCTTAATTATGCTGTAACTGTATTCTGGAAATGAGCACATAGCACAGATTACTGCATGTCCTTATACTGCTGCTCCACCAGGGCTCGTGAAGGGTGGCAGAGGAATGTCTAAATGCTGCATTTGCAATGCCTAGGACAGCAGGATAGCCTAAGAAAGAGAGGAAAAGACACATGACACAAAATAAGATTGTAATGCCTGCTTGAAGTGAGTATTTTACTGGTATAGAAGACACTAGCATTTTATTAACACAACAACATCTATGAGTAATTCCTAAAGCCTTTCTAAAAATGTGACTTAATACTGTTAAGATAGGATTTGTATGGCAAGATGTGCCCATGAATATCCTTACAGTATCTATGTCTTAACTGCAGCCAGTGAAACAAATAAAAAATGTATCTCTTTGACTGTTGATTTAACAGGCTTGCTGGAGAGGAAGATGGCAAAACACTTGTGACTAACAGCTTTCAAATATGCAGGTGTCTCAGGCATATGTCTCAAATATACATGATCTCAGCCTAACCCATATGAGATCAATTCTTCTGACACTTTCCTCCAATAAACTTACTATTTGCACATATACCTAAAAGAAAGACACAGCTTCTATAGAGGAAACAAAATAACATTCCTTACTATTCCTCCCATTAGTTTGCCACTGTTTTGAATGTGTATTTTTGTTCTTCTCTATTTTCACATATTAGCATTACATAAGCTACATAACATATCCATGTTCATGGTAATCCTAAACATACTAGTCCTTAGTTAGAGAAGTGGCAGCAGCCAGTAAAAGTTAAATGAATGAGATTTCTCCAAAGTCTACATCTATTACTGGATGGAACAGGATAGTGCATGATACAGTGAGGGGGAAAAAAAAAATTGAGATGCAAAAGAAAACTTTGAAAAACATTCTCTACATAATAAATGGGGAAGTTTTGTCAGGTATTCACAAAATGTAAAGTACTGAAAGACAATTTCCTCAATCTAAATTTACAAAGAAAACCCCAGAATCAACTCTAAACTTTAACTGAAATCTCTTTCCTTCAGTTTTTCCATGGGTAAAAGCAGGAACAATAATGCTTACCCACTTCACAGTGTACCCTAAAACTTACCATGTTACTATTTACATTTTCCCTGGTGTACAGATAGATATTTACATCAGTTAGTAAGAACCAGTGTTGTATCACTGCGGAAATGCTGTCCACCAGCATGCACAGTGCAGCCAACACACTGTTTTTTACTGGCTGTGTGAGGACAGACTATCACAAAACAGAGGCTGAGCTACTCTGAGCCCCATTTCAACTTATTCCATTGTAGTCAGGCCTCCTGCAAAACCCGGGCATAAACAAGAATTCCCATCAAAGGTAAAAGCCACAAACTATTGTTTTGTGGCAAGGAAAAATCATCAAGAGCTGATGATACAGATTTGATATCAAAAGGTTTTGATTCCAACCCTGGGTAAGACTGCTCCTGTGGTCCTCAACAAATCAATTACGCCTGTCTGCTGCATCCTGCTGTAACTACTGATTTCAATCAAGGAAGTGCTATGGAATTCAGCCACTCAGACTCTGGGAAGACACTGTGTTTACAGTGCGGATGTTAAGCACCGATGAAAAAAAGCTACTCCAGATGCACTTTGCACAGCAGATGGCATTACACAGAACTTGCCTGTTTAGGGAAAAGGTTTCTCCTTAGCTTTTAATCATCTGGTGACTTAAAATTCTCAGATAAGCTCCGCAAAGGTAAAAATCACAAAACAACAGGCATGAAACAGTCATGCAAGTTTGGCATGGTTGAGGGAAGAATTGTAAGGGTAATGATTTTAGAGTATCATACAGCATGAGCATGTACAATGCCTCTTTAAAATACAGTACAAAAAACTCTGATGTTTTGCATTGATTTTTCTGTCCACAACTTCTCTAAATACTAGAAATGTATTTTGTCCCTATAACAATCTGAACTTCACAAGGAGATGATAAATGAGATAATATTGATTAGATTGTGCTAAAGGGTTCCAGCTCTTCAAGGTTATATCCTTTAGAGAGTTTGTAAATCTCATTACAGAAATCTGCCTGTTGATATACATAAATAAAGAGTGGCAGAAGGGTTCCAGCATGACAGCTCTCACTGGAGTCACGCTGTTCTTCAGACAGAAAATTCAGACGAGCAGGTACAGGAGAGCTTAAAACAGTAGAATCAGCTTCTCCTTTTCAAAAAAATCAGACCAATAAAATTTAGATCATAACTGCTGTAAGAGCATTACTGACAAAGAGTGTCTGTAGTGAAACAAAATCATGGGACTCAGTTGGCTTTAACTGTCAGCTTCATCTGTAATGTGAAGGATAAGTAAGTCAACTAAATTGTTCCAACAAGTTTAACATGCAGTTCTTATAGTAAACCAATCTTAATTTCAGGTGAAAGTCAGCATGAGCCTTTTCTTGCTTTTGGTGGTGAAAACAAACCCCCAAAAATGCCAAGGAGCACACCAAAAATCAAGTGCAATAATCTGCTAAATTCCCCTGGAGTTCTGCATTCACTTTCAACTAAAGGAGGACAAGAAGAGGCACTTAAAACTGGTTACCTGCTTTTTAAAAACTTCAGATTTCTCCCTGAGACATGGCAGGGAAGAGGGGGGTGGGTAGGTATGTGTGAGGTGTGGGGAAGAGTATATGAAAAGAACTAGGGGTCCTTCTGTCCTTATGGTTAGGAGTCACCAGTGCATGATGCCAGCCACAAAGGCTGACAGCATTAGCCACAGAGAGCAATCCATGTAATCATTTCCCTTTACTTGCCACTCAGTACACTGCACCCAGGTTTGGGCCCTACAACACAAGAAACACTAACAAATGAGAGCAAGTCCCATCAATGCCCACTGAAATGGGCCAGGGGCTGCAACACGTCCCCTGTGAGAAGTGACTGAGTAAGCTGGGCCTGCTTGAACCTAAGGAAGTAGGGGCTTCGAGGGAGGAGCTAACAGCACATCCCCCATTCACCAGGAAAGCAACCCAGCAGGGAGCAGCGAAAGGTTGAGCAGAGAGGTTGAGCAGTCTCCATCCTTGGAGGTTTTGAAGATGCACTGGGAAAAGACCTGAGCAACTCAATCTGAATTCCACCTGGTCACTGCCTTCAGGGGAAGGTAACACTTGTGGACCTCCCAAGGTCCCTTTCAACCTGAATGAATTTGATTTGTGTTTACTGCCTCCATTATTGTGATGCTGCTGACAAGGTGTCAGTTTTGTAGGAACATGGTCATGCTCTGTTCCTTTCTGCCGAGCTCTACTACAATTTCTATTCTAAGCAGTCTCAGAACTCTCAAGTGAAAATGATTCTATTTATATTCATCTCATAAAATGTTTAAAACATCAGAAAAAAAAAGCCTGCTTACAATATGAAACACAGATCTGAGGTGTAAAAAGAATACCAATGCTCTTCTTTCTCTGAGCAGCAGGGGCACAAGTCTTACTTTCATTAAGATGTTAAAGCCATAAGCTTGAATATGTTTGGGGGGGGGTTTTATCACTTTGATAAGTGTTTTCATGGAGATATATACAGGTAAAAGCCATATTCAGATTTGGTTTGTGAAAGCAAGGAAGCCAAGTGAAGAAAAATGAAACATCTGATCACTCTGATATTTAGTAACTGTTTCATAAAGTTCTTTAATAGGATCTTGAAACTATTAATTTCACAGATTTTTTAGGGAGAAAAAACCATCTCAAAAAAGTGAGAAGACAAAAAAATTTATACTAGAAAGTAATTATTAGGCTTCACACAACAGAGTACATGGACACCTTCTCCCTGTCATGAAGCTCCACCATCTGTTTTCTTGTGTTTGCCATCCCCAAATCAAAAGAAAAATTCTGTTCACTTTACAGAAAAAGTTTCTGAAATCATCATTTAACAGGCAAGGAATTTTAATAGAAAATAGTATCTGGGAGAAAAAGCTTCAATAAGTAACTATATCCTATTGATTTGTATTGTGGCATAGACAGATCTTGGAAAAAGTCTTGAAATCCATGCCACCTCAGTACTGACTTCTCATAAAAATCAGAGGAAAATTGTAGCTTGTGACAGTCACATGCAGTACGACTAAACGGATTCCAAACTTACTAAAATACTGGTGTGGAATGTAATGGTGGTGATCTGTTTTATAAAAATGTCAAATTAACTGTTGACCCTGAAAAGGCAGGGAGAAGACAAGACACCGATGCTTGTGGTAACATGACACCTAGTGTTCACTTTCAGGAAGCTTCAGTATTGGTGGTTGCCAAATGCTGAGGAAACACCAATGCCCCAGGACCTCTTTCCAAAATAAAGGTAGATATTTATACCAGCATCTCTAAGCAAGTACCTAAATCACACAAACACTGTGAAAACCGAGTGGAGGAAAGGGACAGAAGACCTGCCTGTGCCGCACTTGCCCTTCCTATTGAGTACACAGTTTGGGTAACTGCAGAGAAGAGTGCTATCAAAAGAAGTTTCATGTTGCTGATTTTTTTTCTTTGGGTTTCTGCTGCAAAAACAAACCATCTACCTACCACTCTTTTTCTGGTTGTGTATGGAAGTTAATAGAAAACAGCATCTATTACATATAATATGCACAAATTTAAGAGAAGAATCACTATAAAAAGAAAAAAAAACACAAAAAAGTTTTATTTATACATAGCAATGAACTGTACATTTATTTCTTCATTTAAAATCGTGGTGTATCAACAATACACGTGCCTGTTCCATTATCATTCCCTTCCAAGCTTCTAGTAACACAATGAAAACCACAGTAACTAAGGCATACTAGATCAAGGAGACCATAAAATCCATGTAAGAACATGGCACAAGCACTCTAACATAGTAACAATTACTAAGAGATATGACCCCTTGAGTATATCCAAGGGCAAAGGCGGGGAAAGGACTGTATGAGAAATTAGAACATAAAGTTCACTACAAATAGAGGAAACACATACTGGCCTTTGAAATCAGATGAATAGGAATCCATGTCTGATACTGAATGAAACAGGTGTCAGGAATTACACTGAGATTGGCAAAACATTAGAGAAAAGGTCTGACTGAAACTTCAGTTCTATAGAACTGGACATAAACAATTGTACTTCAAGAAGTTTAGAGACACACTGTGGGAAACATACTCAAAAGAGCATTAACGTTAAGAATACATGCATGCAAAACAAATTACTGTTGTATTTCAAATCTAGTATTGTCTTTAATTTAAAAGTATGCTGAATTATTTTCCAGGGAGTAGTATTTAACTGTTATCCTTCTGAAGAGAAAAAAACCACAAAGACAACCCATCTATCTTTTAGTATTAATATTGTCTAGCTACCAGAATCCCAAACAATTAATTTGACTCAGCAAGCAATATTTAGTAAACACTAACTACCGTTATTGTATCTTATTTCTGAGAAAAATGTGCACACGGTCAATACACAGGTATTAAAATACACATTTTTCTTTTAACAAGGTAAACAGATCTAGATTCCAATACTGTTAAATTACTCAAGAAGATGCAAGTCAAGCACTTGTCACGCTGTGAATTATAAATCAAGTTCTTATTTTTCAATATATTTTGAGCATTATCTTCTTCAGGAGTTTAGTATGTGGCATATCTGGGGAGCCAAGCAATTATGAACTCACCTAAATAAATACCTGCCACAACATGTCCCTGCTGAACTTGAGTCTAAATGGCTTTTTTACTAAGACTATATATTCATTCCTTCTTTCAATCACATACCTTTATTTGAAATAGCCAGGAAGGTGAGGCTAAATTTGTCTGTTTGTTGGAAGCAGACAGCTTGCCAAAGCCTTAGATTCATAGCACTATTTCTCATTTAGGGTCAAGGTAAATTGTGTAGTCACATGCCTTTAGTTCCTATTGCTCTTGTCCAAAAGGTCAGTTCACCATTCACAAAGTGTCTACTTTGGTCCCAAACAGAAGCCCCATGAGTAAGAGCAGAAATTACATGTCCTATTGGTCTTAAACATACATATTTGACACAACTACAAGAATACCAGTCATAAATTTCACCTAATGATAGTGATTATCCCTCACCTTCAATGCTGAAACATCCTGAACTGCCATACAACCTACTCAGCTGTTAATATTTCAGATAATTGCTGCACAGATTATTTTTGCAGCTCTTGAACTGGTCTTACAAATTAAAAACTGTGAAACAACTGTAAAACACAGAAGATTCCACAGCAGGCTTAATTCCATTATTTCTTTTTGAATTATAGACATTCTAAAAGCCCAAAGGTTAAGTTTATGCATCTCCTCACACACAGTCGTAAGATAGATGCAAATACAGGCTGTGAAGGCTTCTCAGACAAGACAACAGTTTGTTTCCACGTATTCATGTGCAGCTATCACACATGCTTATGATGTCAGGTATCCTTTACCGTTTTCTTCTACACTTGAATTTCCAAATATTACTTTCATTTTTATGATTACAGAAGCTTGAAGCAGTTACAAATTCACTGTGAGGAAGAACGTGTCTCTAAGCCAGCTTTCACGCAGCTGAGGCACCTTCTAAACAACACTCTGGATAAAACATCAGAAGATAAACACAGTTTTTCTTTTAAAAATTGCAAGGCTGTGGTCATCGAAACAGCTCGAACGACAGGGGAAAAAAAATCTTTTAACACCAGTACATATTTTATATAAATACAATAAATAATTTTTTAGCTGGTGATTGAAAACGATTGCGATGACGCTTCAACAAAACAACTTTACATGTCAAAAAGAGCAGCATGTTAAACCACAGTCTGTAATGATTTTAAAAGGTCCTCAAGGCAGACCTACTACATTTCATATAAACCAGGACAGCGGAGAACTGCCGTCAGAGGGCATCATTCATGAATGATTTGCCAAATACGCTACTGTGAAGTAGCAAGTTATTTTCTAACTCCCTCACGGGCTTCTCCTAAAAGTGCATGAGGCGCTAAATACAGCCAAGTAGCTGACTTTTTTTTTTTTCTTTTTTTTTTTAATTTATCATCACAGTCTTGCAGCTGGGTTTCAAACTGAGTGATTCAACGCGGTCGCCGGGAAACTCGACCCTCACGCTGCAGCCTATCACGGCGACCAGGATCAGCCGGGACACGTCCCGCCCGGCCGCGCTCGGNGGGACGGGGGAGTTCGCCGAGGGGTCGGAGCCGGGAGTGGAGAGGAAGGCAGCGGCGTGGCGCTGGCTATTTAACTTGGCTGTTCGCCGTGGGAAGGTGCCGCCGCTCCCGCTCCCCTCCCCTCCGCGGCCGCATCCCGACGGCCGAGCTGTGGGTGCTCCTGCGAGCTCCGCCGCGCTCCTCCCCGACACCCCACTCCTCCGCTCGGCCCGCCCGCGCCGCCCCGCGGGGCAAAGGCGAGCGGGGGCTCCGGCTTCCCGCGCCGCTCCGCTGGGGTAGGGGGGCTGCTGCCGGGGGAAGGTGGCCGACGTGGAGGGGTTGTGCCGCTCCGAGCGCAGGCCCCCTTGCCTTGTCCGCGCCCGTAGCGGGCAGCCGGGCCTCGTGTTCGGTCATAAGCGATAACCTCATATGGCCCTCGCTCGCTCATCTGTGAATCAAAACCAAGAGTAGTTTAACCCTCGAATATGCTTGGAAGCGTCCACATTCTGTAACACTTGGCCAGGAGAAGACCCCAACCCTAAACATTGTCATGAGTTTTTGATCTTCCGTGCATCTTTAGCTTCCATTCATTTCCTGACCATGGGGTGTGGCCCAGACTATCAGTTTTGGGGAGCTTCTTGCAGTCCAGTGGTAGCAATATTGAAGCTGATCTTAAGGCAAAGAAGTTCCCGGTCCGTAACATACTACTTTATTAGTAGACGTATATTTCTATTCTTAAGGAGAGAGAAGGGAAAGCTTTTAATTTTTCCTATCAGTTGATATAAAAATATGTGCTTTGTGCAGATACTTTTCTGTTTTCTTACCTAAATGTAATTTGAAAAGACATCTCTGTTCCCTTTTGACGCCGCTACCTTTGTCATGCACAAATAGATAACAAAGTATGACTGGAGTTGGCTAGACTTTTTATAAAGTTACTTTTAGAGCTCAGGCTTTTTCCCCCTGCTAAAGCGCATGCTTAAAGCAGGACAGAAACATGCCTCATCTTTTTCTTGGAGGTAGATCCATACAAAGTGTTGGTTGTCACTGCTATATTTTACTCTAGGATGAATTTCTCTCTTCCCAGACTTCCCTGGTCAGAAAATACCTGACATCATCCCTGTCTACTCTTTGATCTTCATGCATACCAGAGCCCTGGAAAAGATGAGAAGAGCTGGACAAGAGGGTAGTTTGCTCTGTGGGATTATGGCATTTCATTTGTCCTCCAGTGCTGCTCAGGGCCCTCCACCTGTGCCTGACTTGTTTTCTTTACCATGCACAGAGGTGTGGAGTTCAACATGCAGGAAGGAGTCGATACCATTCTGCTAAAGAGCTGGAGTTTGTACTCAAACCAATCTGCCCCAATCCATCCTGTGCACAAAAAGGCTTTTATCTTAACTCTGTGCCTGTAGAAAAGTGTGTGACAATGCACCAGAGTGTGAAATGTTGGAAGAGATGAGACTGGGCCACTGCCTCGCATGACCATCCAAACTTAGGCGCATGGAGACGCTGTGGGAAGTATGAGTCTGCTTCAGGCTAAATTCAATCAAAGAAAGCAAAGCCACAGAAATGAGCTGCACTCACTTTGGAGGTGGACTGCTCCAGGCTCCATGGGAGTTGCCAGGAACCAGCAAATAACAGCATCAGTCCTGGCAGGTATTTGCTAGTATGGAAAATAGTTTTCCTGTGACTACAAACTTGTTACCTCATCCAGCATTGCTTCTCATGGTTCGTCTTCATAAATATGGCACATAAGTGGGGATTAAAAAGTGGAGATGCAAGTTAGTGAAAATATAAAATAAATAGCGTAGCTGTATGATAATGTACAGGAAATGTATATGGGAAATTACTGACAGAGGTAAGTAAAATAGAAAGAATTTAGTTTCTAAAATGTTTATCTTTACCTACAGGCTGTACTTTTTAAACTTAAAAGTCTTTGTCAGTTGATATAATTAAACCTTGTACACAATATAAAACTTCCTGAGGGGTGTATCTTAACACTGACAATTACATAAATGATTCCTGGAATTCATCAGAAACTGGATAGAATCAGACATCCAAGGAACTGTTAATGTTAATTTATTTTTGGAATTAACAAGTGCCCTTCACTGAATTATATTTTCCTGTAGTATTGCTGTACTGAATGTAAGTGGGTACATATAATTTGGGGGAGGATTAGGAAAAAAAAAAAATTTACTTAAGTTGACCTAAGCTAATTTGTGATAGCCTCATCTAATGCTTTATTTCAAGGGTTTTCAAGTTTAATAGCTTAAGAAACCCATGAGTTTCTTCAGGAGTTGATATCTTGTCCAGTTTATTACTAGTTGAAAGCATATATGCATTTTTCCCTTTCTTAATTTTTCCTTTTTAGTTTTATGGCATCTCTGATCCTGCAAAATCTTTTGCCTTTGCCATTTCTGAAATAAAGCAAATGGAAGCTAGCAGTCACATACTAATTTAGTGGTGACAGTTTTTGTTTTTCTGGATTACATTAAATCCTATAGTTTGAAATAAGGCAATTATTTGAAAATTTCATAAAAATC
>VXBB01024638.1:0-54441 GCA_013399915.1 Illadopsis cleaveri | reverse complement strand
ATTAAACCTTGTACACAATATAAAACTTCCTGAGGGGTGTATCTTAACACTGACAATTACATAAATGATTCCTGGAATTCATCAGAAACTGGATAGAATCAGACATCCAAGGAACTGTTAATGTTAATTTATTTTTGGAATTAACAAGTGCCCTTCACTGAATTATATTTTCCTGTAGTATTGCTGTACTGAATGTAAGTGGATACATATAATTTGGGGGAGGATTAGGAATAAAAAAAAAAAATTTACTTAAGTTGACCTAAGCTAATTTGTGATAGCCTCATCTAATGCTTTATTTCAAGGGTTTTCAAGTTTAATAGCTTAAGAAACCCATGAGTTTCTTCAGGAGTTGATATCTTGTCCAGTTTATTACTAGTTGAAAGCATATATGCATTTTTCCCTTTCTTAATTTTTCCTTTTTAGTTTTATGGCATCTCTGATCCTGCAAAATCTTTTGCCTTTGCCATTTCTGAAATAAAGCAAATGGAAGCTAGTAGTCACGTACTAATTTAGTGGTGACAGTTTTTGTTTTTCTGGATTACATTAAATCCTATAGTTTGAAATAAGGCAATTATTTGAAAATTTCATAAAAATCAATGAAATATGAGGAAAGTAATCATGCAAAGAGATGGCAGTTCAAAACAATGTGGAATGTTTTCAATAAGATGACTTTAAGCCAAACTCATTATTTTGAGATGTTACTGTAGATAATTGCCAAGAAGATTCATTCAGATCTGACTTGGTTCACAACTGGAAAATCGAAAATTGTGCAAAAGATTTGAATAAAATCAGCATGCATGAAAACAGATGCAAACTGCTGAATCTGGAAGGTATTGTATTACAGACCTATCTTTATTTCCTTCTGTTTTCATAGATATGCTTTGCATTTGTACAAGCACACACGCACAGATGATACTTGGCTTAGAGAATGGAAACTGAAGACTATTAGCCCTAAAACAATAACTAATTTATTTTACTAAGATGTCAAGAATAATGACTTTTTCCAGAGAAGTGGATGAAAGAATATAATTTTGTTTTCCAGGAAATGTAGGTATGCAGACATTAAAACATAGCTCTGTCTATACAAAAACCTTCACAAAACTATAGAAGTCAATTTGTTGTCTTAATAAAAACTCCAAAATTTGCAGATGCCATTTTAGTTTTTAGATATTAATATTTCCTGTATTAATCAGGAAGCAGGCTTTTTAAAAAACTTTTTCATTACACCTAATATTTTACTACCAAAATAAATGCTCTGCCATTTAATTTTGTTTTGTGGAAAGAGAGCAAAGATATGGGGAAGCAAAGAAAACTTTTCAAAATATATTGGGTTTGCATGGCTAAGCTTTGGTAGTGGAGGGGCTACAGAGGTGGCTTCTGTGAGCAGCTGCCAGAAGCTTCCTCCATGTCCAGCAGAGCCAATGCCAGACAGCTCCAGGATGGACATGCCCCTGGCCAAGGCTGGGCCAATTAGAAATGGTGGTAACACCTATGGGATAACAGAGTTAAGAAGAAGAAAAAGAAAAGTGATTGTGCAGGTGTGATTGTGGCCAGACAAGAGCTGGGTGACAACATGAGAGGAACAGCCCTGCAGACACCAAGGTCAGTGCAGAAGGAGGGGCAGGAGGTGCTCCAGGCACCAGAGCTGAGGTTCCCCTGCAGCCCATAGTGCAGCCCACGGTGAGACAGCTGTGCCCCTGCAGCCCCTGGAGAACCACAAGGATGCAGAGATCCACCTGCAGCCCATGGAGGAGACCCACACCAGAGCAGGTGGATGGCTGAGAGGAGGCTGTGACCCTGTGGGAGGCCTGTGCTGGAGCAGGGTCCTGGCAGGGACCTGCAGGCCTGTGGAGAGAGGAGAAACAACAGGTGATAACCTGACCACAACCCCCATTCCCATATCCCTGCATAACTGAGGCGGGGGGGAGGAGGTAGAGCTGGGAAGAAGGGAGGGGTCAGGGGAAGGTAAAGACCTTTTAAGGTCTTATTTTACTTCGGATTACCCTGCTCTGATTTTGTTGGTAATAAATTTAGTATCTCTAATTGGCATCTGTTTTGCCTGTGACAGTATTTGGGGAGTGATCTCTCCCAGTCCTTACTTCAGCCTATGAACTCTTTGTTATATTATCTCTCCCCTATCCAGCTGCAAAGGGGAATGAGAGAGCAGCTTTGGTGGGTGCCTGGAATTCAGCCAGAGTCAACTAACTACAAAAAAAGTTTTTGACTTGGAAATTGTAGGTAAGGCATTGTAAAAATGCCAGATATCCCAAGGAAACTGTTGCCTATCCTGATGAGGATGCTGCCATTTACCTACCAGTATTTTCCAATTTAGGTGGAGCAAGGAAGGCACTAGTGTTTTGACAATCAGCTTTAGATCCCTATCTCAGTCTGCTCTCCATTTGCCACTTCTATTGTGTCAAACTCAGGAATATGGGGCAAATTACAGGAAATAACTGGACAGCCTATCAGAGGACAGTAATGTGTGAGTCTTCTTAAAGTATACACTGGTAAAATTTCACAGATAAGTTCTTTTGCTTCAAAAGAGCAACATTCCCTTGCTTTCCCAAAACTATAATGTGCATCAAATACCCTGTAAGTTGTCCCAGAAATTTCTTCAGTTCATTGAGTAGGGTAAAAAACTGTAACTGTACGTATGGCAATAGCAAACAGGAAAGGGACAGTAAAATTGCCTGTAACATTAAAGGAAGGGAAGAGATCGGTGTATTTCAAAGAAACAAACAAAAACTTTCCTTGAACAACTGTTCATTGAGAAAGGGTGATTGAAATAATCTTCTCAGCCTTTGGGGCAGAAGGCTTGAGCAGCATGTGGGAGAGACTGTTAAAAAGTTTGCTGAACTGTCTTTCCCCACCCCTTATTGAGGCATAGGTACACATTACCAGGGCACCCTGCTGCCAAAGTTAAGGATTGGCTAGGGCACGCCACATTGGCTGTCACTATCACAGGAGTGAGTATTGACTGCATCAATCAGGAATTCAGCATCCCAGGCTATTCACGGGAGCAACTCATCACTGCTGTCCTGAGCAAGTTACTACAAAAGATGACCAAAAATGGGTAACTGAGTGACTGAACATCTAAAGATTTATTCCCAGTAGGTGTTTATAGAGGAACATTGAATTGATCAGTATGTATTGTTCAAAATCAGACAGTTTTGATAACACTGAAAAGATCAGTGTAGACTTCCAGTGCTTATCATCAGCTGAGGAAAAGTAGCAAGTAGCAAGCAATTGGCTAAATGACACTGTGGAACCAAGTAGGATTTTAGTGCTGCTCCTTGAAGCTGCTGATAAAATATTCATTCTTGCCTGTCCTTGAAATCTGCCTTGTGTTACCAAGCGGAGGAGCTGATGTTCTGCAAATTGAGTATTTTGTGTGTGCTGGTTCTTTGCAGACAGCAGTGTGCCAAGACATTCTGTGGAAGCTCTGCCAATATGCAAAGGGGAATATGGTATTTCGTGGCCAAAGGAAGGACAAACAAGTATTCAGCTTGTGAGAGGGGGAAGAAATAAGTTCTGGAAACCTACTGTCATTATTCAGTTTTATCCAGAAATTGCTTGGCACCAAAATAGTTACCAGTTCTGGGAAGAGACAGTAGAATATAGAAAATCCCTGCTTCCTGAAAAGTGCCTGTCTCGCTGAGATAGGAAGTGATGCTCTTTTCAGCTTTCCATTTCACACTGGTTTCTGCTCATTATGTTTGGTAACCAATGTATAAGCCTCATTGTGAGCTATTTATCATATCACATAGTTTGTTTGCATAGATTATTTGTGCTTCAACATTACTTGACCAAAATCACTCTTATCCAATAAATGTATGCAAGTAACCAAGATTATTTAATTAAGAAAGAAAATGTATTCCACAAAAAAAGTAAAATTGATTGTAGGTCAAAGCACTGGTAAGTTATAATCAATGAACCAAGGCAATGTTATGTGGTTTGTGTCATGAGTACATAGTTCATGGCCAATTTCTGTCAAAAACTCCATAGCCTTGTCTATTAATAATTTCATTATGAGTGGACATAATTTTTATGCATTTGTTCCTTCATTTGTAATTCATTAGCAGAAGCAAGGGCACAATTTAGTTCTTGAATTGTTCAAGTAGTTGCATTCCTATCCCATCCCATCCCATCCTTATACTGTTTTGAATCAATTTATACCTAATTTTCAAAGGGTTTCATTCGAGATAGACATTCTTTGTTTAAAAAAAAGTAAAATAGACAATTAGAAGAAAGTAAGAAATTTTTTCTACTGCCTGGAAAATGCTAGGAGAGTCTATACTAAATAGTACTTAATAGAAACACATGAAAGTGTTCACTGCAATGGTAATATCCCTTTTCTCTCATCTTTCTATAACAGTACAAAATTTTGCTCTGTGTACTGGCACCACAAAATATTTATTGTTTTAAACCAGTTTTTCTCTTGCTTTTAATCTCCTAAGGTTTAGAGTCATACTTGTGTATTATAAGATATAGAAAAAAATGCCAAATTTTCATACCAAATTCATTTTCAAAGACATTTAGCTACCAAGTTATTTTCTAATCTTATTTTATTTCTATGTATTCAGTCATAGTCATAGGTTGGAACAAAGTGCTGATTAAGCTAATTTCCTCGCTTTACAGAGGAATTAAATGCAAGTATTAGGTGAAACTAAATAAAAGGAACCAGTGTTTTTTATACACCCTTGACCACAAGACCTTCTAATAAATTTAACAACTGACTTCAGTAATTTTCACTGTTGTCTTGGACAACTGTGGGTGTGTAACAGCAGAATGTCATAGGAGGCTATTGCCCCACTGCAATAGGTTTTGCATTAGCTCAGCACTGACTGCAGTTGTACATATGGCCTCAGGAAGTGTAGCAATGAAAAAGTGAGTGGTTGTTATGTAACTAACCTGAGGGGAATAGGAAGAGACAAGCCAATCAAACAGACCTGTATAAAATAACCCTAAGAAGACCCAGGAGCAGAGAGAGCAGCAAAAACAAATTTCCCAGCCAAGAACCTGGAGGTCTTCTAAAATGGGGCTCACAGTGGCAATTTTAGTATCCTGAAGGTCATGGGGAAGGTAAGTATAACACAAGAAGACAGGATTAGATTGCAGAAAGTCAGCATACAACTGAAAGAATCAAATTAATGGGGATTAGCAATAATTGGATCATTTGGAATACATATGTTAGTATCATTGTAACTGGATTAATATATGTCTTTTTTGTATTAGGCTGCCAAAACACTAATTAGATTACTAATAAATTCATGGCTCTGCATATGATGAGTGTTCTGTCAGCCAAAACAAATTGCTCGTGGTTAATGCAACGAAGTGGTGGGTATGAAGACAATGTGGGCAAATGTTGCTGAGAATACTTGCTGAAAATTTGAGAGGGAGAGGAAGCCAAGAGTGAACTGTGGGAATTTTGTGTTGTTGATGAGAAGAAGTAATTTGAAGAACTCCCTTTATGTGTCCTTGGCCAAGGAGCAGTCTTCTGCTTCTTCCTTAGAGTAGAGTAGTTCTGAATTTACAGGGTAGACATGAAAGCTCAAAGAGATAAGGAATGAAACCCTATAGCTCTACAGAGGGGATAAAATATAAGAAGGGGGAAGGTAAGAGGAAATAAAACCCTGCTGGATCAGGATTTCTGAAGAAGTTTCTAGGAGATTCACTCTGTCTCACATCCACACTTACCCAGGCACACCTGGATGACTCAGTTCAGTCTTGGTTTGGTGGGAGAAGGGGGGGTTCTGATTATGGAGAACAGGCTTTTTCTCTAAAATGATGTAAAGACCAGAGAGCTAACTGCCAGTTGAAGACACTAAAATGTCTTGTACTAGTAGTAGTTGGGGATGCATGTGTGGAGCTACCAAAATAAATTGCATGCAAACAAGATGCATTTGGTTTAGATAGATGCATTAAAAATACTGTATGTCCCAAATGACCTTAATACCTCAGTGAAAGTAGTTATTCAATCAAAACTATGTAAAGTATAAATAACTTTGAAATACTATCAAGAAGAAAGGGCCCCCTCAAATTTAGAGTATTTTAAATAACTTTATGTTCTCAGACTTCTACCAGTTGAAGTGTGAGAACTGTGTCTAATATGCTACAGATACCCTGTATGAGGAATGTAAAATTCTGTGAGTTTTCTAAATCCCAGGTAGGATTTATGTAGTAGGAGTAGGGATTAAATACCATTTTTAGTGCATATCACAGCAGAAGTTCTAAATTTAATCAATACATAGAAGCGTGTCTATAATCCTGATACCTGTTTCCCCACGCAGACATTTCTGTGATTTATGAACTGGCATATTCAATAAGAGACTTACTTGTTCCATTCATTTACTTCAAATCCTTCAGATTTTCTTAACAGTTTTGTTTTAATGTACTGAAAGACAGTACAAAAAACTAGCCACTAATTCCATTGCTAGTCTTTCTGCCAAAGGTGAACTGTTTGCTCTAAATACTTATTAACATCTATGTCCAAAGGAGTTTGCAATGAGCTTCACTGAGATGCAGGTCCAGCTGAAATGTCATACTTTGTGTAAAAATGCTGTTACTATTCTGATCAGGTCAACAGCCTCTTCTCCATATGATCAAATCTAGTTTTTATTAAGCAGGGACAATCACTTAGTTAAAATAATCTGCATATAACTGTTATAGAACGTTTTATACATACCTTAATTGATCAGTTGACTTTGAATTCTTCTAGTTTTTCTTGTAATCATTATTAACTTTTGTGGCTTCTTACCAATTGTTAGCCTCCTATTTTTTATACCAATTGGCATTTATGGTTTTAGGTGGATCTGAAATTCAATCTAATTATATATATATATGGATAGGCTACACTCTGTAAACAAATCAGCTGAAGAATTCTCTACTCACCAAGGTTGTATTGCAAAATACATTTTTTATTTTTTATGCAATAGGATCATTTGGGCAATAGATAATTAATATAAAAAGGTTCTTTTTCATTTAGAGTTATCTACTGAAGAATGAAAGAGGATTGTATGGGTTGCTATTTGTATAGTAAGCAAAAATAGTGTTTCTGAAAAAGTGTTGACAGGTCTTTTTTGTTTGTTGGTTTACTTGCTTCTAGCATTTTTCATTCTATTTATTTTTGTTTCTTCTCCTTTGAAAGTGAACTATTCTATTTTAGGTTCTATAAATTAAGGAACTGTTTTAGTTTTCTACTGCAATATTTAAAAAGAATGCAGTGATACATGTACCTGCATTATTTTAGTGATGGAAATAGAAAGTACGTTTCAAAAGCTCAAATATATTTTTGGCCCTGAAGATACCACTGTTAATTATGACCAGAGAAAAGCAGCATCAAGAAAAAGGAATATTAACTTAAAAATTAACTATTTTAATATTATTTTCAGTATAGAGTATTTTAATATTATGTTTCAGTATAGACTATAGAACTCGAGAAACAATCTACGTTACTGAATAGTTCAAGAAGATCCATACACTCCAGCCACATTTCAAAGTGCCAAACAAGCAGTTTGAAGTTCAGATCCAGGCTCTCACAAAGAACAAGAAAGGAGGCTACAATTCAGGTGTTAATGGTATTTATACAGAGTAACAAAACAGTATCAGATTTGATCTGGAATTTTTTTCTGATGTGTAAGGGATGGTTGAGGAAATAAGACTGCAATGCAAGGAGAGCTGAAGAAGAATAACAAAGAAAGCTCACTTAGAAAAGTGTCATTGACTTCTTAAGTGTCAATGGGCAAACAGCTTATTGTCTTTATTTCCACTATTTTCCCTCATATAATTAGGCTTAGTTTTTATTAAAGGAGTGTTTTGGGACAAGCAAACTAGAAACATTGAGAAATAAAACTAACTTCAGGACATAAATAATGGAATTAGGTCAAGACACTTACTCCATTTACTAGTACAGAAATTAATCTGATTTGAGGTAGTGCCTGGGATTTTACATTTGTGGGAGAATGGGAAAAAATCAATAACAGATTATATAAAGAGAAGAGGCATTAGCTTAGGCTGTTTAAAATTTAGGAATAAAAAAAAAAATGTTAAATAGGATGAATCACCAGATAAAGTCATATGATTCATTGGAAACTGAAAGAGGAATGTATTTATTTTGGCAGTTGATTAAGAAACTTTCACATCCCTCCTATGTGTGCTACCCCTTGACTTGTGCTGTAGACCACATCCATGAACAAATCAATGTTCAAAATTACCTAGTAAGGGGAATGAGCTGCTAGGGCAGCAGATATAACAGAGTCTCCAAAGCCAGTATTGCTTATAAATCCCTCATAAATCAAACTTGAGATGAATTATTTATGTCCCAGGAAACAAAAGACTTGAATTGCTGAAAATAAAAACCAAACGACTAACCCAAAATGTCCCCTAATGTTCCATCAGTCCTCGAATTTATCAGCTATGACTATCCAAGCAATAATGTAATTAGTATGGTTCAAAAATATGATGCAGAAAGAGAGAACAGGTGTGAGGACCTTATGCCTACACAATGCATGTTTCAAGGAGAGTAATTTTTGTCTGGCCTCCTGAGCTGAATCCTCCAGCCTTTCAATTTATTTCCAGACAACACATCATCATTATCCTGAAAGAATACCCAAATGTAGTTTAAAGCACTGAGAGTTCACACCATGGTGACAACCCAAGCATGGTAAGTCAAGAGATGCACTTCAAAAGTGAATCCAAACTAAAACTCTAATATAGGTGTATTTGTTTTCTTTCCAGCTCTGTCCTGAGAAAGAGAGAGATCCTAAATTTTGCTTATTTTATTTGCTTCATTCCCTCTGAGGTAGGAACAAAGATCCACAGGAACAACCCAGTGTAGGAAGCACATGAGTGAGAAAAATTCATGCTTAATATCATCTCAGTGCAAAGATCTTTGATTACTAAACCTATAAGCTTTTCTGAAACTTTATGATGACCTAAAAGCCAAAACTGTGGCCTTCCCTTGATTAGGAAGAGAATTCCAGAAAAGAGGGGCCTGTTTTCTGTCCTCTCACCAGTATAGCATTTGACCATAGGCCATCTCCAGTTTTTCAGTGTTTCATAGGAAGCATGAGATGAATTGATTCTGTTACTTAAGGCTTATAAATATTAGACAATTTAATAAAAATGCTTGAGGTAAAGTCAGGGTGTTGGCCTATGACTTGTAACCACACAACAGAAAAAGACGTTGAACAATCTTGTACTCTGCTCTGTATTTTCTGCAACCTATATTTGAGTTTAAAAATATGATATCACACTAAATGAAACAGAGATCATCACTTCAAAGAAATGGTAAGTCACCTCCTAAAAAGCCATGTCTGTAAAACTACTTCCCCATATGTCTGTGCAGTAGCTATAGGGTACTGATTAGGCAACCTACCTGCCCAGGTTAATTTAGCAAGAATTTACATGAACTATAAATTTATTTGTAGTGAGTCAGTCATCTGCACTTTCAAGAAACTGTTCATGCAATATGGTAATTCGTCAACACTATTCCTGTCACTGGGATTTTCCTAATTTATTTTTGTAACTGCCAACATCAAAGATTACTCATGAAATAAAAGATCATCCCATTTCATAGCAGAAAAAATTTAAACATCAAAGTTTGCTAGTGGTTCAGTGAATTTTTATGTTATTTTGTAGTTCCTGACAGAAATGCCTCACTAGGTCAGAATTATAAAGCTTTTTCAGACAGAAACAGTTTGCCTTACAGAAATATAGAATAATTAGTGATTTCATAATTAACCTATTAGGTAAATATTTTGCCTGAAAGAGTTGATATCAACATATGCCACAGTGCTTTGATGTACTCAAAAAAAATTTTTAGTTTTAAACAAAGAAAAACTTGTACTCAGAAGTGTATTATTTATAGCATAACAGGAGCCTCAGAGTATCCAAAAAGTTCAAGACACAAAGACTGTCTTCTTATAGAAAGGTCAGATGCTTTTTTTAAAATGAAAGAGAACAAAACCAAAATCCATGTCTCCAACTTTTCCTCTAATGTAAAGATATCTATCATGGTCAAGCATATTTCTCCATTGTATCATAGAATGGGAGCTCGGCCATAGTTCCATATGGTTACCTGATTTTTTTTTTCCCTGCTTGTGTTTCAGGGTCAGATAAATCTAAGAACTTTAAAGCAAACTTCAACTAAAATTGTTTTCTCTAACCCATTTCTTTCTTTTGAAGCTATTCAAATTTTTTAAAGGATCCATCTTCTACCTCGCTGAGATCACTAAGAGGTAAAAACTAAAATCTGAAGCCAATGATCAGCTGCTACTCTCTTTTTATCAAAAGCTTTGGAAGGAACTAGTGTTTTCCTTCAATATTAGAAGCAAATAATATTTCTACTAAAACTCATCAAGCTAGAACACTTGAATAGATTTTAATGTGGGACAAATTTTCAAAACGGTAATTTGTAAGCACAGTTTTGTGTGATAGTATGTCTGTTTGAATCTGCAAATTATGTTTTGAATTGTGAAGGCCTGTGTCCAATTTGTGTTACTGATCTTTTCATACAATTGTAGAATACCAGGTTGGAAGAGACCTTGAGGATCATCTCTTTACACCTTCTTTGACAAAATTACAGTCCTTGGATCTCCTTTTTGGCCTTTCTCTGGACCCTTTCCAACTGGTCCACATCTTTTTGCATAGTGTGAGCCTAAACTGAGCACCGTGTTCCAGGTGTGGCCTGACAAGCCCTGAGTGGGGCAATGATTTCTGTGTCTCTGCGGTGATGCCCTTGTTGATGCAGCCCAGCGCCCCACTGGCTCTCTGTGCCACAGCAGCTCCACTCACACTGAGCTTGGCATCCCCAGGACCTCCAGGTCTCTTTCCACAGCCAGGTAGGACCCAACGTGTGCTGCACTCCTGGGTTATGTTTTCCCAGGTGCAAGACTTTAGACTTTTGCGTGAGTGGTCATAATATTGGTCATAAAAAAAACCTTCCAGGAGCTGTGTTTGGGAACAAGGTGGGATATAATGTTACAGATAATCAATTTAATATTAACATTTCTTACAATTTTTCTTCTATTTATCTTGAAATAGGCCTTTAATGGTTAAAAAAAGTATGAACACATGGCTCCTCTTTTGAAATTCCAGTGTTATTTTTGAAAAATACTTTTGGGCTTCTGTGTTCATTTACTGACATTATCACAGTTCAATGGGAATTACAATTTAAATTTAAAATGTAATGACCAGTTGTCATTGTTGCGTTTTCCACATTATGCCACTCCTGACATAGTATATTAATTTGAATACTCTAAAATAATGTGTCTTACAGAAATTTACAAATAGGCAACTAAACTGTGTAGATTTAAAACAATCTACATATTAAAAAGAAACACCATGAGCTGTCATCATATTGGCTAGCATAGTTGAGTAATCACCCCAAGCATGATTGCTTCTGTGATTTAAGCTGGTATTTTCTGTGGACATACTATCCCATCTAGCTCCCATTGCTTGGCCAGGGTAGTTGACAAGGAGAATTGCAGCCCCTCCAAGGACTTTGTCCTCTTCATCCTTGGTGAATGCATGGCCCCTTGACATATGCAGGTGGAATCATAACTATAAATTTATGGATAAAACTGGCTCTAAAAAGAGAATGTTTGTGCAATCTCTGAGCCTCATAGTCTGTTGCTGTGGCAGAATACTTGTTAAAAAACACTATCATTTTTTTAGCGGAGATAGGAAGCAGAGAACACCAGGGGGGTTTTCTCTTTTTTTTTCTTTTTACATGGGATATTGCCTCTGCTTCTGCTGCTGCTGATAGTATTTCATCTTTTTGGCAGCATAATAGCATTTTTCTCAGTGTTATTACAAGTAGAGATACTTAATGATAAACACACTATCCATTAGTGGGAAGAATTTTAGGCCTCTATATCTGTAGACTGCTGTCTTTTTAAATCTCTGTCTTTTTAAATCTATCTCATATGATGGATTTAGAATTGTTAAAATCTTGTGGTCACCTAGCTAAAAACCATTTCTGTTTTTTTCTTCTTCCAGCCTGCTCTCTAGTATAAATATTTGTGTGTGAGAGAAGATTTGCAGGGAGTTTGCTTTTCCCCCTTGGTACACAGAGACTCAAGTAAGGAACATCTGTAATATCTGACCTTCTGTGCACAGATTCCCTAGTGGGCACAAAAACATCCAACCCCTTTGTATTTTGATCTCTCAAAGTGCAGGGATATGCCGTAAGTCAATCAAAATAAAAATATTTAAATAAATTCAGAGGATTTGAAAATTAAATAAAAGAAATACAATCTATGGTTTTCCTTACATTTTCAAAATTTGTGGTGTGTTTCAGAAAGGTCTGCTGAAAATCGATTTTTCATTGCAGAAAGCAGTAACTTGCAATGAAGTATCAAAGCACATATTTCACTTGCCCTTCACTTTCCTTAACTTCAAACTTTGAGGAACAGTTTTCTAGATCTGATCTCGGCCCACCAGCTTGTTGTTTCTCTTTAAACCTAAATTAAACAATTTTTAGAACACTGTGATAAAGAAGAGTGAAATACGTTTTTCTCACACTAAAAGAAGAAAGCAAAACAAAAAAACCCCTGCTGCTACCTTTTTTTTTTTTTTTTAACAGAACCACTCCCACCAGGCACTGAAAGACCTCTTGCATGTGCATCTGCATGTTCTAGTAAACATTTGTTTTCAATTGACCAAGTTGTGAGTTCATAAATCACACACTGGATATGAAAAATAGATTTACTTTGCACATTTTTGCTAATTTTCTAATATATTAAGGCCATCCTCTACTCTGGATAATGAAATATGTTCTGTAGGTGCATAGATCTGAGGAAGAACTTCAGCAGGAGTCCTGCCTGCTATTGGTAACATTCATCAAAGAAAACCCATCTACTGCAATGCAGAATGTGAGGTCATAGACAAGAAACATAGAATCATTTAGATTGGAAAAGACCTTTCATATTGTTGAATCCAACAGTAAACCTAACACTTCCAGGTCTGCCATTAAACCACTTCCCTCAATGCAATATCCACAGGTCTTTGAAATACCTCCAGGGATGAAGACTCAACCACTTGCCTGGGCATCCAGTGCTTGAGAGTCCTTTCACAGAAAGGCACAGTTTGAGGACTCCTTTTCCTACTACTCGTTACCTGGGAAAAGAGACTGACCCCGCATTGCTACAACCTCCTTTTGTGTAGTCAGAGAGCAAACTCTGTGCCTCCTTTTCTCCAGGATAAACCACCCTTCAGCTGCTCCTCACAGGACCTGTTCTCTGCAAGAATCAAAAGCTCCATTTTTTTTTCTTCCCAGGAAGCCCCAAAACTCACAGAGCTATCATTCTGCTCCCTTCTCCTCTTACATAATTTGGAAGTCCCATGCATGAGAGCTGGTCTTGGGGTCCTTTGCTCTGTTGAAATAGTTTCCATCTTTTGGGCATGAGGGTCTGGATCCTCAATGCATATGAATGGCTTGGGTTTGAGGGTTTCTTAGAGATCCAAACCCAAAATTCCAAACCTATCTGCTGTGGGGGGAATGCCACCTGCTACATCAGGTTTCCCAGGCTCACACCTGGCCTTGAACACTTCCAGGGATAGGACATTCACAACATGCCTCCAGGTGGGACACCCTTCTGCAAGTATGCCCACACAAGCCAAGGCTGGGCACCCATTTCAGATAAATAAAATGAACCCAGGTATTTTTCTTCTGCTACATTAAGAAATACACTAAGAAGTCTCTGCCTAGGGATAGTCTTCCTTCAAAGCTACATATATTCTGTGATAAAAAGTGTGATTATGAGACAATATTCAAAATATATTGTAGTGATATCTGACACAAAGGCAGAGGCAGAAAACACCATACATATCACAGTGCTAATGAATGTTTTTAATTAATTAGCATTTCCTGCCAATGGTTTTATTATGCAAGATTTCTTATTTCAAAATCTTTAATTCTTTGATATTTCTTAACTGGAATTCATTTTTTTTAATATGATATGTAACTGGTGTTGTAAGGTAGTTGAAAATTTTCAGCAAAAACAAAAAAATTTCAGGTAGCTGTTTGAATGTGTGATTTCTTCAAACTGCTTTGGACATGTCTTATTATTTTTTCAAGGACAGGTAGGGTTTAACAAATGAGGTCTCTAATGAGTGAGAACATACATGAGATATGGAAGACATGAAAATATGGAAGCCACTGGCCACTTTTTTGCTGAATATTCACTGGAAATTTTTGCATGTCAGTTTTGAAGAGTATGCTGATATTTAATAAATTTTACAAAAATGTTTCATCATTTTAATTTTTAAAGTCCTATTGGGACAATGTGTACTGTAAGGGAATGAATACCTCTGTTTCTAAAAGTATAGGAGAAGTTTAATTTTATCATTTGTAAACAAAGTTGCAAACTTTTATTCAGGTCTAAGAACAGAGATGTTTCACAAAATAACTATAATCGTTTTGGATATTAGGATTTTATTTCAATTATTTGTATTAAGGTAGTGTATAGGAGATCCCAATCCTATACATAGACATGTTTATAAAAATATCATGTGGGAAAATGCTGCTCTTGAAAGTTAAAGAAAAGGCAGACAGACTTGGGAGGAAAACTCTTGGCAGAACTTTCTGTAAGCGCTTAATTGTCTTAGGATGAGAAGTCCATTAGTAGTGAAAGGCTTATGCATTTTTGGAAATTACAGACGTGGCAATTTCCCTAAGGTTAAACAGAGGGATAAAAAAAGTTTTGAAGTATATCCAATCCTTTTAATAGGCATTAAAGTGGTACTTTAACTGGAAAACTCAGATTATCTCATGTTATCCACTAAATTTAAATAGGTGCTGTCCTTATCTCCTTTTTGCTTGTTCACATGATCCATAAAAAAAGCAAAGAATCTTGTGCAGATTATTCCCAGATAATCAATCCTTCAGCATAAATTCAGCCGGGTTTATGGCAGCTTTATACACCTGGAGTGGGAACAGAAAAAGCAATGTTTATATTTCTGACCTGTAATCCAACCCAGAAGCAAACAAAGATGAGTGCCCACCAGTAAGTCACATGTTTGAGGCTTTTTGCGGGTCCTTTTTTACTTGCTGGAGAACAAATCAACACTCCAAGGGTTCTGCATTTTCTTTATATTGCTACTTCTATTGCAACACACATAACATACACATTCTATATTAATCAGGTATTGAACTGAAGTGATTGCAGACATTCACCTTTTTAGGCATCTGTTCTGATACACTGGGGGCTGGATCAGCAGACACTGTCTACAAAATTAGCTCAAACGTGTTTAATGCAAAGGTGAAATTATTAATCTTGGAGGCATTTGCTCTTCCCTATGAAATACCTCAGAAAGTTAATGAAATAATTTATTACCAGGTTAATTATTGTCTATAACTTTTAAAACTCTAAAGACTATTGTAGCAGAATATATGATGAGATAAGGATAATATATGATCTGAAATTAATATAAAATTTTATATAAGGAAGTACTTTATATACAGTATTCGTTTTTTAAAAGAAGATAAATTCAAATATTTTAATGTTTCATATAAAGAAACATTTTTATGTTGAGAAAATTGTCTTAAAAAACAGAAATATAGAAGCAGAAACAATAACTGAATCACCAAAATAGCCTAAAAAGAGTAATCATAAAGCACCATCAATGTGAATTCATTTTAACCTCAGTGTCTCAGGAACAGGATGCCTTTACTCATGCTGGGATAGGTGCCATCAAGAGATTATTACTCACACTCAGAATTGGGAAGGCTAAAGTAATATTCAGAGTACTAGAAGGTTTAAGATAAGGGAAAAAAAAACCAAAACCAAACAAACCAAAAAGAGGCAAGTGACATTAGTGCTGTGAAAAACCTGCATTTTTTAGTTTTATAATGTTGATGCATGAGGAAGCACGAACTGCCCAGAGAATATGCCAAGAAGAGGAAAACAGAATGAATTAGGAAAGAAAGATGAGCTGTAGTTATTGTAAGTCTGTGACCAGTCTGCATTTGTATTTCCATTAAAGTAAACAGCAAACAGGTGATGTTTGGGGAGAAAAGATAATGGAAACTACAAACAATAGACTGAGAAGTGTAAAGACTAAGAATTCTGAGACTAAAAATTACTTCTTTTGCTGATACTTGGGACACAATTAAGAAATGATAAATAGTTTTGAGATGTTCTGTTTAAATATTTGGAACTGAAGAACTCTTAAATACATAGGGAAAAGTGCACCCATCTGAGAGTACTTTCACTTTTTTGTATGTTTATTTTTAAAGTTGAATGCTTTCTGTAAGTATTCCTAGAACTGCAACAGACCCATACATCATTAAATTTAGCTCCTCTCTGCCATAGCTGATACAGCAAATAGAATGACATAGAGAGTTTAAAATGGTAAGACTAAATTTGACAGCAAGCTTGATAGGACTGAAAGAAAAACACAAGCACTATCTCAGAGTTCTTCCCTTCAAAATGTTTAGCTGTTTTCTACCTTCTCTGTCCACCAGCTTGCTCAAATCTCTTACTGGTTTTTTATCCTGGAAAAAAAATAGCACAAATTTAAAGTATCAGATTAAAACCATTTAGTAGTAAAATGCAAGTACTGGTTAGTTCAAAAGTGTATTATTAGACCAAAAAGAGAAGAAGCAGAGTGAAGGTTAAAGTTCATGATTTACAGGCTGTCAAGCTATCCAATTTCATGGCACCTTTTAATGTTACGTTCCACTGGAACTACAGAGATGCAAATTTTCACATCAGTGTAAAAAAGTTGGAAGGTTCAAAGCATATTCATTATTCAAAGGTTAGTGAGTATAAGCTGATGTGAATATTTCACTTGATGTTTTTGGCTATGTTCATGGTTGTATGGTATCTCTTATTAGTCAAAAGAGTATTAAAATCCAGGAATATAATAATTTCTTTAAAATGTAACTGAAATGTTATTCTCTAAATTGAAAATTCATTCATTGAGGATTATGTACAACTAAAAAGTTTGGGGTGCTCAGGATTTTTAATTTTAGAGCATTAACTGTTTCACAATAGGATTTGCCTTTAGCAAAACTCTTCCTTTGTTCTTTATCAGTTTGCAGAGAAATGACAAATCTTCAAAGGTAAGTAACTCCGTAAGAAGTCATTTTTGGATATAATCCTTATATGCATGATATATACATATCTTTGCTGTGGAAAAAGCGATGTCCCTGAAAGGGTTTTATGTATTATTTTGATGTAACGTATTATTTTGGCAAGGTTTCATCCTACTTCAACCTTCTAAAAGCTTGGTATTTATTCCAGGCCTATACAAGCCATTTTGGTAGTCAAAAGAGAAAGGACACATAATTGCCAAAGGTGTGAAACTTCTTGTAAGTTAATACATTTGGTGTTTTCTTGATACGGTCTGATGTTTGCAGAGTCTCTGGAGAGTTGCCATGAGATAGCTGCAGGTAGGCTGGACGGACTATTTTAAACTTCCTTCTCTGGCAACTGATTGAGCTAGGGGGACACACAGATCACAACCAGAGTTTTTTAGGATCTCCTTTAATCATTAAATTATTATTAACAAAATCAAGCTGCTCTTGTTAGTGGCAGGCAGCTGCTCACACACTTCTTTGCTCACAGTTTTCACCAGTACACTTTGCATACTCACTGGGTTACATGCTGGTGCCCAGCAGGGAGAACAGCTCCAGCTCAAAGGACTGTTTGCTTAGAAACTCAGGTTGTTCTGTAGCAGGTAGCAGAAAATAGCCTTAGTAATGCAAGATCACCTTTCAGTCATAAAGATATCACTCATGAAAGAAAGATGGAGGCCTACACTTTTCTTTTGATACCTGCAGAGGATATGTGTACTACCTACTCTGTATTATCAAGACAAATGCCTGATGACTGCTAGATGTATGACAGTATCTTTCACAGTCAATATTATATAAAGAGCATGCAAGATTAATGATCCAGCAGGTGTAGTCTATAGCAGCTGGCCCAAACTTATTTTTTCCTTCAAAATCTGTGTAGCAATTACAATGCTTTTACAGAAGAGTACTTTGGGAGGATTATAGGGTGAATGTAGGGTCCTAGGCATCAAGATTTTCCTTGTGAACCTGATTCCCACTTGCCGATACAGGCACAGTGTACTTAAAACCATCCTCTTTTGAAAAATATTTCAGTTCTTAAGAATTACTTGGGATTTCATTCCTGTCATTGTCAAAGTTTGAATCAATATCTAGTCTAGATATCGACAGTGCTTTCTTGTTCCAGGTTCCTGAAACAAACTGGTGTAATAATGGATATAATCCAGAAGCAGGGTATAATTGTTTATTCAGTATAAATATACCTATGCAAAACTTGGAGCATAAATTGGACACTTCTTCTTGGGCAATACATTTTCACAGAGAGCTTAAGATCCTGGTTTCTTCTTTGTTATATTACTGCCTTTATATATTTTTAGGCTTTAAATTTCTTTCTTTTTTTTTTTTAAATTTCTCTTTTTGTTGTTTATATATGTAATTTGTTTCTGTCTTCTTAAGTGTTTGTGATGCCTGACTTCGAATGCATTTAACTAATGTTGTACAACTTACCTACATCTGAGTGATTCATATGGACTTTTGCAGCTATGGCAAGGATGGGAAGAAATTAACTTCTAAAGTAGAGTTCATATTTTCATAGGGTAGTCATTTTGAAGGAGTCGAATTATATTTTTAGGATTAGGCAGCTAAAACTGCCTGAGTAACCTGGAGGAGCCATCTCAGAGATCTACCAAGTATAAGCCTAAAATTAGATGAGATAGATCCAACTTTAAAAGTTTCCCAAACAAATTCTCTGAAGTGCTGTCTATGCTGATGCATCTAAAACCATTCCTGGTGATCAGAACCTTCCTTGATTGCTGCTGCCATCTTTGTGCAGCCTGTGGATGTTCTGGACTGTGCTGCTTCCTCTCTGCAAAAAACTTGGGTTTTGTTCTTTGGCACTCTAGTTCAAACATTTACTGCATTTCCAGTTTAAAGGAGACACTGTAATGGTGTTTTATTCCATATCTACTTTGGTACTTGTCACTTGCAAAAAAGGCTAAGACGTTAGTATTTTGGGCACTTACTGGAGTGAATGGCTGTGTGGGAGTCTGATTTTCTATTCTGGAGTGCAATACTCCCTTTTACCTTGCCAAAACATGCAGTCTGGGCTGCTCTGGCTTCTAATTCACTACGCTTTAGTGCCTCTCATCAGCCTCTTCTAGTGCCACTCCCACTCTTGGGTTATTGAGGCCCATTAAAATCTGATCCCATGCAGAGCCTAAAGATTTATCAAAGCTCAGTGCTAAACTCAATAACACAAAAATCTGACTGAAATATTTTATATTCTTATTTTTTCTTGCTTTATGAGATTAAAGATGGATCTTACAAAAGCTTTATTCTTATTAGAAGTGCAATGATCTGAAAAATTCTATGGCATTATCTGATAACTTGTTCTTCCTGACCTAATGAAAGGTAGTTACATGTCTCCAAGATAGCAATTTGTTTTTGAAAATATATTTATGCAATTGCTTTCTGTGACTCTTCTCACTTTCAGGAAGAAATTAATGTTTGGGGGTTTTTAGGTCTTATTTCACATTCACAGTTATGTATTTCAATTCTAAATTGCTTCCACGTTTTAGTTGGTTTTTTTCCATTCCAGCATTTCAAGGTTCTCACTTAAGTTCTGCCCATTCTGTGATTTTTGCTCTACCATCACAGTTAGTGAGGATTTTTGAGGTGCTTATGAATGAAAAAGGACTGTAATGTACAAATAGTTAAGCTACCAACATGGATAGCAATGTTTTAAAATGGAGACGTAAAATCAGTGGACCAAGGCTTT
Source organism: Illadopsis cleaveri (assembly GCA_013399915.1). NCBI lineage: Eukaryota > Metazoa > Chordata > Aves > Passeriformes > Timaliidae > Illadopsis > Illadopsis cleaveri. Next base: position 34,645 of record VXBB01024638.1, on the reverse strand, counting down.
GGATATTACATCTTGGGTAAACCAGGAAGATAATTTTAAGCAGTCATTTAAATACTTTGACTACATATTGCCTCCTCAGGTCCCTGATGCTGCCTAAGCTTACTTTTCAAAAATCCATTATCATTATTTTCTACGCACTATTAAACAAAATTACCAATTGTTGTATATCTGTGCATTATAAATACTTGAGGGATTATTTCTTCAGCACAATTAAATGAAAATACTTTAATTTTGGGAAAATACAGTATCTCTATGCTTTAAGCAGCTCCAAAAAATATTAAGCCAATTTATTTTACTCCAGAGGGACAATGTTCTGAGCTGACTAATGACCTTATTTTCCTTTAGTAGAAAATTAAAGTTGTAAGTATTCGTAAGCCTATTGCTGCTTTTGTTATTGCTTTATGTTTGTATGAGAATAATTCATTGGCTGAAGTACAATCAAAATCTTATCTTTAAAAATATTAGCATGATATAGGGGCTATGTACTTACAATGCTATAAAATTTTCTGCCGAATTACTGGAATTCTACTTTGTTTTAGTTTAGAGTTGTGTTCCTCTGGTTTATAATTAATATATAGAGATTTTTAAATAAATCAGTGGAATTCTTTCAAGCCGTATTACACATTTTTTTCTGTGTAATTACTGGCAGTCTACTACAATCCCTATGAGCCTAAAGAATCACAGTAGTTCAGCTGTCTCAAATCTGCTGTGCTGCTGACAACGCTCTTCATAGACCCTCTGGCTATATCAATACTAGCAAATTAAATGTGCCAAATACCATTCTCTGCCACTGAAGCTGTTAGCAAGCAACAATTAAAAGTTTATCCTTGAAATTTGGAGGGGGGGATGGCAGAGGCACACTTCTTTCAAACAATCATGAATTCTTTGGGAGATCTGTTACGTGACCTGCACCCAAAATCGGCCAGGGTTTGGTAGATGATTCTCTCCTGACTCATATAGAAACACAGAGACCTGGAATATTTTCTGATGTGGTACAGATTACAGCTCTGAAGTTCAGCTGCAAAAATGATGGGCCCTTTCCTCGCTTTCTCAAAGCCGAAATTATTCTACTCTAAATGTGTATTTTTTTTTTTTTTTCCCTGGCTTTGAGAAGGCTTCCCATCAGTCTCCTTCTCTTTAACCTCCTGCTCAAGAAGAGTGCCAGTGGCTGTGAAACATGGATTTTTCTGGGCTGAATCTGGTATATTCCGAGATTTTTACATACCTTTGCAGAACTGCTCTGATCCATCCTTTAACAGCTATAGGTTTCTGAAGAAGCTATAGATGGCAGGATAGAATCTACTTTCAGAAATTTCTGCTGTATGTAACTGTTGTACATGCATGCAATACTGATTTAGCAGGAGAAAGTATGAGTTTGAATGTTTTACCTCATATAGTCATGCTAAGAAAGGCAGAAGCAGGCATTAAAAATTCTAAAACTAGGAATTTCAATTGAAAAATTTATATAATTCTAATCACACTGAGGTAAATATCACTGAAACTTTGACTCCAGACATCTTTAGCTGGTGGAGATTCCCACTAGGCAGTACAATCTACTTTTGTCAGTGCGAACCTCTTGTCTTGCAGTGTTGTGGTCCTGGGCTCAGTGCTGACATGGGCCATCCATGCATAACAAGAGGGAAAAGCAAGAGTTAGAAAGGTTTTATTAAGAGTTAGGAAGTTCCTGTGGGACTGTACCCCTCTGCTGCCTAGGGGAGAACTGCCCCTGCATTTGAGTGAATGTCTGAAAAATAGTCCTGGAGGTTCCAGTGAAATGTGAACAATTTACTGTTACATGGGCAGCTAACTACTAGCTATGAAACACAACAAATGATGCTCTTAGGCTACCTGTTATATTCCTTATGCCACCTCACTATTAGTGATAATGTGTTCTGCAAGAAGGGAAAGTGCTGAGGAAATGTTGTGGGAGTCAGTCATATAACTGACATTACAACTTTACCATTTCAAGCACAGTCATTGGATATGTCTAACTGCTAAAGTCAGCTGACTTCCAAAAATGCCAGTGCTCTACCAGTGGCATAAAAGTGTTTGTATTTTTAGATTCATCCATTGCAGCTAATGTTAAGTAGCAGGTTTTTTCTGGAATATCAACTACAGAGCAAGTATCTAGTCTACTACCCTAACTCCAAGTAGCCCTAGAGGAATGATTCTGAGTAGGTGCTCTGGGAACCCCCTCTCTCTAAGTCCAATTCCTGAGCTGGTTAAAAGCTCTTTTGTGATAATGTCAGTCCAGTCCTTTAAACAACAAATTTGAAGTATATATATTTTGAATATATTATACACATACATATACACACACATATTTCAAATATATTTGAGATATAATCTTGAAATATATTATGTATTTCAGATTCAGTGAATAAATTGAATATATTCCACATATATATATACTTATGTATGTTTACGTTTTTATATTTATCATATTTATTTGTTCAGCTTTTTTCTGTAATAGGTGTGTATTTTTTAAACAGATACAGCAGCTGGTCTCTTGAGAACAGAAACACTATGCTATTTATAGAAAAATATTAAACAGCAACTCCTTTCATTTAATGCCCTTGGCTAATTTTTGCAAGCATCTCTGTTTTCAGTAATGGGATTTTCTTTAAAAGAGCAGTGTCAAAGCAGAAAATTTTCAAACCATAGAATTCACAGCTGAACAGTCAAACCTGCAGCAGCAGCTCAGAAATATGGGTGTAAGGAGGATCCTATCTGCTGCTAGTTCTCTAAAAATAAAGTACACAAGAAATAGCTGTGAAAACTTATTTTAAACAAAAGAAGTACACAAAAGTGGCAAGTACGTATAAAGAAATAGGAAAGCTTGTTATAAAAAAGCTTTATTCTTGAGGGATGAGGGATTTGTAATCTTTCTGCGTCTAAATCTGAGACCAGATGTTTCTTCTCCTGTTATTCCTTCTTCCTACCTTCTCCCACACTGGTCTGTGTGCTTTGCCCCTTCCTTTCCTTGCCTGCAGACCACTGTCATTGTCATCCCACTCTCTGCCTACCTTACACTTTGGCTCACTGTTGCATGTCAAGCTGCCACATTAAATTCAGATTGGTAGGATAAATTTTTTATTACATGCTTTTAAGGATTAGCAGTAAGTTTCTGTGGGGTTGCAGGATTTTGTTTAACAGTTTTTATTTTAAGTTTAGTTTAGTTTTGTGTACCTAAGATGGGCCCCTTGCTGCCTCAGAGCTGACTGGGCTGCCCAGCCGAACGCGGGCTGACCAGCGGGACACGCGCAGCAACAGTTTCCTCTGAAGTTTTTATGTATCTTTCTTAATTGTTGCAATATAATAAGATGAATACAACAACTGAAGGGGATTAAATGAAATTTTAGATCACACTGTAAGACTGACATTCTCGTGTTTCATAAAAGAAAGTTGGATAGGTGGTTTGGTCATCCTCGTAGAAGCAAGCCTGATTTTCTTCTATACATTTGTAATACTTAAATGCCATTTTGTATAACTGCTAATATTGCTTATTTTTGTTGACAGTTTTGGAGATCGATAACTTTGTGTCTCTTTACTTATTGAAGTCATCTTTTTCATCTTGGTGAGAAGCATAGGCAAAATGACTACAGAACCTCAGTCGAAGCAAGGATTAGTTAGATGCATCACTGTTTTGTGAAGAGGTAGGAATGAACAAAACTGAAGTCTGAATAAGAATTCCTAAACAACAAATCAGGTTGCATAACAAACTTGTACTAAGAAAAGCAATCATCTAAATTTCTTCTCTGAGCAGAACATCCCATGTTTCAAAACTCTGTGAGGGACCGGTCAGAAACCACAACAGGCTTCACCCACTGCATTTGGTCCCAAGTTCATGATAAGGAATGAGACAGTCAGAGACAGCTTCTCCTTATCCACATAATTTATTCAGGGCAGAATGAATTGCAAGGAATTACTTACCTGACTTTCCTTTTTCAAGGTCACAGCAGTTTTCATCAGTTCTGGCTTTTCACAAGCTTGCTGGCCTGACCAGGTAAACTATGCCAAAGCAGTTTTTATTTCTTACTGAAATAATTAGTTCACAAATATGTCAGTGATTGCAATAATTATTAAATATAGCTGCATGCTCTGGAATTATTTAATTCATAAAACATGTGGTCCCATTTAACTTTAGACTTGAAAAAGGATTTGATTCTTAAACCTTATGGAATTTGTCTTCTCTGGTGGACTGTGATCACCACCCAACGACCAATTTAATAAAAAAAATTCTTTAATAGTATAGAATATAAATTAAAAATTGCACAATTTGTTAAATTTTTTTTTCAGCGCCTCTTGTTATCAGTCTCAGAGGTTACATGTGAAACTGTATCTGAAACTATAGCATAAGAGTGAAGAACATAATCAGAGTTGCATTGTCTGTAGAGGTAATTGCTTCAATGTAAGTGTCCATAGTACAATACAGTGTATATTGCTGCCATTTTTTCAGTGATCATTCAATATAATTATTTTTTCCAGGTTTATATACATTTTTAATAGGTTATTTTTTATCTTTATATGTGTTCTTGAGTACTGCAAAAATAAAATGATGGAGGGCTGCAAAAGCCCAATAATAGCAAAGGAACAAAAAGGGCTGGGGAAATGAAGGCTTGACCTTGTCTTTTCCTTTCAGGTTTCTTGAAGTGCTCAGTGAATCCCCTGTGCAGCTGCTCTCAGAATGGCAGCAGGAAAGCCATGCTGGAAGGATCTGGGGTGGAGAGGTCTTTACTCATTTCTGGGCTGTGAAACTCCTCTCTGTCTCATGGCCTATTCACACCACTCATCTCACAGCCTCAGATGCAAAGTTTTTATGATTTTGTCTGAAGAATGATTATTTCATTGTGTAGCACTGGAGTTGAAGGAGGAAATTCAGGGAATAAAGGTGGTATTATCAATGCCAAGCTGGAGGACAAAGGAATTTGGCTGGGAAAGGGTAGCTGCAGCTTGTGTCTTTTTCCTCTGAAATCTCCTTCCTTCAGGGATCACTGGAAAGGGGTGGCATGAGCCATGACTGTACTGACTAAAGTCCCACACGAGGTTGTACCACAGCTGGTCAGAGCACATAGGAAAGCAGCTGTGTCTCTGTTTTCTTCTCCAGTGAGCAGAGAGCAGCTGAGAAGTGAGGGGACACATCACTGCCAGCTGAGCCTCACAAATTGATTCATTAGCTGGGATTGATGGGTCTTGAATGATTAGTAGTATAACAACTGCTCTGCAACCTCTCAAAAGATGCTAAAATAATTCTTCTGAGCAAAACTGTTCTTACTGTGAGATCTAAGCTTTTCTTCACATGGAGCTACATGGACCCTGGCTAAAATAACATAATTTTCTACTGTTGTTTTCATTACTCCACTCTACTGCAGGAAGTGCCCAAAATGCAGTGTTGTAGTGATTCTAATATCTGGGAAGATCTCATTTGGATCAGCAGGAGACCATGAAGAATCAAATAAAATAAGCAAAGACATAGTATAACTGAGGAAAATTGGCTATTAAAGGTCATGTACTTAGCACTGAAGGAGATTATCACTGAAAGAGGACTTTGTTCACAATATTTTCTTGTCTTTTATACATTTAGTACCTGCTGACCTTGTTAGTGTACCTATGCAAATGTATATGTCCATATCAAGAATATACAAAGCCAGCTGAGCATTTATTCACTCGTACAGCTGCCAGAATAAACAGAATTTTTCACCAAAAGCAGTTATTTCAGCAAGACATTTAACTGTCTGGAAATCTTATATCTTTGGGTTTCAATATAAGACTAAAATAAATTACATTTATAAAGTATAAATTCACATAAATTGATAGAATCATCTTAGTTCAGGCAGGAAAAACTTCAGAAATCATATCCCTGCAGAACCAAAATCTCTGAGCCAAATCTGCCTGGGAGCATATGAAAATAGAACTAATTATTTTTTCTTTCCTTTTCCCATATGTTGTTCAGCTTTTCATAAAATGGAATTAAACATTTCTCAGTCTTTGATGAGAGCAAACATATATCTGAAATTTAGGGTACTCCTTTATCTGTCTCAATGGTGTGCTAATTCTGAAAACAAATGGTGACAGACTCACTGCCAGTATTGCTTATGTATATTAGATTGATTTAGACAAAACTGAATAATTACTAAATGTTGAGAATCATTTAAAAGCATAATTCAAGTCAATCAAATGGAACATACAAATCTGTTTTAAATGGCTGTAATTTAATATTGAATTATTTTGTCTTAAGAGTGATAGGATCACAATCTCTGTTTTATTTGGGTAGAATTGTTTCAGAATGTTTGAAATTTCTTAGGTATCCAGGTAGTGGTTGTAAACAGTCAAAAGAAAGAAAAAATGCTAGATATGTGTTACTGAGCATTTGCTACAGATTATTACAGTAAGCAAGGACAGAGGATGTTAAAAGGATTGCCACAGTATAATAAGAATGAAAAAGAACAAACTAACAATGAAATGAAGAAAATCACTACTACTGCCATAACTGAAGAACAGTTAGACATCAGTGATCTGATGTGTTATAATGCTACAATGATGGCCAATATTTTTCTAATTTCAAAGTTGACCAGGAGATACAACTCTAAAGGAAATCAAACATCATTAGTCCCACTGTTCGTGGAAATATGTATTTTTATTATAACAAAAATTGAGGGAAATAAATGTTTTTATTGGACCCAGGGGCTACAAATTTAGGTATGCATCTGCAGGACTGAAGTAAAATTCCTGTGATTCAGGCTTTCTCTGGCTACATTCTCCAGCTATATTCTCTAGCTACAGCCTTTGATCTGTACATGTAGGTCAAATATCCTTAAAAAATCCTTTTTATACTACCTCAGATCTGGTTAGCAGTAGATATTTAGGGAAAGAGTATAAGAACTATGTGGTATCTAGAACTCAATAAAACTTCCTGTTTTGAACAAGATGTGTTTTAGTGAATTAGCAATCCAGAGGTTACTCTGGCCCATTATCCTTCAGAGACATGACTGAATCCCATCTTCTATGAGTGTCCCATCCCCTTAAACAGCATATATGCTTTGGGTGAGATCCTGTGAAAGAGTTCTGCAATTTAATCATTTACTAATTGAAAAAAAGAAACAAGTAGAGAAACCTAATGCCTATTGAACATTTTAAACTTACTCCATGACTTTTTCTTTAACTTCCACATGCTTGCCATTCTACAAAAAAAAAGAGTATTCTCTTCATCTTTTACCTTTTCTATATTTTCATTGTATCCCAGATTTAGGGCCTTTTTCTAGGTGCAGAAGTCTGTTTCAATGATGGTCTTTGTATATATTACTGATGGTCTTTCCACCTATTGAGGCTGCTATGTAGCACTGACCACTCTTGCTAACATTTTCATCATTGAAGTAGTTTCAGATTTTAGAAATTAAAGAATTTTCTTCTGTATGATATTGATTGTTGAAGTTTCCCTTTTTTGTAGAGGGTTGGAGTAGAGATTGGCTAGACAGACTTAACACCCATAAATCCATGGGTCCTGATGGGATGCACCGGCAGGTGCTGAGGCAAATGTTTTTGCTAAGCTCCATCATCTTTGAAAAAGTGTAACAGGAGAGGTGCTCGATGACTGGAGGAAGACCAGTGTTACCCCCATCTTCAAAAAGGGCAAGAATGAGGACCTGGTACACTCCAGTTCAGTCAGCCTAACCTCCACTCTTGAAAAAGTAATGGAACAGATCCTTCTAGAGGTCATCACCAAGCATGTAGAAGAACAGAATGTCATGAGGAATAGCCAGCATGAATCAATCCTCTTCACCAAGGGGAAATCATGCTTGAACAATTTGATTGCCTCCTGTGGTGGCCTGGCAGGATGGGTTGACAAGCAGAGAGCAGTGGATGTAGTCTACCTTGACTTCAGCAAGGCTTTGACTCTGTCTCCCATAACATCCTCATAGATAGGTAAACTCAGGAAGTGTGGGTTAGATGAATGGACAGTGAGGTGGATCAAGAGCTGGCTGAATGGCAGAGCTCAGAAGGTCATGATCAGTGGAGTAAATCCAGTTGCAAGCCTGTAGTCAGTGGCATTCTTCAGGGATCAATACTGGGGTCTAGCCTTATTCAACTTGTTTATCAGCAACTTGGATGAAGAGATAGAATGCACCCTCAGCAGGTCTGCTGATGATATGAACTGGGGGGAGTGGCTGATGCATCTGAAAGGGTCTGGTGCATCTTTCTTAAGAGGAGAGGCTGCAGGATGTGGGTCTGTTTAGTCTGGAGGAGACTGAGAGGGGATCTCATTAATGCCCGTAAATATCTCAACGGTAGGTGCCAGGCTACTTTCAGTAGTTCCCAGCAAGAGGATGAGGAACAATGGCTGTAACCTAAAACTTGAGAAGTTCCACCTCAACATGAGGAAGAATTTTTTACACTGAGGGTGTCAGAGCACAGGCACATCTGCCCAGGGAGGTCATGGATCTTCCTCTCCAGAGATATTCAAAACACACCTGGATGCATTTTTAAGTCCTGTTCTCCAGATGAGAGAAGGTAGCTCCTGCCACATTACACAAAAGTCTAGTAGGGAGAAATGAGAAGGATGAGATATATGACTCAAAATAAAATGCTGATGGGCCACCTGCCTCAGAACAGAAGCAAAGGTAGAGAAACTGAAGTTTCTTCTTGAAAAATATACACCTTCCAGGCCCACTTTTCTATGTTTTCTACACTTTCTATGTCATTTGGACATAGGCGAGGTGTAATGGAGTACTTACATCTTCATATAGCCACTTTGCTGAAAGGGAATTGGAGTCTAGCTGTCATTACTGGCCAATGCCAAAGATAACTCTTGTACTTGCTTTCAAAAGTTTTACTCCATACTGCAGAAGACAAGTTTCTACTTGAGATTACCTTTGATCACTAACCAAAATAATTCATAGTTAACTCTCAATAGCTACCATGTTTTAAACTGTTGTGGTTTATCTTCTATTTTTTATCTGCTTTGATTTGAAACAAATATTATTTACCCACATTGGTCCTGTGAATTTGTAACATTTGTACAGTTATTTAAGTCAGTGTAATTGGTCAAGGTATTGTTATTAATTACCATTGAAATTTCAGTTATATTGCATTCAGTCCAAACTGGTACTGTGTACCAGAGGAGATCTTCCTGCANTCTCATACTACAACCTAGGACAACTTATCATCTGTGCCAGGATTTGTGAATCTGGAGCATATCAGAAATACTTCACAAATCATACAAAAAGCAGCCCTAATTAATGAATTAAAAAATAAGACAATATAAATATTTGAAGCACTGAATACATTTACGCAAGAGCCTGAAACATAAATGTTTCAGTGACTTTAATTTGCACAGCAGTTGACAGTGCAACCTCCCCAGCTAACTAAAATTTCATTTGCCATGAAACTTGTATTCATGTACACCCTAAAAATATGTGTATGGATTAAGTTGCTGATGGATTGATTCGCTGATAAACTTGTATAAGCTACTGATGATACTTGCAAGACAGTAGGAGAATGAACGTAAATTGTATTATAGGAAGGGAGAATGCAAAATCTGGCAACTATTCCTTTTCATGCAACCAAGTTAAATTTCTGGACAGTTCAATTATAACTTGTCTAGGTATGGCATTCAATCTTCTGTATTCTGCAACATAGCCCCAAAATGAGCGACGTTTCCAGATCATTGAATTTCATTTAAAATAGAATTTCAGGAGCAGAGAATCTGTACTAGATCTATACAAATACCTTTAATTGTTACAGAGTAAAAGAGTATTTATACTGAGGTCTTTAAGATATGTTAATTAAAATAATAGAAATAACTTCTACTATACTTTTAAACTACTGAAAACTTTACCACACTGCGTACCAAGGCAAGGTCCTTACAAAGCTATAACACATTTTAAGACTTGTCATAACGTTCATGTGTTTTCTAGGGTAGTCATTTAAATTAAAATTGATTTGTCAGACTATGTAGCTTTTCAAAAAGCTGACTGAATCACAGCCCAAACTTATTCATGGTGAAGAAAAAGCACAGGGAGTAGTTAAAAAAATCATTGGATAATTCAGTTTGTAAGGGACCTCTGGATATTGTCTAATAAAACCTCCTGCTTGAAGAGGAGTCAGTTAGAGAAGGTTGGTCAGGGCCTCATCCTGATGAGCTTTGGTTTTCGCAAAGCTGGAGATTCAGTGAGACTTCTGGACCATCTGTGGCAATGCCTAACTGCCCTGGGGGTGGAAAGAAGACAAGCCAAAATTTCCCTTGTTGCAGCTTGGGTCCACTGCCACCTGTCACATGTCTACAAACTTCAAAGAAATACCTGCCTGTTTTGCTCTATATTCTCCCATTAGATAGAGGAGGACCGAAGTAAGATATCACTGATTGCACAGATATTTATTTATAGTCACATTGCAATAACTGCAACTGATTTAAAGTTTTTTATTTTATGTTTGTAATTTAGCTCCTTGGCCTTTGTTGGCCAGAGATACTATGAAATTTGCAGTTCAGAAATCACTCTGCCTATAAACAAAGAAAGCAAAATAGTCTTTCAGATTCCTTCTCAATAACTAAGTATTCTGGAGTAGAAACTCCAGAACAGTACTTTTTCTGGTTAGCCCACTTGCATCCAACATGACAAAAAGTAAAAAGTAGGCTGCTCTGGAAGGCTATGTTTAGAAAGGAGGATAAGAAAGAAATATGGGAGACCTACATATCTCTTATGAGTTAAAAAGAGCCGTGTCCCCTCACCAAGCAGCCATTACTTAGTCAGCCACAACAAACATTTCTTCTATTGCTACCCTTTAGGTGGAAACTTCTAATAATGTATTTGAAGATACATATAGTTAAGGACCTTGTTTATATATGATAACCTTACATATAAAATACTATTGCTCAGTTATAGTGTACTCCTAGTAGTTGTTGGCAAAACATCCCTCTATCTGAAAAAAAATCCTTATGGCATGATTAAACAAACATTATATTCATTATAAAACAAGTTTTATACATCCATGGAAGAGCAGAAATTCTTCTTAAAAATACGAAACCAAACATAAATAGGCAAAGTATATATGCACATTGTACTAATGAAAATAATGATATTTGAAACCATGTTAGAAGCACACAGGCAGAGAGTATCATAAGTCTTGTCCTTTGTCACATATAGTCCATAGTAATTTAACACAGAAGTCATCCTTTGCTCAGAAAAAGAGCTACAGCTTTGCAGCCTGTGCATGTCTGTGAACTTGAGCCTATTGCCAGTGTCTGAACATTGAATGATTTAGCAGTTATAGATACAGCCCAGGAATCAAGGCTGTCAGGGTATATAAATGAAATAACTCACATATAATGTCAACCAAAGATGTCCACTAAAATCTCAACCCTGCAATGCACTACAAAAATTATATCAAATTTCCATTACCACTATCTTGCTGACAACAGGTATACTTTGGGTGGATGCATGATTCATGAAATTGAGTAATTAATTATGAAGGACTCTCTCAAGATGCACTTAGCAGATGTCATCACAATTATTTAAGTGCTACTTCAAACTGAGTAACATCAGCAGTCTAATTATGCCATGGAATAAACTTTCTATGTTAAACTAAGAAGTACCATATATAGAATTTTGCAGAGCCTGGATGCTGGGTTGTAAATATATTCTTTCACTAACCTTTAAATAGATGGTTGCATTATGTACCTAGATGCTACACATAATGCTAAGAAATCTGCATCTTGGAATTGCTTTTCAGGAGCAGAGAGAAGAGGGAAGGTACTCAAAATTCCCTCATTCTGAGTTCTTGAAAAATATCGTGGCACTTCAATATAGTATTTGTTCAGCCTTAATACAAGAACTTGATGAAACAAACAAATGTTGCCTACTAATTTTAGTGCCTATGTGATTTGCACTGATTAGACATCATGTCTAATGTACTGGGGTGGAGGTGAGGGGGGATGGAGTGAGGGGAGAAGAGGGAGAAGGAGAGAGAGAGAGAGAGAGCGAGAGAGAGAGAGCACACTGGTGCAGGGCTCCTAATGATTCTCAGTAACAAAGGCCCAAAACCAAAAGCTAACAAGTTTATAAGCTATACTGAGACAGAAGAGGAATACAAGAAGTAAGTCAATCTTATGCCACTTTAGATGCTGGGCATCTGTATTTGTGCAGCATCATTCACACCCCATGTGGATTTTCCCATGTCACACTGCAGACCCTGTCCATGGCGACAGGTTCCTCCCTTTTGGTCATTTGAGGTATTATAGAATTTTGTTAGAAAAGAAATAAGTATTTGTATAAGATGTTCACAGGAGAACTTTCTGCTGCACTTTTAGATAAAAGCAAGACTATGGAGATGACATAATTTCTGGTACCAAGTGGGAGCTGTCCCCAGATTCGTCTGTTACAAGGAGACAGCTGAGGCTGTCATGCAGCCATAGGATTTACGCAGCTCAACACAATGTGAACGTGCTAGAGACTTACTCTGTGAGGATCAGGCTTATACAATGGTTTTCTGATCAGGATCACTGCAAATTACCTAATGGACTTTTATTTTGTGCAATAACACGAGAGGACAACCCTGGAACTGTAGTCTGACGGTTGTGATACAATATTATTCCCTGCTTAATTGTCAAAAGATCAGTTTAAGACTTTTTGGATTGTGGAGTATATGGATGAAGGCTGGAGAACTATCCTTGTTATGATGTTAAGTGCTTTGTCTTCTTATGCATGTCATGTTATTGACACATTGTCAAGTGTTATTGAAGAGTACACATGGAAGTAAACCTTTTGTAGGGGCTAAACACCTTACATAATGATCCTAATTCTTTTATCAAGTAATTACTAAATAAGACGCAGAATATTCCAGTGTATTGAATATTGAAGTAAACATCAAGTCCATTAATGAATGCCCAAGATATAGTGAGAAAATGCACCTTATTGAATATATCACCATTAACATTGTGAGGAAAATAGATACACAGTGGAAGTTACATTTTCATATATGTAAAAATTCAACTAAAATTTTTAAGTCAAAATTTTAGGTACAGTGCATTCATGAAGAACAATTGGTGGAGCGATATTGAACAATTCAAATACACTGACTATGAGACAACTAAAGATACCTGCTGATGAGATATTGATTATTAGTAAATCTAAAGAACCTGCAACGGGGAAGATATTTAGAGAACTGTTTCTGACTCCAGGTTGCTTAAGAAGAAAATTGTAGGATATGATGGCATTGTTTCTGTAGTAGATGTGCCTGCACTAGCTTTGTCTGTATTCAAAGCCAGCATGGAGATGTGCTAGTAATGAATCTTCCAGTAACCTGTTTCTCAATTTAGTTATGTTCAGCCACTAGCATGCAGCTTCTCATTTTGACCTGAACCTTGACTTCAAGGTTCAACCACTTCAACCATGGTATGAAACCATGCTTCCATTGGAAAGCAATTTTAGTAAAATACCAGTCACATTCCCATAGCTCATGATGCTTACCCAAGTACTGTATCTGTATCTCCTAACAGTCCACTGTGTCTATGAGGTGAACTACTCACTGACCCTTGACAAACAATAGGCTCATCAAAGATTAGTTATGTCTGCAGCAATTCACCTCTTCAAGGCTGTGTGAGGAAAACTAGAGCCTTCAAAACAGAAAGTCTAAGGACAGGGTGGCCATGGAAGTACAAGAGCAGGATAATGTGAGAGGCCCTAAAGGTAAAAGCCTAAGTTGTAAGTGATCAATTACTGATCATTTAAAAAAATCCCAAATCTTTGGGGCTGGATAGGATTGATTATTTCAACATATATAGAACTGTATGGCAACCAATTACTGCCTGTGACTGGCAGAATAGGTGGAGCCATCTTTACTTTGAAAATAAGAAAGCCATTAGTTGTGCATGTGCCTTAATTCAGAACCTGACATGCAAAGCTTATCACTCTCTTATCTAGTGTTGCTATAAATGTAAGTATTGTTATTAGGATCAAAGGGAAGTACATACTCTATTGGTGCTGTTTGTCTTAGTCTTCAGTTGCTTTGTTTGATCTGACATTCTGCCCTGGTTTGATGCCCTGTCCTATAGAAACACCCTTCAATTTGGCAGTATAGGTGAAGTTAGTAAAATGGCAAAAGACAATCTTATGTGAAGGTCAAAAACCAAAACGTTTTCAGATGGAGAGCACCTTTTTTTCTCCAATAGGAGAATCATATGTGGCCATTGTGAATGTAACTGGTCGATATTCACTGCACTGAGAGGAAATAGATGCTTATTTTAATGATGGACTTTGGCTTGCTGAAAAGTGAGAAAGGAAAAAGAAATTGAAATCTGGCATAGGAAAGTTTGCATAGCTTTGCCACAAAATCTATTAATGAAAATTAATTTCCTCTAGTGCTGTTTCTGAGTGAGTAGAAGTCCCTAATCTAATGAAAAAATATATTCTAGAAGACAGCCTGAAGGTTGAACATGATGAGAGCACTATATGCTAAATTTCTTTTCATGCAATTTATAAGATTAGACCATGTCACAAATTAGGTCACATGATGTTACAGATCCTCCTGACTTTAAAGTTCTTTTCTCCCTTTCTCTCTTTAGCATTTGTTTATTCAGAAGCCATATAATTTTATAATATAATTTAATGATACCATATAATTTTTAACTGCTTAAGAAGTCCAATAAGTCCAATGTAATTTAAAGCTGATATACTGAAATATGTTACAGCAGCCTAAAAAAAAAATTATAAACAAAGACCTATTTTACAGTATGGGGAAAGAAAAAAAAGTTATCTAAATTCCAGAGTCATGAGTGCTGGTGGAGCCAGCAGTGTGTCCTTGCCACAAGGAAGGCTTAGGGTGTCTGGGCTGCCTTAGAACACCTTGTGACCAGATCACAAGAAGTGATCATTCTCCTTTATTCAGCACTGGTGAGGCCTCCCCTGGAGTGCTGCCTCCAATTACAGGCTCTCCTGTACAACAGAGAAACATACTGGAGAGAGTCCATTGAAGGGCTGCAAAGATGATGAAAGGATGTGATCATGTATCCTATGAGGAAAGGGTGGGAGAGCTAGGACTGTTCAGCCTGGAGCAGAGAAAGCTCGGGGGGTATCTCATTAATGTATATGAGTAGCTGAGAGGATGAAGCCAGCCTGCTTTTAGTGGTGCCTCCTGACACGACCACAAGTAATGGGCACAAGTTGAAACACTGGTGTCATCAGAACATCATGGAAACACTTTGTTACTGTGAGGGTGATCTAGCACCGTCACAGGTTGCCCAGAGAGGTTGTGCAGCCTCCCTCCTTTGAAGATATTCAAAAGTCATCTGTGTCATGGCACTCTTCGATATTACTGCTCCTTTGTGGGGATATGACATGTTCCCCCAGGGCCCTGTGTGTCCCAGGCAGTCACCGACGGATCAGCGTAAAGAATGCGGGATAGGCCGAGCTTGCAGCTCTGAGATTCGTTCATTATAAAAGCAAAACATATAACGCAACGTAACTCAAAGACAGAGCAGAGGCTAGGACCTAAAAATCTCTAAAAGAAAAGTGAAAGCAAAAGGTCTCTCTAAAATAAAAATGAAAGTACAAGTCTTAGTCAGTAGGCCTCCCTCTCAGGGCAGGACGGTGGGTTTTAAGGGACTCCTTTGGGGGCAAAGTTCAGGGCAAGGATCCAATAGGGAGAGGGGAGAAAGGCAGGGATTGCAATACTGAAACCAATAAAGAAGCATAGAGGGAGGGGAACAATCTAAACAACTAATAAGGCATTGAAAATTGAGAGATTGATAGGGAACAGTCTGGAAAAAAAGGCAGGGTTGGGGAAGGACTGACAGCTACATAGGTGAATGCAATCTAGGCAGTACTAACAGTACAGGGAAGGGCGGGGGTACAACTTAGGACTAACTTTTTCATATAGGGATCAGCAAAACAACCCATTTAATGTAAAAACATACTGCAGCACATCTGGTCATGGTCCTTTGGAACTGGGTATAGGTAGCCCTGTTCAAGCAGGAGGGCCGACCTCTAAAGACCCCTTCCAATCTCAACCATTCCCCAATTCTCTGATTTTGTGCTCCTAAACTGAGTATCCACATTGAGACAAATTCCTTTGATTAACAAAATCAAAATGTACTTTTTTCTTCAAGATCTTTCCTGATCCTATGGTAATGCCACAAAGAATTGAAATCTATTTAATCACTAAATTTTGTATGTAAAATGTGGAAGAGATGGTAAAACTCACATGTTGAGTGATATGAGCATTCTATTGATGACAACAACCCTAATTCTGGACTGAAAACTAATGTCTTTTTGAATTGTTCATTTATCATTTGTTTTAAATGGCTCAGCAGAGAATCTGTGTGACTGAAGTAACAGCATCATAATTATGTAACATTAGGAATCTTCTCTCACCTGCACTACTCAGTGGTAATGCCAGAGTCATCTCCTTTGGAGATGCAAACTACCTGCAGAGGTCAGTGCTTTCCAGTTTACAAACTCAAGGAGGTGGATATCTGTGTTTTGGTTTTTTGGCTCTTTAAGGGACATAAATGCAGCATGGCTCTAGAATGTACTCTTGGCATAGGGGGGCCTTCTTTCTGGTGAGAGTTGCACAGCACCACCACATCATGAATAATAAAAGCAACAAGCAGTGAAGCCTTATCATATATTCATTAAACAATGTCAACATATCAGTGGAAAGCAGTTCCTGCCTACTGGCTACTTTTACTTGCCATAAATTGCCCAAAGATACATGGCTTTGTGAATTTCTGAAAAGTTTGCATTCCATTGATGCAGAAATAGCCAAATGTGTAATTTTCTGTAATGATTCAAGTTAAAAAAATGCGCTGTGTGTGTCAAGAACAGAATATCTATAAAAGCATAAGCAGGTGCAAAGTCTAATCCTACCACCAAGTTTTATACAACAATAGTCAAAGTTTCTACCTTTGCTGTGAAAATTTTCCCTAGGAAATAAAAAGGAGAGTGGAATTCTTGAAATTTTCATTTTTCTTTGAAAAAGGGATGCTCTTTTTAGAAGATTTCTTCAAATACACCTAATTTCATGCTGGATTTGTGTTGATCTCTGACTTCAGACATGAATGTAGTCTCAGTCAATCAATATGTCTGTGTGTATATAGGACGTTGGTAATTACTTCAAGTGTTTTGGTGAATTGAGGTCACATAACAGCAAACCAATAAGAGCCCAACCTTATAACTAGGAACTCTTTAAGAGTTGATTTGCGGTTGCAGCTGACAGAAACAGGTTAGAAATTGAAAAATCATTAGTGAAAGCTTAACATTTTTAAAAATAAAATTGAACAAAATCCCTAAGGCAGATAACTGTGGAAACAAGGAGAGTCGAAGACATGATTCTGTTTCATCACTAAGGACAGCAGTAAAACTGTAAGCCTTATGCTGGTATGGCATAGCATAATATATTAAAAAGAATTCTAATGTCTTTTTCTCTTTCATCTTTTTTTCATGTTTTCAAAGATAAGCACTGTATGAGATTAATATTAGAATGACAGGGACACTGAATTGGAAATTCACCAGGGGTTGGAAATACCACATTTCAGAATTTACTGAAGGGATGAGAAAAATAAAACAGAAAATGGCAAATTCAATGTAGTAGAGTGGTGAGCTGCTGATATATCACTATTTAGGTTGAAATAATAGGCAAATCTAAGTAGAAGTTAATAATAAAAAAAAAAAAATAGGAAGGTCTCCTGAAGGACTTTAAAAACAATTTATATTATTTAATTGTATTTATAGAAAAATATGTATTCCCAGAATATTTGGAACAGTGATAATAATTCAAAGTAATTGAAGAAAACCTTTCAAAGAAATTGGAAATTCTGATTGCCTTTGAGTAGATAAGTATGCCTTTTTCCATAGGTTGCAGTAGTTTGGTTTTTTACAGTTTCTTTAACAGTTTTCATAAGAAGAGGGTATTTTAGAAACATTCATAGAAGTAAAGAATAATAACCAAGAACAGTGGAAGAAAAATGGTGTGGCCAGATAAAGGAACATATGCCGTACTGTATGCAACAGCTCTTGAAACTGGCTGTGTGGGAGGCATAAGGATGAAATAATATGAACCATGCTCTGCTATGTGTAGATAATTAATGTTTTTCATTCTCATACCCATCAGAAGACAAACAGAAACTCTGAAGGTAACTCAGCTTAGCTTACAAGAGCCTCAGCTATTGCTCATCATCATCACCATCATCAATAATTTATGGCATTGTGTCTGCCTTTACTGCTGACTTGCACTGTCTGTAATATAGAGGTGTAAAAATATGCTCACATAAATTCAAGAACTTTATTATTGAAGTTCTTCATGAATATAGTTTGTAACCAGAGCTTTGTAGGCTCTTAGGTAGAAATTCTCTGAAGATGTGAAAAGGCAAAAAGAAAAATTACAAATGAAATGAAAATAGCTAATAAAAGCTGAAGATATATATATTCCATAAATATATTCTGAATTTATATATCCATACATATTTGTACATATATACATGCTTAAGAGTTTTGATGTGTTTGAACAGACAAATGTGATGAATACTGAGGGGAACACCACTGAATTACCATATGCTGCAATCCTTCAAGTATCATTAGTGCTCCTGGTTAAATTATTCTTTGGAAACCAGTTCTTGGCTGTATTTAAGTTGGCTTTTTTTGTTCCTATTCATAAAGAATATGCAGAACTACCCTCTCTTTCTGGCTGATGTATTCATTATTCAGACAGACAAAATGAGTGAGTTCTCAAAAATTTTCCAGCTATGTATTCTTTACAAACTATTTATATTGACTACTCAGTGGGTGTGATATGTCTCATAAATCAAATTGTGCGTTGTTTCTTTAGTTAGATGACTGAAACTTTTTAAAAAATAGAGAATAATAAATGGCAAATAGTGAAGGAAAACAAAACATAGCTAAAGCATATTTTTGACACACCCTTGTTTATGCTTAACTTTGTAATCCTTTAAGGATTTATGAATATTTTCATTAATAAATAACCAGTCATAAATAACAACTAATATGAGCTAACATACAGCAGTAGGATATTTCTTTTGTATAGTATAAATTAATTAGTTTATTCTACATTTGACTGATCCAATTTACACACAGAGAAACTTAAATATCCCAAACCTTTAGGCAAAAACTGTTAAAATTGTTGTGACTGTGGCATATGAGGAAAGTTTAACATGATAAACAGAGACTAATTTTTTTATTGCAGGTATTAGTGCCATAATTTTTAACTTCTTAAAATTCCACATTTAAAGTTTATAGCACAAGAAGTCTTTCCTAAGATATCTTTAACTGGTACATTGGATCAATTAAAAAGTTGATGCCATTATATCTTTGGCATGTTTGGTGTTTGTCATATTTTGGAGTTGGGTTTTGATGCTGGGTTTGAGTTTTGGCTTGGAGGGGGTGGATTTGATTGCTTTTTTTGTTTGTTTGTTTCCTTGAAATGTGAGATCCTGGACTACATAGGATGATTCTTCAGAGCTATTCTTGAATTGCTGGATCAAAAAATAGCACTGCTTCCAAAAATGGAATGAATGTAACAAAGAAGGAAAAGTGTATATCTGTAAAATGCAGTTCAAAGATTGAGTTCTTCATGGACCAGTCCCTCACAACTTCAGAGATCACTTCTCTTTCCATTCAGCTCTATTTGTTGGCACAGCTGGAGAGGTCAGCCAGTCATAGGAGGCTCATGATCTTCTGAGAACTGAGATTTCATTCTGGACAAAAATTGATGCCCACTGATGCAGCAGGAAAGAATCACTTAAATTGTCACATGTGCTATAATAAAACCAACATTTATTTCTTTTGGTTATTTTCCCTTTGTAACTTCCTGTCATGGCCATCCAGCTGTGTCTCCTTCAGAAAAGAGACAAGAAGAGAAATTCAGCCAAATATGTTGCTATAGTTGGGAATAGTTGGAAAGAAGATAAATACTGAGATGATAATGGCCACATGAATGCTTACACATACAAATAGTTGATACTTTAAAAATCTAAAAATTTTACACGATTTTTATTTTATATTTAACTGTAACACTGCTGTTCTTCCCCCCGGGAGTTATAGATTGAAAGAGTTGAGTTCAAATCCTGAATCCAGGGTAGCAGATCTTTTTGACCTCAGAATAAAATATTAATGTAAGATTTTCAAACTACAAGCTGTCTGCGAAGTAGACATAAGACTGATCAGAAAAATACTAAAAGGAGAATCAGGGACATAAAATACACTTATCATTGAAGTGCAGAGTGCTTTTCGGCAAATAGTAAATTGTTCTGCAAATATATTTACAGGAGACTGAAGATAAAATGAAAATTGTTGTACTGAAATTGTGTCTGAGAAGGGGTAGAAAGGATAAAAGAACACCAGATTTGCTGAACTGATGCTTTATTTATATCTTTTCAGAGGAAAATGAGGCTGGAGCACAAACAGAGACAGGAATCATATTTCCTGATATAGCCAAGAACAAAGGTATTAGACACAGTGTGGATAATAAAAGAAATAATGTCAGCTATCAGACAGATAACTTTACAATTTGCAGATTTTTGGTTTGCTTTTCATATATACATATTTTATTTGTCACTGTCCTTCAAAACTTTCACTAATTTAAATTTGATTAATATTTACAGCTGAAATAATGGTCAAATCAAAAATTTTATGAGCAAAGAATTAACAAGGATTATATAGATGAGATCCTAATGACATTTTGAAGAATAGTAATATTGCAGTTTTGTTATTTGATAACATTCACAAATAAATTTTATTTGTTAGGATCTGAGTAAAATGCGTATGCATAAAGACAGTTCAACACAATACAGTGCAATCTTGGGGCCTTTGAACAAAAAATTTGTTGAATTTGAACTGCATCTCATTTTGTGTGCAAATCTACTCTTCACTTATTTTTCTGAAAGATAGTAAGCCTATGGTTTTGCTATAGACTTACAGAATAAACACTCAAAATTGAATAGGTAACAGTGTCTTCCTACTTATCAGATAAATTAAGAAAACAGATTAGTTCCCTTAAAAGGAGTACATAAGATACAGAAAATAATAGCTATATAATTTTTAAATGATTGCTTCTCAAATTTTTTTTCCCAATTTCTGGTTGGTTGGTTGGTTGGTTGGCTGGTTGGTTGGCTGTGGGATTTTAAATTTTTTTCTCTGCTAAAAATAAGCATGAAAAATTTACTTTTGGTTGGGGAATAGTGTCCTGAAATTCAGTTTAGGCTTGCCAAAGGAAGATTATTAAAAGTACAAAGCAAAAGATTATTTGATGGTTTCAACAGCCTCATTTTCAGAGAAAAAATTAGAAAAAAGTATATTATTTAGATCCAAACCAGACCATCCTGGAAAGTATAATCAGACACATGTCTTATATTTTACTTACAGATAAAACAACCTTTGATTGGCTTCTGTTGCAGTATAGCACAACTGATTGTATAGATATTGAATTGTATAGATAATGAAAAATATCAAACATATATAGGTTGAAGAAATATTCACCAGTGTTGAACCTCATACTTTTTTTATGTGTAAGTTTCTTACATGTGTCTTTCGTAATTTAAAGCATAGGTCCAAGTGCTTTGCTAAAACACGTTCAAGACACCTTTTTTCTATCATTATAGTGCACCTGTTATAGCACTTCAGTATTAAAGGGATGTCCCATAGACAAGAGCGAGGAAGGCGGGAAATGGTCAGAGAAATGGCATTTGTTTTCTGAGTCACCACTACACGTGATAGAGCCCTGCTTCCCTGGGCTTGGCTGAGCACCTGCGTGCCCAAGGGAAAATGGCCTATGAACTCCTTGTTTTGCTTTGCATGCACACACAGCTTATGCTTTACTTATTGCACTGGCTTTACCTTGACCCATCTGCCTTTCTGATTCTCTCCCCCATCCCACTATGGTGAGGAGAGAGCAGATGTCTGGGGCTGAGCTACCAGCTGGAGTTGACACACAACACCGCAGAAAAAATATTTTTATGGCATCATTTCACACAGGGGTTAGAGATTCCTAAAACAGAGATACTGAACTCTAAGTTTTGGGGGGGTTATTGCATGAATTTGTACAATAACATGCATATTTTAGGACTAAAGTTTGTTGATATTGGTGCCTGGCTAAAGTCTGTCCCTGGTCCCTGTCATGACTTCCTGGACTCTGAGAGGAGCAGAGCATCTGAGTCATCACTTTACGCCTATGTTGGGATTTGTGTCTTTCTGGTGATCATGTTGGAGTAGCAACATCTGTGTGGATGCTGCATAGTCCCACTGTATGGGAGTTCAAAGTGTGGGGTCACTGTAAGTGCATATATGTGTAGATGCAAATAGATTAGTTGGAGAGCTGGTAGAGCTTTTTGGACAGGAACAGGAATTTGAAGGGCAAGAGACAATGTAAAACAGATTTGCTTATGATTTTCTGGGATTTAAGAGCCTAGAGTATGGACAGGAATACTGGCAGTTGAAGTTTCTATAAGGTTCTGTTGCAAATACAATATATAATGAAACATGACTAATCATACAAGTTTCAAAGGAAAAAAAATATAAAAGGTTTTGATAATGATAAAGACCCCTGAAGATCAGGTATGAAGAGCACTGCAGATTCTGGATAGTTGTCCAGGTTATCTAAATTCTTAAAGTGTAAGACAAATGGTCTGAATAGATGGTAAAACAAACTTTCCATAACTTCTCATTTTATGTTTGCATAAGCAACATAATAAACTAGACATAATCATGGGGGTTTTGTTTTGTTTTCTTGATAATTGGTAGAATACAA
The DNA here is from genome assembly GCA_013399915.1 of Illadopsis cleaveri. Lineage (NCBI taxonomy): Eukaryota > Metazoa > Chordata > Aves > Passeriformes > Timaliidae > Illadopsis > Illadopsis cleaveri. The sequence continues at coordinate 11,896 of VXBB01024638.1, read as the reverse complement.
AGGATGAGTCAGAGGTTTAAAATATAGATAGATTTGCACTTGAATACTGACATATGCAGAGCAGTAAAGTGAACTTAGAGTACCCTAGATAACATTACAGCACATCAGCAGTCACCAGCTTATAATATTCAGGTTATGACTGAACAAGGGGTAAAGATATTTCCTCTGCAAAATACTTGAATTTTATGATGACTTCTATGTTTTATTGTAGGTAGAAAATGAAACTCAAAGAGCTGTGTCATTTTAGGTGTGATTGCATGGTGAAAATTTTTAGTAAATATTGACTTTACAAATTACATGCTTTATTTACCTGAGAGAGTCTCAGTAATTTAAACATGTATCTCCTAGTCTTTTTTTCAAGTTGGTTTTAGTGCAAAGGAGGAAGATATCTTTAGGAATAAAGATCAAACTTTGTTGTAAATTAAGCACCAAGATTTAGTGCAGGGTTATGGAGTTCTAGTGACTCTTCTTTTGGCTTACTGTAGGACTTTGAGAAAACACCTCATTTATTCATTTTCCATTCTGCTGCCAGCTTTTCGGTTGAGTTAGATTTAACTGGGATCATGAGGATTTTCACCCCACTTTTTCCAAAAAGCCATTAATTCTTTTGGCAGCTCTACACTGTTCAGTGTTCAGTATTTCATATTCTCTCTGGCTCTTAAATCCTGTGAGGAGCCAGGGAAACCCTGCATCCATGTGTAGAGAACACTTTACCAAGTGGGGAAATTTAGAAATTGTATTGAAAATAATTCACTAGCATTTAATCTCAAATCTCTTCTCACAGTTTTCCAAGAGAAGAATTCCATTTAAATAAGTAGTCTAGATTGTTTAGAAAGGGCATTAGATATGCTATATGACCTTTTAATATTTTTTTTTTTTTAATTAGAAGTGTTACAACTTCTATAAATTTTATTTTCCAGTAATATGGCAGTAATATGACATGGCTGATACATTGCTGGATGATTCATTTTTTGTTTCTATCTTTAAAGAAAAATGTAAAACAAGTCTAATGGAAAAAAACATGATTATTCATATTTTGGAGCTTTTAAATTAATTTATATTCTATGAATGATTTCAAGCCACATAGTGAATACATTAAAATATTTTAATTCTGAATTTCATTGCCAGAAAGGGTGCTAATTTCATTTGATACAAGAGATGAACTATCCTTGCATGATAATACATTACAATAACTTTTATGGCATACCATATAAACTGGAATATATTTTTGTCTACAATGAATGAACCAAATTATTTATTTTATATAAGGCCTTGATTGAATTACTAATATTCTTTTATTTTTATAATAGTGTTTGTTCTGAGTAAAAAAAGTCTAAGGATGTTCAGCTCTATTTCTCTTTTTTTTTTTTTTTTTCCCCAAGAAAAACAAGCTTCTGGAAGAAAAAGGGATGCCAAAACATGTTTAAAGCAAACTTAAAGCTCCATCTCCAGAATTTATATCTTTTTTTAATAGCCAAATATTATGCTATATCTACAGAGAAGAAATCACACAGCTGCTCAGTTCTGGACAGTAGTCTTTCCTGACAGGTCAACATCAATATTTTCAGAGAAAGATAGGTAGAATCTTTCTTTTAACTTTCAAATCCAATGATGTGTTAGACTCCCAAAAATATATTCTCATCATACAGAAACAAGGACATGCTACACTTCTAGTGCTGTTCAAAGAAATTTTCACTATTTTCATAACAAATAGATAATACATACTAACAGATAGTCCAGCTTGCACATCACATACAATAATATTGCAAATGTATGCAAAATGGATAAAAATGTATAAATTTTTTTATTCAGTGCAAATGTAATATTCATCCTATGAATTTTAGGAATGTTCACTGTCCACTGTCGTTTCAAATCCATTAGTACTATATCTTCAATAGCACAATTAAGGTAAAATTAGTGAAGAAGTGTGTGCAGGAAGATATCTCTGTGAACTTATTATGACAGGGTGCATGATGTTTCTTTTCATCACTTTTTAAAGAAAAAAGAATCAGCTGCTATTGAAAAAGGTAGTGCAGACATCAGAATTAAATTTATTGTTGCCATGAGAATTTAAAAGGATTTTTTTTTTCTGAAGATAGGATTAAAAACTCTCTGTAATGACCAAATCTTAGCTGTTATTTTATTTTAATTGGTTTTTGGATTATGCTGAAAGATGAACAATTTCTTCAATTTGAATTCTGTTAATAGGAAGAAATTTTTTTAAGGCTCACCCTGCACAGACAACAACCTAAGACAAACTAAATAGTTATAGCATTTTTCTTATCACTTCCACGAGGATTGAAGTTGGTGCCTGCAGTGAATATGAGACTAGTGGAAGATCTTCTACCAGATAGACTGTGCAGTATTTCAATATATGAGATACCTGTTCTGTGTGAGGGGTAGAGTTTTNAATATATGAGATACCTGTTCTGCGTGAGGGGTAGAGTTTTGGGGCCTGTGGCAGCAGTCTTACCTCTGGCCCCTTTTCTGATCCATGTGTACCTCTTTGCCTCTTGGCACTTGCTTTCCAAGGTCTCCTACAGTGAAACTTTGCTTTTAAGGGTTCTCTCATGCTCTGTAATCTTGAATAATGAGTGAGATCAGAAATCAAGTGAAATATAGTGGAGATAAATAAAGAAAAGTGGAAAAGGAGTTGGAGAATATAGACAGCAAGGACAGCAGTGACATATGGCTACCTATCCTTCATGGGGGGCATGTCCCTGTGTTTGGCTTGGGCAAAATGATCAAGGAAATAGGGTTTCTCTGGGAAGTTTTTATATACTACTGCAATTCACTTTCTGTATGAAACTGTGCCTCCTTTAAAAAAGATATCAGCAAAATGTTGATAATAATATCTATATCCTATACTAAGCAATGAATATGTACCAAAAAGGACTGCACAGAGAAGCTTGCAGTTAAAGACCAAACGTGAATGTGGATACAAGAGACTGATATTACACAAGATAGTAAGGCCTGTTTTGATTTTCCACACTTTCTACCTTTGTCAAAATGAGATGTTCAGAAATTAAACTTTTTTCTTTCCATCAAACTTGTTGACAAGACTATTAATATCTTAACAGCCTCAAGTAACTTTTTTTTTTAAATTAAAATGTGATACGGTATAATAAGAACTGTCTTAACACAGGCATTCCACTGCTACAACCAGAGCAAGCTATGCAATTAAAATTGTATTGCTCTTCCTTCAGTATTTCTTTCATCCTGATTAGCAATTCAGCTCGTACGGTGTGACAGGTGAGTTTGTTATGGCTTATGATACTGTGAAGCTGGTGACAAAAAGAAACCAGATGTGTAAGTATATGCTGCATAAGTTCAACATGCCACTTAGCAGTTTTCAACTATCTATAGAATCTAAGCAGAATCAGGGATCAGTTTAGGCAGAAATGACATCCTCAATACTTGAGCTTCTCTTGCTGCACATTATTAGATATTTCATTTCTCAGTGTAATTACTTTCACAGTGAGGGAAAACCTTCACTGCATCAGTGAAGGTTCACATACAGGCATGCTGTAAAGAACACATAAGAGATAGAAAGGAAGAGCAGTTGATTGATGAAAGAAGTATTGCCTTGGATAAGCAGTATATACAAGCACTAATATGTTATAAGACTACCAAATATTGATTTACATTGCTCCTTATTTGCAGAGGTGCTATTTCAGATCTTACTATCCTCAGGAAAGTGAGTAGTAAGTGATAGATATCATAAGCAATACAATATTTCCTTGCTTTTGTTAACCAAAAAATCTAGGGGTTAGGGATGTATATTTCTTTGTAAACCATGAAGGCAGATGGATTAAAACTTTGTCAGAGAAGTAGCCTGCAGTTGTTATTCATGTCTTTTATGGGACACTAAGGGCGAATTTACTATGAATAATCTTTCCAGTGATTCAGTCCTACCCCCTTCTCCACTAGGACAAATCAAAACATTATGCATGCAGTGAGCTTTACAGTACCAATAGTAAAGTGTATGATACCACAATTTAACAGCAGAAAGGAAGAATTTCTGGTGTCAAAGCTAAAATTCAAGCCATAGCAGAGAATGCCCAGCTGGTCATTGAAGGAAAAGTGCAGTGACATGTCTCAACCACCCAGTGAGAGCCGTTGATCCTGCCATTACCTCTGCCATCCTGTCCTCTATCCAATCCATAGCTGGGTGAGACATTGAAAAATTGTGAAAAGAAAGAGTGCCTTTTGGCATCTGGAGGTTGACTATTCCTTCTTCATATTCTGCTTACTTTCCAGTATTTCTCACACATACAACCACAAAAAAAAAAAAACAAAAAACAAAAAAAACAAAAAAAACAAAAAAACAAAAAAACAAAACAAAACAAAACAAAAAAAAATAAAAAAAAAACCCCAAAACAAACAAAAAAACCCCACAAAAACAAAAAACAACAACAACAACAAAAAAATCACGAAGAGGGAAGAGTAACAGTCCTGTTTATTTCACCAACAAGGCTATTTCAGAACAATTCTAGGTGACAAGTGTAGGGTGTGAGGAAAGAATTTCTGCAGCTGGAGATACCAATAGAGGCTCTTGCACTAGCACCCAAAACCCTTGCAAAATATACCGGATCTGGCTTTTTTCAGGACTTTGAACATCTCTGAGCGTATTCTGATCTATTGCCTTCCTGGTAATGAGAACAGCAATAAAGGGGAAACTGTGTAGAAAACTGACAAGTACAAGTCACTAGATCTAAGTGTGGAATGCAGAAATGTTATTTGGTGAAGTGAAAAACAGCAGTTTGAAAGTGACAGAAAATGGGTGGAGGTAATGAAATAGTGGGCAAAAGGTAGTTTTGAAGATAGGACATTTGAAAACAACACAGCAGATAAGAGGAAAACAAGGAGGAGACATAAAACCTTAATAACACAAATGAGTTTTGCAGATTACAAGCTGGAAATGACAAGAGATTTCAGTAATGGCCACCACCAAGAGGAATCTTAATAGACTAAGAAATAAAATAATAAAATATCCAGTCATAACTAATTTTATCTGGCATTTCTGCATTCTCTTCATCCATCTTATCACATTTTTCTGTCCTACTTTTAAAACCACTTATTTCAGAAAACAGTATACATATCCTCAACTTTCATTAACAGAACTACTGATTACCAGTAAGTGAAAGAGTTATCAGGTAACAGATCCATTCAAAGTTCTAAGAAATACCTGTCTTTTATAGAAAACTGAAAATTCGATGGAAGAAATGCAGAGATGTCTATGCCTTGAAGACAAGATAACTTTATGCTGTCTCATGGTAGTGTGCTGCAGAACAGAAATCAGGATTGGCAGATTCTGGAACAATAACATGAGAGTTTATTTTGTAAAAGACAATTGCCTTTAACCAATTTAACTTCAAAGATGAAAAAAATTACTGAGTAAAAATAAATTTAAAAAGCCTATAGAGAGAAGTAACATATAAATACGCTATAAACCTATACACCTCACATATTAAATCCAGTTTAGTCTGGATTCCACTGAGGTACAGGAGACCATAGATGAATGTTCCAGAAGAAGAACAGACTTGGCCACCAATGAATCATTCCATTGCAAAGGGATATCTGAGAGATAATAATAGATTATTAGCTGAACAAGGAATCTCTGTATGTTGCTAGAGTGCACAGGAGCTTTAAGAGAAGAGGAGAAAAGCTTTTTTGATTACATCACTGCAAATATTTAATCCAGTTCTGTAAGTCTTAAGTTGGAAAGATTTTGAAAAAAATTGGAAAGTATTCAAAACAGGTAGAAGAAGGAAAAATGTGAGAGAGGAGGAAGAGTAAGATGCTCAGTTCAAAAGCCGATATGTGAACAAAATATTTCCATAGAGAAACATAGAATAGTCAAGTATCAAAATGTTTTGTGAGGAATCTAAAAATTACTGTTGGAGGAATAAGACAGGAACATACCTTAGGTGCTGAAAAGGTTCTCCCTAAGTGATATCCCCTATGGCCCCTGACAGGGAAGGACAGTTTTTGTGGGGCAGTTTGGTACTCCTTGTATTTACATGTTCCTTAATATGAAATAGGGCCTTCCAGCAAGGGATAACACTGGAGCGATAAAACAAGGTAGTACTAAAAAAATAGGTCACAACTTCTAATATTGATGATAATAAACACAATTTAACCTACATGGAAGATCACAGAGATTCATTTTGTAGCAATTACAAATCATTAAAGAATCATGAAACTGCAACCCAGTAATCAGGTTGCAGTGGTCAAAAAAAGAGATAATTCTTCAAGATAACTATGACGAAAGTTCATGTGTAGCCTTTTAGGCTGTCACTAATGAAAGAACAATCTTTTGTATTTCTGCTTTGCTATGTTAATGGGTAGAAGTATAGTGGTTACTTTTTTTTTATTAGATGTGCATAACTTTGGGAGAGCACATAAGGAATTAATATTAGATGGAACAGAAAAATACAAGACGCTTGTGTTGGGAAAAATATGTTTTCTCTTACCTTGTTTAATTCTTAGTATTGAAGAAAGGAACCTTGCGGGGGGTTAAACAAATAATTTTCTCTAAAATTCTTTTCATTCACCTCTGTGATGGTCTTTGTATCCTTGTGTCTTTACCAATGAGATATCATCACTGGTAGATGCTCTGGAAGCTAAGTGTTGCAGTAAATTCAAGAAAGTACTGCTTTGTTTTGTGTTTTGTTATGACAGTACATTTCAACTTTGTAATGTACTTTAATAAAGTTGTGCGTTTAGTTCATATCTGCCAAATCCATCATTCAGCTAAATCACACCAGTCCTGGACAAACAAGGACTGTCCCCTTTTCTGACTGGGGGAGTTTTCACAGCTTGATACCATTAACAGTTGCGTAGAGCAGTTATCTTCAATTAGGTAAAGACAAAAGGAAATAAAGTTGATTGTAAAGGAACTCCAGAGATCTACAGATGCAGAAGTGAGAACCATTAATCTACATAGTGTGTAAATACCATGCCAGCAAGGATTATGGAAGTTAATCCTGTTGACATAAATCTTTAATATTTGGATCAGACTGCAGAATGCCTTTACCATTTGATTAGTGTTTGTTACAAGTAAGGAGAATTTGTTATGTGGAGTGCATAATGGGCAATAATGTCAAAGAACAATGCCTAACAGGTTGAATAAATTACTAAGCTATTAAATAGATGGTCTATTAAGACACTAAATTAGTTTGTAGAATTCTGCTAAAGTCAATTAAAAGGATCAATATACATAGAAACAAGCTAATTAGTTGAACTAATGATGGTGCCAGTGAAATCAGTGGGTATGTAATATATTAGGGATGCAAAGCCCTATTGTGTAACAGTGTCTTGTACTATTTTAAGAGGGTTCACTCTATATGAACTGTTATAACACATTGACATTAACAGAGAGACAAAAAAAATGTAGTCAAAAGTAGTCAGTCCTAAAAACTGAAAAAATTGTAGTCAAAAGTAATATCAGTTCTAATTATACAAACTGGTGCATATACAGCATGTACAAAGCATGCTCATATGCCATTTTAGTGGTGACGCTGTTCCTACTGTTACGTGGAAAACCTGAAATTTTATATGCATAGACAACGTTCCCCTTTACCTTCTCATCTGGAGTGCTGTGTCCAGTTCTAAGCTCTATGGTACAAGGAACATACAGAATTAATGAAGTGTGCCCAGCGCAGAGCCACAAAGGTGATGAAAGGCATCTGCTCTGTGAGGGAAGTCTGAGAGCTGGGAGTTGTTGTAGAGGAGTCAGGGGTACCTCACTGATGTGTGTAAGTACCTGATAGAGGGGATGGAGCAGAAACCAGCCCCTTCTCGGTGTGCCCACTGGCATGTCAATGGGCAATGAGCACAAATGGAAACACACCCCTGGAGATATTCAAAACCTGACTGGATATGGTCAGATGGTGACCATTTGATTCAAACCAGCTTGTTTATGTGAACTGTACAAGTTCTTATTCCCTCTTGAAAAGAATTCTTATTTGAATGGCAATTATAGTTTTAGATCGGAGCTTCATGAACTTCTGCATGTGTGCTGAACATCTTTCTTGCAGCTTTTCTCCATTATTATTGTGGGTGTCCAACAGGCATTCAACTGAATCAATACGTTTTATGATTTATACTATTCAGTGTCTGCTGCTAATTTTCTTCACAATTCAATGTGACAAAATAATTTCTTTAAAGTGTAATTAAGTTTTTCTACAGTAATCATTTCAGTCTAGTTAATTAATGAAAAGCTGATCTCCATACACTCCTTAACATGAGTGAAAATCAAAAGCTGGCATTGCCCAACAGGCTTATTCACATATATTTGACTTTGTAAATGAGTGAGCATTATCATTTCTGTATCAAGTAAATGTACACTGTGGCTGTCCACCATCATAAAAAAATCAGACTCAGTATTTTCTATCTCTCTATTGTACTACAGTGTTCTCTCTATACAAGGATCATAAAGGTAATTATATGGACCTCTGGATTTTTGAATCTTTTTTTTTTTCCTTGAAAACAAAAAAATCCCCACATTATTTTAGTCCATTATACCCCAAACTAGCTTTGAAGGCACTGTTAAAGACACACTATTTGTAATGGAGACTGAAGAACTAAATCAGTTACCTGGTGTTGTTCTGGTTTTCCTTGTTTGTGACTTGCTGTCCTGTGTGAAGGGACAGGGCCGTTGAGTGAGAGCAGGAGCACACTGAGTGAGTGTTATAGGTCTAAAAGTAGGAGTGGGACAGCAGAAGGCATCCCAACAAAACCAATGACACCTTCAAGCATTCTGGCTACCCTATAAGTTGTGGGGTGCAGTGACCAGTAGTGTAGTAGAGAATTAGAAAGGTGTCCCTGCAGAAAGATTGTCCTGAGCAAAGCTAACTGAAAATTTTTCAAGAAAAAAAAATTGTTGTACTAGAAATGTCAGGTGACTTTGCACCTCAGGGGTCTAATATGTTTCAGCTGAGACGCAGATGGGCTTCTGACAGAAGCAAGTGCATGAAGACAAGGCACTCCAAACTCACCTTGGCCCTGCAATGGGAACAGTGCGTCAAGTCATGGCACACCAGAATTTATGGCTCCAGGATACATTTGCCGTATTTTATGTAATAACTTCATGTAAATCTTTGGATTCAACTGTCAATTGATTTGTCTCTAAGGAGCATGAACATTCAGAAAAATAATTCATAAATGTGTCTTTGTGTGTATGAAATGAATGTAGAATACAAACAATATTCATTTACTGGTAAAATGCTGCACTGAAAAGTGCATTTACAGCTGGTTTACAAACTAATCATTATTGTCCTTCAAAGAACAACTTTAATTATTTTCTTAAATATATCTGTAAAGCTGAAAGTAAGCAAAGGGTTTTCAAATGCTTTTAATTTTAAAGTTTACAGGAATGCACTTTTTTTTAAGAATGCTTGTTTGGGTTTTTTTTGCATGATTATTACATGCTCTTGTGAAATGAAGCCACTAACTTTTATGCAATTCTATCTAAAGCAGCTGTGATTATCAGTCTTCTTTCAACAGCAGGAGAATTAATTCAGACTGAACAATTGATTAAACCAGAATTAGACTTTTTTCATTATTTGTTAGGGAATCAGAATTGCATGTTATCAATATGATTTGTTGAATATGTATTTACTGGAACAAAGAAGAGTCTAGATAATTTTAAGTTTATCTACCTTTCTTTTGATTATTTACTGTTTATTCTTAGAAATATTTTTAAAAATGCAGTTGGTATGTTCTAGTTCTTAGCGCATAGATATTTCTTTTGTTAAAAGGAGAAAGAAAAAGGAAAAAAACTATGTGATAAATCAAGGATAAATTATTTCTTTTGAACTTAAATAAGACTTATCTATTTCCTTAATTTACTGCTAGGGTTGTGCCAGTGTTCTGGTCACCTGTTATATACTATTTTGGAAATAAATCAGAATATTCATTCTTAGATAATTATTAACATTTTTTGACCAGTCCTAATTCTAGTTTGGAAATTATATCTGGTTTTGTGGCTAGATGGATTATTCATTGATCTTTGAAAATTTTTCGAACCTTGGCTAAGAATGAACACCTCCAGGCAGCAACATACAACAATCATTTAAGTGATTTTGATACTTATTATTATTTTAGCTTAATAAATGTATGAGATAGAGACATGCATAAGTCCTTCTAGGATATCTTTAATGGTTTAAATAGGAAGATAATGCAAAGTTAAAGCTGACATCAGTCACAAGCCTGGAAAATAGCAAATGAGAAATTTTAAAGTTCTGTATAGATTTTTAAAAACAAAATTATTTACTCACTTGTTCAGAAATTGTACTTTTTTTACTTCCTAAGATCATCAATACACATTTTTCATTTATTTTTAGTCAATTCTCTTGACTAGGAAGGATAGTGCATCTGAAATTCAAACGCGTTTTAGTGTAAATAACTGTAATGGCACTCAGGGAATGTGACATTGTGTGATTTTCAGAACAGGATAATTGTCCATTTGTAGAACAGAAACCATCACACGTGACTGAATGCATACTGCCTCTGACTAACAGCAAATACCCGAAGCCTACAAGCCACATCTGAAAAACACTCATCTAAATGTTTTAGTGAATGCCCATGAATAATGGGTACAATCAAATACAATCAAGCCTGGCTTAAGTGGACTGCAGATGATTTACTAACAGAAGGAAAGGAGGTAAGTTGATAAAAAATAATCACCTCTGAACAACTCAACCAGTTGTTATCCCTTCTCTCAGAAACTAGAGATGGAAAACTGTCAAGCATATCTTCTACTCTTTTGGCTTTCTTGACTACTTTTTTACAAGAACCCCTTGTCTGCTTAAAAGAAGTGAGTTTCTTTGAGGGAATGGAATCAATCTACTGAGTAGAGAAAATGGTAAAAATGTGAGTTAACAGTTAATTATGTGGACTTCCGTAATTTTATTTCTGCTACAGCTCTCCTTGAATACCTGTTCCTAAATCTTATATGAAGAACTTCCATGTTCCTACTTAGTTTTTAGCTATCTGCCCTAAGGTTTCATATTTTAGACTCTTACTATCTTCTCACTCTTTATAGTCATAGCTTATCATGTAACCTGGCATTAATTTCATTACAGACAGGACTAAATTTGAAGGTAGTTTCAATTTCTGTGAAATTTCCATAGGAAAATGAGAAATCTAAATAGAAATTAATTGTCTGGCAATTTTGTTTATTGGATTCTTCTGAAACTTGTGAATTTAGAAATTTAGAATTCTGAAATTCCTACAGTAACTCATTCAAGGAATTTTAGCTTTCCTACAAGCCAGATGTCTTTTTTCATTGTTTATATTTCATAATAACAGGGAGCATATGTGGAAAAGAGCATATCTACCTACTCTTCAGATATAGAGATGTAAATAAGTGATTGCATGTGTTACGATCAGAGAACACTAGGACAATCTAATAGCATTATAAGTTGGTGGATTGTTTGTGTTTGGGTTTTTGTTCAGATAAAGATGCTTTGGTAACTATAAACAAGAAGAAAAACTCCAGAACTATTATGGATTATTCACTATTCATGTTAGTATCTTAGGTTGCAATGTAAGAGGTAACCAAAAGTATGTATTTTATTACAATCTGTTAAAACCAGGTGGGGCAGTGTTCTTTATCTCTTCCATGACCCATCCCTCATAACGCCAGGGGGGATCTTCTGTTAATGGGCCAGCTGTAAAACCAGGTGGGGCAGTGTTCTTTATCTCTTCCATAGCCCATCCTCCCTCCTGGGGGATATCTTCTGTTAATGGGCCATTGAGTCTCACTGCATGACTGATAAAATTACAGCATCCCATTGGGAGATGCTCCACATGGGGAGGAGCCCAGCATTCCTACCTGGATAAAATCTGAGAGTCACAACACCAGGCCAGCCTGTTTCCACTGGATTCC
>VXBB01024636.1:988423-1030696 GCA_013399915.1 Illadopsis cleaveri | reverse complement strand
ATATATTTGTTCTTGTCTGAGGCTGTAACCAGTATCCATCCTCTGGAGTTCAGTGTATGTCATGTCCTTGCCTCCAAAACCCGCCCTGATGGCAGAGAAAGAAATATCAGCAATTTCCCAACAGTTTCCACTATAAAACCAAGGTTTTCAGCCAGTTGTAACTTCATCCAAATGTAACTGCTCAGCCTAAAATTTCCTGTGCTAGGTAGGGTGAGCAAGGCTGATTTTTTGTGTAAGAAAATGTTGGCTGAAATCTTTCTGTCACTAGGAAAAATGCATTTGGGTTTTTTTTTAATCTTGCAGGAACTCTGCTGCTCTCATATTTTGGAGCAAGAAATGCAGCAGAAGAGCTTTCTGATCTGAAAGCAGCTACTGGCATTAACAAGAAACTTCTTTGCCAGTACCTGGGAATGCAAATAAATTTGATCAAATCATGAAGTTCTAAAAATTATGTATCACAAGCAGTATTCAGTACAATGCTGTATTAGAATTTGGCAGCTGAATGCTGTCTATTTTGAGAACATATTTTTCTGCATAAATCCTATATGTGAAACGATAGAAAACTGGATTTTTGTCATTGTTTCTGCTACAGAGAAACTGCATGAGGCTGGATAAGTCACTTAGGAGTACTAAGCTGGTCATTAATTTTGCATTTTTCATTCTCTATGTGCTTGATTTTGAGACAATTTAAGTTAGGTTTTTATTTCACATACAGGCAATGTCAGTTTTGTGTGTGCAATGACCAGTCCCTCTCTAGCCATAATGGAAGTCATTTACCATGACTGAGGGTGTGCTGAGAGCTGGGAGAGCAGGCTGATGATGGCACATTGGTTTCAGTGTTTCAGAAACCTTGATGCCAGGGAGTTTTCCTCCACATGGATCTGAGATCTGCCCTCCCTCAAGTTAGGGGCTGTATTAAACACCCAGCTGATGTTCCTCAGGCAGCTCTGGGTGCTGCACTTTTTGACCTGAAGGGTGATTTTGTGTGTGAAGTGGTCAAGTGTGGAACATCCTGAGACTGAAAGAATTTTGTATATGAAGATACTGTATTTTTATTTATGGCTCAGTCAAAATAAATTAAAATAATCGATGATTGTTTTGAAAGCAAATTACTGGGAGTAGTATATATCTACCATGGCAAGTGCTGAAGAGATGAGAATGTCTTATAATGCCAGAGAGAGTGGTGTAAACAAGGGTATTTATATACTCAACAGCAGCAAATCTCTTATGAGGGTTTTTTGTTGGGTTTGTTTTTTGTTTGTTTTTTTTTTCTTGGCTGAGTCTCCACTGATCTCACTTTATCCCAAAGGAGGAGGAGGAGAAAACTAATGTTCCTATCACACATGTTCCATTATTGATTTCCATTCCAATCCACCCAAAGTCTTCTGTGCTGGAAATAATTAGACCCTGTGAACAGAGATGAAGCAAAAATCTATACAATGCTGGATTGCCAGAAATGAAGACAAGGGTGCCTAATTAATGCTGCATATAGAATGCCTTTTGGATGAATGGGCTTCCCTTTCTCAGAAGCAGCTCAACAGTAGTGGTGTCACAAATTTGCTGTTAATTAAATGGTGTTCACTGTGTGCCTGTAAAAATGGCACGGAGTAAGAAAAACATTGGACGGCAGCAGCATTTTACAAGAGCTCTGCAATTTAAAGGAAAGACTCTGAAAAACAAATGTGCAGCCTTTGTATGGACAGCAAAATATTTTCTTCCATATGAAATTCACTTTATGGATTTTCCCAAAGCTCCGTAGGAATGTCTGGTCACTGCAGAAGTTTGAGCATTTCAGAAGTTGGACTGGAAGTGTGTTAGGAGGGATGAGGGAAGGCAGAATGTTCCTGGGAGCTGAGAAAGGATGGATGAGAGCACAGCTGCAGCCTGGCCAGGGCATAAGGATTGTTCAGGAGGAGAGTCAGGATGTAGAGGAAGACACCAGGTAAAATTTTCTCTGCATGAAAGGTGAACTGAAGGTGATGTAAAGCTGTATAATGCACATTGGGAACTGAGAAGGCAGATCTTCAGGAAGAATGTGAAGAGGACAGATGGAAAGGCTTCACAACGGCCCCCACTAAGAGCAGAAGTATCTGGAGTGAAAAACTGGAGGGGATCTGAAGTGTCTGAAGGAGGTTAAGAGAAAAATGGTTTAAATGGTTTTATGCACAAGCAGATAGCAGCAGTGGGGTTGTTGTTGCTTCAGAGGTCTCTGTAATAGAGGGATTCTGGGACATCTCATCCTGTAATTTGCAGGCCACTGGTGCCTTCTCTCAGCCTTTAATTCTCTCCTTTTATCTCCATTCCCCCCTTGCTCTTCTATGTATCTGCCGTGGCCAATCTAACTGATACAACTGCTCTCTGTGCATCTCTGGAGAATTTAAATAGCAGCATTCCCTCCTTCTCTTTTTTCCTATAAATGCAGAGGAAGTTTATCCTCTTTAGGAAAAGATAGAAAACATTTTTTTTTTTTAAGAAACTAGAGAATGAGTAAATCCCAAGCTCCTCGCTCGAGCAGATGGAGTCAACTGATGAGTCTGTAGGAATCATCCTAGGCTGGGCATTAAACTGCAAGAATAGATTTTTTCTGATGAAATTCTAGTTGACATAAATATATTTGTAGCATGGATTTGATAGAGGGAATTATTTTTCCCGGTATAGTAGATGCTGTGGTTCTGGTTTAGGAGTTTTCTGAAATAATTTGGATGCAAGAGAAAAGTATTAATAAACAAAGAGACTTTCATGATGTTGTGCCTTCTAAGTCCTCTCTTTTCCTCCCATTTGGGTGCTTAGCATTGTCTCTCTCTCCTCTCATTCTGCTTTAATAAGCATTTTTCTCTCCGAGCTGTTGGCCCTGATGCAGAGTTGAAATAGGTGCTCACACAGCACCCCTCCCCATTATTGCAGTTTGATTCTGAGCTCCAGATTTAATCTGTCTAAACAGGCCACTCCTGGGACTAAAGTCAACTACTAGAACTTTTTGATGTTCAACAAATAGTAAGGCATTACAATGATTTAAATCAAATAACCAAATCCATATGAAATACACTACTTGTTATCTTTCCAACAGATTGATTTTCTTCCCTGGATCTATTTTAAGCTGCACTGCAGTTGCTAAATCAAAAATAAACTGAGTTTTCAGTCTAGGGGCGTGTTAAGTGTGTGATTTCCATTACATCGCAGCGTGCTACGTATTAAAAATGAAAACATGGAACACATTTTGAGTACAGGATTGAAATGAATTTTCTGACCAATCCCAGTGAATGGACTCTAAAGTGCTGGCAACGACTGTAGCTCCTGGACTATAATTATCATTTGAGTTATTTCCCAGTGGTAGGAGACTTTACACCTGTGGGCACAAGTGGGGACTGGCTGACATCGGTGCTTTTTGAAATTATTTTGGATAAGTGGGAAAGTTAATCATGTTGGTGCAGCTTGTTACCCTCTCGCATGTTTGTTAGAACATAACCTAACAAAGTATTTCAAAGCACTTTTTGAGTGTTAAGTGGAACTTCAAGAGAGTGTGAAAACAATTCTCATTTCACGTAAATCAGTGCTGTTCTTTTTTCTTCAGCAGCAGCAGAAGCTCATCTCCACAGCATGTATTTTGAATTCTCATGAGCTTAGGAAGCATCACTGTTTGCTCAGTCCATCCAGAATCAGACTCCTGGGGCTATTACCCTGAGTTAAATGGATCTTATGTATTTCACATAAAATGGAATTGGTACAGGGCATAACCTGCCTCTCTTTTCTCCTGCAGCTTGGCTTTACACCCCCGGAAAAACATCGTGCTCACGGGGGGCGATGACCGCCTGTGGAAGACCTGGGGCTTCCCTGATGGGAACATCCTGCTGACAGGGGAAGGTCACACGGATTGGCTCTCAGGCTGCTGCTTCAGGCCCAGGTCAGTGCCCACAGCCCCTGACCTGGCCCTGCTCCCTCCTGCAGCTCCTTCATTCACTGCCCTGCTTTGCTGCCTCTCTGTTCTCAGGGGGACCCCGCACTGTCTGCTGAATTCCCAAACATGTGGATAAAATGTTCCTCAGCCTTTCACAGTGTTGACTTAAGACTGATTGCTTACAGTATTTTGTACATCTTAAGCTCTGTCCCCGTGGCAGTGCACATAACAAGGAGTAATAAGCTTTTCAGGCCTTGCTGTATTCATTTTCTCCCTGTTCATGCACTATGGCAAACACAGTCCCGTTATTAATAATACCGAAAAGTTGACTTCTTGTATTACACATTATTTGTCATATGACTAAGAGTATTTGGGTTTACCTGGAGAATAAGAATATGAGCTTTCCTGCCCTTTCATCGTATGGATTCGAAGCTGAATTAATAAATGAAAGTGAACACTGAAAATAAAAATTAAATATTTAAGTTACAAGGGTCATGGAAATAGGGCAAACATGAATTAGATTTTTTGGTCCTTCTGTTGAAAAATAGGACACCATTTTACTCTCAAAACTAAAATCCATTTGTTAAGGCTGTGCTTCTGTATGTTGAAATTGCTTTGCATCAGATTTGTGAGGCAGCAGTTTAAATAGAGTTCTTTACTGTTAATATAATAAAGATCTGCCAGGCTATTCACCTGAGGCTGAGTTATAAAAGGAGCATTATTAAGCCTTCAACCTTGTATTTTCATTGCGTTTATTTTATGAAGCAATATTAGCTCTCTTCTTCTTGAGGAGGAAATGCATCCTATTTTATTTCATGGTTCCTCCTGATTTCTGAGTTTGTAATGAGCTACCAAAGGCAAACACAATCCTCTAAACACAAGAAAATCCCCTCCTTCTTTTCAAAACCTCAAGAACCAGGTGTCACGCTTTCTGGGATGAATTAAACATGCACTTACTCTTCTCTTGCAACACTTTCTCCTAAGAAAAACAGGCTTTTTCTTAAGATGTTTGTGTTTTCACCATGTTCTCTTTTTCACGTCTATATTTTTAGAAATAATTACATTTAAAAGAAGAGGTTAATATTTAACTTAAATAATTGCATTTAATACAGGAGGATAGAAATGGAAGGCTCAGCTTCTTGTTTCAAGGTGGTAGGAAAATTTGTCTATTGCTGCATGACAGATTTCAGAGTTTGAGAGTGCTGGACATGGTTTAAACTTGCAGATAAACAGAATGCTGCCTTTTCCTTTTACCTGTTGTGAATGTAAAACTTAGCACAGGGGAAGAAAGGGAAATACAATTAGAAGGGCATGTTATCATTTATAAAGCTGCTGGGCATACTAATCAGATTTCGATAATGCATTGTTACCATGACACCCGCTGACTCAGAGACTCCAAACTATTTTCTCATTAGTCTTTGACCAGAATACAGTCCTTTCAATAGGCTTTCCTATTTCTCATTCAATTATTGAAATTAAAATGAGTTGAGGTACATCATTATTCTCTTGCAGTATAAATTGACTCCTGCTGAATGCTCTGGAGTGATTCTAAAGCAGTGCTGTTAAAATATTTTCTTCTGTTACTGCATGAAATATATAATGTAGCAGAATACATTTAACCATATTTTTAATTTTTTGAAACTTTTTTTTTTTTTTTTTAGATAGGAGATTTTTATATATTCATTTTTCCTGGAAGCAAAACCAATTAAGTAAAAACGAAGAGTTTTAACAGATTTTTTTTTTTTTTTTCCAGACTCAAATGTAGATAACTTCTAGTTTTGTTCCCATTTTAAAATTTTGAAATGATGTTCACTGCAGATGTGGAAAAGAAAAATATTTTTGAGCCACTGGGTTATGGAATGGTGACCTGGATAGAACTTCCATAGTTCTATAATCTTTCCTGCTTGTCCTCTGTGGGATCATTTCTCCTCTGTGTTTCTTCACTCTCTGTAAAACCAGGTTTAGAACAGATCACCTGGTACAGCATCCTGCAATAACCCACACCCTGACACCCAGCACCAATGATTTGAGGAGGCCTGTGATGTGCATTTAACTGATGTTTCTGCACATACAAATGGCTTAAAATCCCAGA
Source organism: Illadopsis cleaveri (assembly GCA_013399915.1). NCBI lineage: Eukaryota > Metazoa > Chordata > Aves > Passeriformes > Timaliidae > Illadopsis > Illadopsis cleaveri. Next base: position 1,024,709 of record VXBB01024636.1, on the reverse strand, counting down.
TATCTGGGGGTTTATGTGCTCACAGAGTATTACTTGAGCAAGGGTCTTTCTCATGGTGTCTCTGTGCCACCAGCATGTAAATAGGGGCAAAGCTGCCAGTATCACTGGTGGCTGGGAAGATCTAGAAATGTGAAGCTAAAGTGCTGTTGGGTTTATATATCTTCAGTGTCTGCAAGAGCCATGAGAGGATGTGGTGCTAGGAAGGAGCAATGACAAGGTAAAGGTGTGTTTTAGGCTCTGGCCCAGGCCTTGAGGATTGTCCTTAGGAGCTTTCCCAGGATTGATGTACCACAGTGTCCTTAAGCATCATCACCAGAGCCTTAGTGGCAAAGAGTTGGATGGAGGAGTCTTCCCCCCCACACCCCCACTGACAATTCCACATTGATTCCACAATGATTTTTTTGCTGAAAACCAGCTCTCTTTCACTTGTGATCAAAGCAGGGTGAGGGGAGACTGTGCTGAGGCTCCGAGGCTGCTGCTGTGTCACTCTGGGTCAGCACAAAGGGTCTGGGTGCCCCGTGTGTTCTCCCTACAGTGGCTCCCAGGACAGGGGATGAAGGGCAGCAGCCTGGCTTTGTGCATGCAAGGAGAGCAGAGCAGCTCCCTGCAGATCTGAGAGTGAAACGTTGCCTTCAGCTTTTAAAATAAAAGTGAAACTTCAAACATGTCCTGTCATCTGCAGCATGCAGCAGCTGGGAGGAGGGAGGAGAACAGTGCTTCCTTCTTTGAAACTCAGGTGACACCTGGTCAAACTTCAAAAAAAAACAGTGTTTTTCTCTGGTCTGGCTGAAGACTGCTTTGCAGATGAATTAGCTGTTTCAAGCTCCTGTCACTGTTGAAAAATTTAATGTTTTGCAGCTTGCCTTTTCTAGATGTGAGGGAATGAGGGAGTCAATGTCTCCTGTCACACTCATGCACAGAGGCTTTGTGGTAAGAGTCTGGAGAGCTGGGAAAGAGCTGTGTAGTGCACCTGTGGGTGCCAGGTGACTCAAATATTTGAAATAGCAGACAAAAGTCTGCATCCTCTGCCAGTTTCCAGAATAAGCTGAGGATGTTAATGCTGTACCTTTGAGGACCAGACTCTAATTACACGAAGATATTTCATGGCATGAACTAGATTTATTCATCTTTGTTACCAACCTTCCTGGGTGGTAAAAGAATCAAGTTCTGCAGCATAGCAGAGGTGTGTGTTAACGTCTGATAAAATCCCAGTGAACAGTAAAATATTGTGTTCTTGCCCTGCATGTGGGTTGGTACAACATGTAATATCCTTAATATATTCATAAATATTAATCAGGTCAACTCTTCTAAAATGTTTGTAGCCCTTTTCATGCAAACATTATCTGGTTCTGTGGAATACAATGAATTTCTGAATTGAAGAGAAGTATAAACTGTGAGTTCTTGAAGCTATTTAAAACTTGCACTGAAAGTTGTCAGATTGTCAGCTCCTTTGTAATGTCCTGTTCCTTAAGAAATAAGCAGAGTTTCTGGTGTTCTCTCTGTTGCTATTGCAACTCTCACAGTTACTGAGGAAAGAAATCAAAACTGTTATCAATTTATTATTATTATTATGATATAAAATTGCTACAGCACTTACTTTTACCTGTGTGGATTTTCTATAAGTTCTCTTGCTATAAAACCTGGAGCCAGGTATTGTCTCCTTGGTAATTAATAAAAAAACTAAAGAAAAGATAGAATAAGTATGTTCATGCATCAAACATGCAAATAAAGGCATGTAATGTTGGATACCCTAGAAGAAGGTGCCAATGAGGGGAAGCAAGAGAAAGATGAGGTGTTGGGCTGAAAGAACAGCCCATGTTCTTCCAGAACAGAAGCAGTTCTAGGTGGTATTTCTCCAGGCTGGAGGAGGTGATGTTACTCAGGTGGAAACCAGTGCATGGATAGAGGAGAAAGACATCCCTGTGGAGAGAGAATTAGCAGAATATATGGAGGATGGATGTGAGGAATTGGAGAGAGATTGAATGAGCTGTGGAGTGAATGCAACTCCAGGTGGGCTTGAATTCACAAAGGAAGCTTTTTGGGGAATTCTGTAGCACATAGGAGCAGGCTGTGGGTAACTGAGCATTGTGGTGGCCTCTAAAGACTAAGCCCAAAGTGTTGCTGACAATCCAGAGTAGGGGAAAAGGACTGGGATAATGATATCTGCCCCAAGTTTTCAAGAGCAGTGTCTGATAAATATGAAATCGGCTATGTTAGACTCTGTCAGAGTGGACATTATTTCCTCATCATACAAAAGTTCTCAGAAAAGTTTTTATAAAATCTTCTTTTAAAAAAAAATTCCTGAGCAAAACTGAAGTCAGAATAAACTTTGAAACTGAAATCAATTCTTACTCATGTAAGCCTCTAATTTTATATTTTACATTATTTTAATTTCTTTTTTTTTGTCTTATCATTTGTGAAGAAGCTATCCAGAGATGACTTTGTGTGGAAAAAGGATAGACTGAAAAGCCCAGCAGAAGAGTAATGGAGGGAGGGAGGGGGAGGGTGTGGAGAAAGCTCAGAGGAGTGATGGGAGCAAGGGCCAAAACTCAGGAGGGAGGGCAGTCCCAGCAAGGAGAGGCAGCTGGGTTGGATCCAGCCAGGCTCAGATGTTCTGAGACAGCAGGCTCAGGCTGACACTGCTCCTTGCTCACTGCATCTCACAGGACTCTGTGCTTGGAGGGAAATACTGAGGAGCAAAAATCAGACTTGACAGCTTGGCAGGTCTGGGCACCACTTGTGAATTTCTCAGTGGACATGCCTTCCTAGTTTGAGAGCCCGAGGTGCTTTGATTATCAAGGTGAATTACAAGGTGTGCTTCTTTATTCATCCCCCACCTCTGCTGCTCTTGGCTCCCCACAGACTGTGCTGCTGAGGAGTGTCCCAGTCCAGGGAGGTGCTGATGCATCAATCCACACCAATCTTCTTGACAATCATAATGTCCTCAGGTATCAGTGTGTGGTGAGAAACATCTGCAGGGTATGAAGGGAGTCACACAAAATCTGATGCTAAAGATAAGCGACTGCTTTCTTAGTTACAAATTGCAAATAATATCTTTTAAATAGCTAAGGTGGTACAGGGCCCACAAAACCTCAACAAATGAAAAGCATTTGATGACATACAGAGAAGAGTAGGTTCTTCAGTCACAGTAACAAGATAATTTAAAAAATTCTACTAACATCAAATATATTTCTCCTTGTACTTTAATAATTCCTAATGTCGTTCTTCGATTCATTTTTATTTTTATGAGAAGAAACAGGAATTATCTGTTATGCCATTTTGTTTAATGTACTGGCTTCCAAGATTTGATGCTTAGTTATTTGGTGAAACTAGAGGGACTTACAGAACAAACAGTCACTGCTGAAGTTGTGATTCCAGGATCTGCAAGATGTTGCTACAATCTAATGTATGTTTGTTTTAGTGAAATGCAGCAGCATTTGTCTGCATGGAAACTGTAATTTAGCATTAAGCAGTGGGATTTGACTATGCTACTGCAGGCTCTTTCTTATTAGAGACCTTCACATATTCTTTTGGGCTCTGCAAAACATCCATCCACGGGATGAAATTAACAAAGGTTTGGAGTCAATGATTTTAAAATGTTGGTTTTTATCACCCATCCTTCAGAGGCACTGCCCAGGCTGGGTCAGCAGACACACTAGGTGAGGTGACACTGTACATGTAAGCCAGCAGAACCAAAGGAAACTCCTGGAGATACTGAAACAGGAGCAGGCTGGAAATTCAGCTTCATCAGGGACCATTTCAAACCCCATTTTGGGGTAGTTTCAGCGGTGATATGCTCAGGGACCCTCCTGTCTGTCATGCTTCAGATTGCTTTTCCAGTGGTGTTAAGAGTTGTGTGCACTTTTGTGGGCTTCCTGCCCAATCCCCCAAAATTTACACAGGCTCTGGACCTCCCAGATATTTCCCTCATAGGCACTGCACAGCTCTGCAGTGCACTTCCAGGTGGTGAGGTACTTCCAGAGGAGTGGAGTACTGAGCACGAGCTGCCTGCGGGGCTGGAGATGTGCAGCACACCCCCAGGAGATGTTCTGTCTGCACTTTCAGGGAACTGCTGGATTCATCATGGACAAGGCAGAAATCTTGGAAGTTTAATGATCAGTCAGTGTGTAGATGACAAGGTTCCATTAATTGCACCTTCTGGCTAGAGAATGAGGAGCTGAAACAAGGGAGAACTCACCCAGGTGGGTGAGGCTGCTCAGGGGGCTGCTGTGCACACCTGGGAGCCAGGGAGGAAGAGGAGGAGGTGAAAGTCAGCCTTCACCCTCTTGCCTAGCCACTGAGCCAGCCAGAGTGCCAGCCCTCTCAGGGAAGGCATTTGGAGATCACTGGTAATAAAAGGTCCATGGACAGTGAGCTCCAGAGCACTTTCTCTGCTGGCTTTGGAGTTGTCAGTGCTGGGTTTCACACTATACATTAAACGAGGCTGAGACTTGAAAGCCACCAACTCCCCTCTAAGCATTAACATAAAAAAGAGTTGTAAGACTTGGGTTAATCACAAAGGTCTCTGTTGGCTATCAGTGGAATAGAATTATTTTGATTTGTGCTTTGAAATAGTCTTTAAAACGTAATTCAGGTCTCACTGCAGAAACAGATGGGTTTTATTTATCCTTTTGCTACTCTTGATAGCTATGAAAGAAACATGAGATAGTCTGTATGTTCTACTTAGGATTTTTGAACACTTATTTAATGAAAAGGCATAATGATTTAATTTTTTAGAGGATGTTGAATTCCTGCATAGTTCAATAAAGTCTTTAGTTACCAGATTACATATTAAATTTGCCAGTGGTAAGAAACTTCTTTTGAGTGGCACGATTAATTTTCAGTCATCTAACTGGCTTTATGTAACACATCATATTTAGCAGTCGAGACATCTGTTAAGGTGTTTTATCAAACTGAGCTAATAGAGGAGTGAAAAGAAAAAAAGTTGTATTCATTTATTCTGCAAGGGAAAAAAAACTATTTCAGAAGTCTTTTATTCAATTCCCCAGTGTACAGTATTCACCCTGTGCTTGGTGTTTTCAAGCATAGCAAAATTTTAATTTCAAAAGTAGCTTTATTTATTTCAAAATCTTTGATAAGCTTCATACTTTTTATACAAGGAAACAGTCTTAACATAACATCATTCTCTCTCAAGCTTACAAAGCCTACTGTTTTTACCTCACAAACATGTTTGGGTGGGCATTAGATTTCCTTTGGGATTCTCAATCTCATTACTTTTATCAATAAAAAGCCTCTGCTGGACAAAGGAATAAATCACACATAAATGAAATATGAGAGATTACATGAGAAACTCAGTTTTTGCTTAGTCTAATTCAATATCTTTGGCCAAACGTCTCAATGTCAAAGGCTTTATAAGTATTCTACAGGATCAGTCTGGCAAAGAGAAATCAATAACCAGGTAATGGATTTGATTAAAATTTTTCCCCTTCCACCCACTCCCACAAGCCAAATGTTTCTACCCATACTAATCTCTTCTGGCACTGTGGAACAGTTGGTTATTCTCTGTGGGGTTTTGAGATGTAAATATATACATAAAGTATGTTTTCATTTCAAAGAGCTCTGTTAACTATTGGTGAGTATCTGTGTCAAGAAAAAACAGTGTTTGTATCTCATTTTCTTTAGAGAGCTCAGTTCTGCAATGCGCTTTTGGAAAATATGGACTGATAATAACTGTAACTTTGCTACAGATTTACATCCTGATTTGTTGTTCAGAAGTTGGCTTTTTTCTGCTATTCCTGCCAAGCTGAGGAGAATTTCCTCACACAGGCCAAGGTTCCCACCAGATGTCCAAACTTCTAGAGATTTTCTTTATTGCCAAATCCTCAATTGTCTTCTTTACCCCAGTGCTTCTCATCTTCTGTCTCTGAGGTGGTTGTAGTGGCAGCCCACGTGCCATCTGGAAGGTTTGCCTTCGGAAACATTCATAATTAGGGCACTAAAGTTTTCCAAGGATGTTACCTCTACTTTAAAGAAGTAGTTTTCCCCATCAGTAGAAAGACCAAAGAATGTTCCTGTTGCATGGAACCTGAAGAGTCTGTCATTGTATTCATTTTAGAGAGCAAAACAGTGTGGAGTTCCATAGTGTGGTTACTGAATAGGCTTCACTTTTCATCCAGAATGAGCAGGCTTGAATGAAAAACTGCCTTTGGCTGATATTTCTTAGTTGGTGTAGATAGTGACCACTCGGAGTTAGTGATTCACTAATAATATCTCCATTACAATAATTCAGCCAGCGGCAGCAGAGAGGAGTGCTGAGGACAGCTGGAGACAGGAGAGGGAGGAAACGCTTGGCAGAAGCAGCAGTCCTCCTATTGAGCAATTCAGATGTATCCTTGAAATAACTACAGGAAGAAAATCCATTGTCATCAATGCTGCCCTTTGCTGAAAGCACTCTGCTTTCACGGGTGGCTTTACACACATGCTGAACTTCAACACCAGTGAATGAAAACCTGTTGATAAACCAGTGCCATTTCTACTGATTAATTTGCAGCTCCTCCGTCACAGATGCACAACATCTCTTTAAAGGCTCTTTAAAAAAGACCTCAGTCTTTGTACCCACAATGTGTGACCTTGGATACATCAGAAATCCTAATGGGGATAAAAAGTTGGCTAGTCTTTGTGTAGTATTATTTATTTTCTTATTTAATTACCCTATCTTCATAATCTATCATTTAAATGTTATGCTGGCCCATAAGGTGAATAGTTTTCAAATGTTCTGAATGCTTAGCTTACACAGAAATTATGTTATTTTCCTTAAGTGGTGATCTTGTGTGCTGCATTCTCCCATTATCTGAATTTTAGACCTGAAAACAGACATATTTAATCTGGGGGGCTTTAAACTAATCTGATATTAGGTTGAAAAGACACTGTGATTATCAATTCCACAAAACAGGTGTCAAGTTTAATCTTTCTCTTTCTGACAAAAATTTATTTAGTTTTATTAAGAATCACCATTTTGATGTAATTGTTTTGACTTACAAATTGCAAAGAAACTTTCTGATCAGCAGTGTAGGTAACTAGATTTGGTGTTTACTTGAAATAAAAAATACTTTCTACATGATAGCCACTTTGATAGGGCAAGGGTAGAGGAATAGGCAGTTGAAACCTCTTCAGAGAGTATCAACAAAATGGGATATTTCTAAACCTATTAGTTCAGCTTCAGTGAAGCCATGCATGTGTTCTCTGAAAGTTTTGCAGAGATTTGCCTGCTCTACAAGGAGCTCTTGGTTTCTTTTTCTGCACGTCTGCCTGATTTTCGTCCCTGCAGCTCTTGCTGCCTGGGAATCACCAGAAGCGGTTCAGTTTTGCTGATCATTTATTCAGGCTGTGAGAAAAAAAAAACCTAAACATCAACCTGTTGTTCACTTTGGTGGGTTCAGATTTGGAGCAGTTTAGGTTTTCTTCTGGCTTCATCAGCGTTTTGTGCTGTGGGGCTGGAGTTTGCAGAGGGAGCTGGGAGTCTCAGTTCAGCGCTCTGATCCCGGCCGCGTTGCTCCCGCTCCGTTTGGAGCCGCTGTACGCGTCAAAACATCTCTGTTAATGGAATCTCTGGTGTTATGTTTCTCTGAGTGCAATTATAATCTCCCTGCCTTTAACATCCTTGCTTCATTATTGCTTTCTTCTCTGCAATAAAGGCAATTGTATTTTCCCTCAGGTCTGCTGCAAGGGTTCTAGTGGAGTGGCTAAGGAGATATCTGTGTTTGTTATATTGTTAAAATGAGCCTTTCCTAAAGTGCAGCTGTTAAAATAACAAACATTAGTGTTAGAGTTGACTAGAGAATGGCAATTCAATTGAGGCAATATCTAAGATATTTGAATTGGAAATAGCCCCCAAATATTTAGAGTGTTTACAAGATTTTGTCTGGAGCACAAACTCCAGGTATGAACTGCACAGTCATTTATTGTGTTTCTGTGTTTCCCTTCACGCTGTGTGGCTGCAGTAATTTGGGGAATTCCAGGTACAACGCAGTTGCAGTAGTACAAGTGGCAGGAGAAGTTGCCAGGCAGGGAATGAGCATCAGGACTTGTTTGACTGCTGAGGGATGTGGATGTGGAACCAAGTTCTTATTCTGTGGTAATTACTGCCTTTGTGTCAGAGTACTGTGTATATAAAAGAAATGGGGGCCAGAGGGAGAAGGCCACAGTGTTTGTGTCCATGGTTTAGATTACCTGTGAGAGTTTTCATGTTTGAAGGGTTTTCTGGTGTCCCCTCTCTTGAGCAGTCAGTGTTTAAGCTGCATGGCCTCGTGGATGAAAGTTCAGTTTTCAGGCAAAGCCTTTCAGAGAAAGGGTAGAAATTTATATTCACATTGCTATTCTTTCTCTTGTATCAGCCCAGGATTCTGCTCATGTTCAGCATTTCCATTCCTCCTCCACTTGTGGAGTTAGATTGTTATTGATCACTGTCTCCATTAACTCACTCCCTGTCCTCAAGCCGTGTCCCTGTATCCCCAGGGCATGGTTCAGTGAGATCATCACCTGCCCCAAGTACAAACACTGGGCTCATGCACTGTCCTGTGTGTTTTCTTGGCCTTCATTCTCAGGACCATTACACAGAGTGAGTTAAATATCCTTCCAGGGGCCTGGGAATGTTCAAATCCCAGTGCAGAACTTTCCACCGGCGGTGAAATCTCTGTGCACTCACTGAACTCTCTCTGCATATGAATATGCAGCTCAAAAATGATGCTTTGTACAAACATGCAAATGGGATTAATGACTGTGGTTCATTACTGGCTATTGATTGTGATTAGACATCACTGGACCACCGTTGGGGGATGATAATGGATTTTAAATGACTGAGCCACAACTTTGCATTTCAGAGGAACCGAGACACAGGATTATGGCTGTTAATATAGGTCATAAATCTGTTCTGTACATGGAATTCATGTATCTGAACTCCTTCCAAACTGCATTTTTCCCTACTTCAACAGCCCTTTATTACAATTTGAGGATTTGGAGTCATTCCAATGGAGGAAAAATGACCAAACTGGATGGTATGGGTGTTGAGATGAAGTATCACACTGCAATGGCACACTGTTTGATGTATGTTATGGATATTGATTGGTACAGTGCATGATTTTATGTGGGCTAAATACATTATTTTAAAAATTTAACAGTGTACAGAAAGACTAACTTGCCCTGGATTGTTTGAGAGAAAGTGTTGGAATGGTACAGAATAGATATAATTTCTGGAAAATGTGGTAGTTTTGCAATGTTTACTCATTGTATTTGATTTCAGGTAAAATAGTTATTTCTGGTGAAGTTAATGGAGGAAAATTTACTTGGCTACAGAAAGGTGGCACAGCTGGACCCAGGAACACTGTTTGCCTTCAGCATAAGAAGCCTTCATAATTGTTGGAGGTATCACTGGCCAGGCTCCCACAAGCTCCCTGCTTCCAGCTGGAGGCCAGGATTCTCCTACCCCTTGCTAAATAGGTGTCTGATTTTGCTGTGGGGTGCTAGACATGCATTGGCAGGAAGCTTTTAGATAAGGCATCTTGCTTTTAATGCACAATAGTTGTAAAAAGGGAATTCATTGCTGTCTAATTTTTGCCTAGAGCCCTGCATTGTGTAGTGCCTGCTGTCCTGCTGACACGTATTTTGCTGCATCTAATCTCCAAGTATTGTAAACTAGTCTATCTTTTGTCTTTTAATTTTTATTCCTTACCTGGTGTGCTTCACAAGCCTCCTAAAAGCCAATTTTACATGTACGTAAAGCTGTCTTCTACCAGGTACCTAAATTATTTTAGATTCTCCTTTAACCCCCTCTAATTTCATGACGTTGGGTGGCAGCTAAGCCATTTTTTATACTCAAAGAGTCTAGCCTGCAGTGAATGGGACCACACTCAATATTTTTGGGGGTGTACCAAGCTGAACTATTGGATTTGAATGGGCAGGCCTGAGTTGAGGTCTGTGTGGTTTGAAACCTGCATTAGAGGAAAATAACAAATTATTGTAACAAAAAGTCATGCTAACAAAATGACTAAAAATCATTATAATGATCCTGAATGTAGAACTATAGGCTGTGTTTAGAGTAGGCCAACACTTTGGAAAAAAGGGATACTTGGGTGTAGGAAGATGTGCAGGTAAGAGCAGTGGGAAGGACCTCAGGTGAGACAGGATTTCTCTGTGGATGTGTGTGATCAGACACAACAGCTTCTGGTACCAGTCCTCAGTTCAGAAAGGAGAGATGGTTTAAAGTATGGAGGATGTGCTAAGTTGAAACTTGTTAATACATGGCTTGAATTTGTTACCTTGGAGTTGATACATACCATAGCAGGACTCTTCCTGGTAGTTAGCAGCATATTGTATTTAGATGTTTGCAGATGTGGAACTGTCATTCTTGAAGTGGGAAGCAGCCTCAAAGATGTTTTCATGGAGAAGGTGAACCTCATTAAAACAAAAGTTTGCCACTTTTGTGATGCCTAGTTCTGGTGTCTGTCTATCCAAAAGCACTTTGGTGCCAAAATCTTGCTTTCCTGTTTGCCCTTGCTATCACAGCCAGCTGCCAGCCACAGGAAGCGCTTCTCCTGGCACAGGTCAATGTATGAGCAGGAAATATCACAGAAAAATCTCCCAATTAGGTAATGGAGAGTAAAAAATTGCCTCAAGTTTTGCACTTGGCATAGTGCACGTTGACAGGATTCTGAGGATTTCCAGCCAATAGCCTTATGGCAAAGGATTTTGCAGGATGGTTGTGTTTTTCTTCCCCAACAAAAAGCCATGTGCCATCCACCATCTGCTGGTTGCTGCCGTGCTTCCTGCCTTTGGAATGGTTTCCTTGGCTTGTAGAATGTCAGTTTGTAATTGATTTTGGATTTTTGAAATTTAAGGGGTTTTTTCTCCTCAGATTTGATGATAAATGAGAAAAGGAAAGGTGTTTTTGTATTTCTGCTGCTGAGTAATCAGGCATTCACCTTCTGTAAAAATGACATTTCATGTCTATTAATAAAGTGAGTAAAATTGGGCTAAAGATTATTCTGAAGGATGAAACATATTACAGTTACTACATAAAAAGTGTCTTAGATACATAGACCACCAGGATAATTAAGGCAACACCCAAAATGAGCCATAGATCCAAAAAAAACCCTAGGGGTTTTTAATAAGAAGTGTCACTGTAAATAATAAATGAGTCTCCTAACTCCAGCAACAAAAAAGTGAACTATAAGTCTGTTTCAAGGTTACAAAATCTTAGAAACAAAATCTTTGCTGCTGAGTGTTTTATTCAAACACAGACTAAGAACATAAGGAAGGTTCCCCGTGCCAGATTTTTCTGGACCATCATCCTGCTCCCAGCAGTGAGTACCAGGGAATGTCTTAGAATGGCTAAGAATAGGAAAGGCATTTGTGAGGTTTGGTCTTAGTACTCCCCTGGACTCTATTCTTATTTCAAAGTATGTTGAGCCAGATGCTGTTTGTATGTAATGCTTGGTGTAGTCCTCTTCCAAATCTTTGTCCCATCTTCCTTTGGACCTGCAGAGAGTTGGGTCCACATCCTTTATAGAGGAACAGTGCAAGCATCCTGCCTGGTGAGACAGGAAATCGCCCATTGTCTTTTCAATCATTTTAATGGGAATTTTTTTAATAGTAAATTGACTCCAGCTTTTTTTAAACTCATCCCAAATTTCACCTTCTCTGGTGAGAGGAAAATGAGGGCAGTGACAAAGGAGGGGAATAAAGAAGAGTTGCAATGGCTGCAGAGCTGAACTGATGTTTGGCATTTCTATCCCTTACATTGTTTTCAGCACCAGCTGGAAAATGGAGTATTTAAATACAGCTCTCATAACCAAAGGTGGGACTCCATTAGCAGTTGTCTACTTTCCCAAAGGTAGTTGTCTGGATCCCTGGTTTTAACCTTATTTCCAAGTAAATTAGGTTTACAAGGATGTATTCCCCCAACCCCCTTGCACATGTTCCTTATGCTCTCTTCCACTCTCTCTGGTAGCTTCTAACTAGCAGAGTAATTCTGGCAAAAATTGGAAGACAGAAGTCTAAAGGATGCGTGAGTTCTTGATATATTTATTTTATCAGCTAAGATGATGAAGGAATTAGGCAAAAGATGCTTCCATAGGCATTCAGTGTTCATTAGTTCTCTTCTTCATGGAATAACTTTTTTTCCCAGGCATTTTCTTTCTTTATCTTTCCTCTTTGACCTAGCAGAAAATGTCACCAAAATTCAAGTAAACTTTTGCAGTATTTGTAGTTCTTCCCTTGTACTTTACTGTGCCTACTGTCAACCTGTGCTGATATTGCAAATAACAGAGAGGCTTTTAGAATTTTGCTTTAGAATAATTGCATGAACAGAGGTAAATAAAAGATGTCATTTTTCCAATTAACTGGTTGGAATATTGATTTTGAAGTGTTTTTCAACTGTCATGGTGAAAGACCCTTACCCCGTAACGTTTTGGACTGTATATTTAAAATTTGCTGTTGTGTTGCTGATGCTTGTGTTGTTTAAGCTCCGGTCAGGTTCTGCTTCTTGCTGCAGCTTTTTTAGGACAAAAAACTTGAACACAAGTTGTGTTTGGCTTAGTTTTGCTTTGAGAACTGTTGTTGGCCACAGAGTCTTCAGAGGAAACCTGAGCAATCCCCTGGAGCAGCCCGAGGTCCAGATCTAAGTCCATTGTGCAGAAATATTTGAAACAGGAGCAGTATTTGAACTTTGCTGGCGTTAGGAATGACACATTTACAGGGGAGCGCTGCTGATGTAGCTGTTGCCTTCCCTTGCCTGGCATTCCACAGAGGCAGTCAGCCTCCTGAAATGCTGTAAAGTGACTCTGTGCCAAAGGCTCCTGTTGTTGCTGAATATGAGTCTTAATTATTCATGTGTCTACAGCTTGGGAAGTGTTAATGGAGAGGTGTCTTTGTAGTGGGAACAGTGAAGCTGGAAGGAGCAGGAATGTGTAATGAAAGGAAATGTGTGTGTGTGTTTAGAATATGGGGGAGGAAAGATTTAAGGCTTGAGAAGTTGATGTTCCATCCCTTTTTGTGGAAGGTGGACTTAATGTTTCCAAAGTTTTTTCCACTCTAATTGTTTCTGGAAGAGCAGGTTTACCAGAATACCAGAAATCAGCTGTAAGGTAGAATTTCATGTGCATTTCATGGTTTTAAAAATAGTCTGTCCATAGAGGCAAGACAGGGGTTCTGGGTGCCATGGGCTCTCCATTACCTAGAGTTTTGGAAAGATTCTTCTGTACAAACACTTTAATCAATACAGGCATGTTTCATCCATATAGTCCTTTGGTCTCCTAGAAAGTATAAACAGAAAACCCCCAAAACCAAGCCACACAAGACCATACAAACCCAACTGTTTGGGATCCACGGAGCACCATGCACCATTTTGCTTTACAAAAACACCACATTTTGTTGCCAGGGTTACCCGAAATAAAAGAGAGAGCTGGACAGAAGCAACACAGGTCCAACCAGTATGATTACTACTACATTCTTCCTTTATTTCATCTAAAATGGCAGCTTATATACATTTCTATATAGTTTACACAGGCAGTAGCTTTTTCATTGGCACACAGCAGAGAGAAAAATGCAAACACACATTTTCAGAGAGACTTTTAAGGTGGCTAACACATGCCTACTAACAACTCTATTCAGTGACCTTCAGCACCCCATTATCTTTCCCTGACACCTTAACATAATTTCTAACTGCGCCACAACTTTACCAAGTAATTGTAACTGCGTCACAGGCTTGAGGCCTCAGGTCAGGCCTCAGCAAGGCCTCGGCAAGGCCTCAGCTCGGGTAGTTCAAGACTTAGGTATACATCATGTCCTCCTTCCCTGAGGAATTCTGTAACAACATTTCTAAAAGTTGGCAAAGTCATTTGCATATATGTGAATGCGTTTGAAGTGACAGAACAAGATAGGATTTACCTTTTTCTTGTCTCCTAATATCTTGCCTAGTTCTTTGATGTATTTGTTAAAAAACAAAGTGTTCTATTCTCCTCTGAGTTAGATATATGCACATTGTAAAGGATTTTTTTTGAGCTTTTCCTGTTAGTGATCAGTCTTAAATTCAAATGGAGTTTATGTATATAGCTGCTGAGAATTAAGGCTGAGGTTCTAATGTCATATTTTCATAAGTTTTTAGTATCAAAATCAGCATGCATCTTTTTTGAAAATCAGTCATATGATAGAGGACTGTGTGACTGCCACACATGTTAAACTGACAGCCTAAATCATAAAAACAGCTGCTTTTTCTGATACATTAGTTTCTTCACCCCACATGCTCTTATAAGGAAAAATTGCAGGGTACAAAAATGTTGCAGCTGTGGGTAGCAAACATTACCTCAGAATTTGGAACATTTCTTTTTATCTCCCAGGACTGAAAAATGCTGCAAATCAGAGAAAGTGTGTCATTATTGATCAGCTGTTAAGTAGATAGGGCTTTTTCTTAACAGCAGCATTTTGATTTAGATGTCTGACTTGGCTTGACACAGCACTTTCCTGTTCATGATGTGTGTGTCTGGTCTGAATCCTGGGCTGTGCTGAGGGTTTCCTGACCACAGGGTGCAGCCCCTGTGCTGAAGCAGCCCTGACAGCCATCATTCCCAGCAGCACCATTGGTGCTTCCCAGAAATGCTGGCCTTAGATTCCTACATGGGTGATCACAGATCCCCAGCCTTTAATGACCTGATGCTTTTTTATGCACAGGGAATATTGAGGAACTTGTGTTGCAGGGGGCTGGGGCACGGGTTACCTCTGTTCCTGAGTATTTTTTCCCTTACTTCCACTGTCAGTCTGTCCCTCAAAACTGCTTCCTGCTGCACTTTTGTTTTCAATCTCCATTATTTTTTCTCCTTTGATCTGTAAGGAGTGCTAAACTTCACTTGTAACTCCTTCTCCTGCTGCAGATTGCCAAATTGAATCCATTTGAACTACCTTCCTGCTCACATCTGTTTTCTGAAAGGTTTCCATCACTGCCTGGATAGTGTATTCTTGAAATTCAGCCCAAGAAAATAGTTCTTTGTGTAGCATTTTGGGGGATTATATATTAAAAAATGCATAAGCCATAAATCTCTTTTTGTGATTCACAATAGTGGCAGTGCATGTTTCCCTCTGAATCAATTGCAGATTTCATCAGTCCCACTTTATACCTGAGTCTGAATTTGTTTCAAGCTCTTATTTTATAGGTGTATAAGGGCTGTGATAATTCGTCATTTCCCTAATTTCATCTATCTCCAGAACTGAGATCTGGCTTATTAAAACTGAAAGTGTTCTGTTAACAAAAGCACATTTATTCCTGACAGCTCAACAAAATTAGTGTCTCCTCCAAACCCCTACTCAGATTCAAGCCTTTATGCTCTGCTATATGTGACAAAAACTTCAGGATGATTTCTGTGCAATGTTATAAAAAATTGTTGAGAGATTAATCTCCCAGAGCTTTGTCTTAGGCATGGGGGTGTAACCGCCTTAATGAATATTATAATGATATTTTTCACAAAAAATAGCAACCTAAACTGCAAGTGTTAAAAATAGTCAAAAATCTTGGGTAGGTGATCCTTCATAGTGCCAAGTTCCCCCTTAAGATCTATCAGGTAAATGATGCACATATTTCAAGCTGTCGTAGCAGCTACTTTTACCAAGCAATTCAGTGGACATCTATTGGAAAAGGAGGAAAGGGAGAATAGAACATAAAAGAGTTGACACCACAGGTCCCAGACCTTTTTTTTAAAATAAACTGCAGCAGTGAATTAAATATCTCTGAGTGTATTCTTACTCAGAGTTTTACAGTAGTGCTTAGGATCAACCCTTGAGCTGTTTTCAGTTCCCACAATTTTATATCCAGAGATTTGGAAGGATTTCAACTGCCTGAGATCGGACCTTTGCCATTATTCAAATAAAATAGTTTATTCAATCCTAAGGGCAAGGTCATCTTATTGATGTTGCTCATATAACGGCAGAAATTGGTCTGAAAACCTACAGCTTAACTATTTTTGATCTGTATTTTTGTGTATTATCCCCAAACATTTTCCTGGATTCTTGTTTTTGTTTAGTATGAAAACAATTGAAACCAAATTGGAATGTTTGCTTAGAAAATGAAAGCCTCCGTTATTCCTGGGAGGGCTGCATTAACTTTCTTCAATATTTTAAAAGATTTTGGGATGAAGGCATTCTAGATGGATTGATCTAATTTTCATATCTTGATAGGAATTATGTTAAAGAGCCAAATTACAGGATACATGGATACATTTATGACTGTGAAGCCCTGGGAGCTGTGAGCATGGCTTTGGAAATTAAGCCTCAGAAATCGGTTGGGAATTCTCTGAAGGGCATATTGAGCACTCGATCAAGGGAGGTTCATGAATTTCCTATACTTGGATTCTCAGCAAATTCTTCTTGAGGTCATTTCACAAAAAAACTCTCAAGGAAGAAGAACTGTCCTGAACAAAAAGGAAATTTATTTCATGAGTTTAAAAACTGGTGAAAGGATAGGAATCAAATGCCACTTTCAGAATGGAGAAATTAATTTCTGAGTCCCACAGGGATCTGTGCTGGGACCTAAGGTATTAAGATGGTCTTGGAAATTGGGGAAGGGAGAGTGAGGTGGATGAGTTTGCTAATTAGCCAGGGCAGTGAAAAGGGGCATGTGAAGAATTACAGAAAAAGGTTCCTGTCTCAACAGTTGACTTGGTGGTGAAGCAGCAGCTGAAAATTAATGCAGGTGAACACAAAGTAATGCACAAAGGAAGACACTGTCCTAAGATAAGAATAGACATTAGATACGAATGTGTCTATTTGTCAGTACTCAGGAAGGGGATCTCGGAACCACTGTGGTCAGTTTGCTGAAAATTTCTGTACATTGGCACCAAAAATATTAACTGAATTGAAAGAACACAGAACAAACCAGGAAACGGGGCCCTTGTGTACCTTCCTTGGGTACCTGTTCCTTCACTTTCAGCTGAAAGGGTGTTGAGAGAGGTGGGAAATGTGCTCCAAGGGCTGGAATCACATCTGCACAAGAAATGAGTTGGAGTCTTCATCCTGGCAGGGGAACAGGACAGGGTCCTGTGCCACCATGGCTGGTAGCACATTTGGACATGGTGAAGGTGCACTCAGTGTTTGCTTTTAATCACAGTAGTAGAATTAGAAGCATGAGACAAAATTAAGTAATTTAAGGTGTTTAAGACCCCAGAAGAGCTTTTCACACAAGGCATAATTAAATTTTGGAATTCATTGACATAAGAGATTGCAGGTGCCAAAGGTTTGCATATGTTCAAAAATCAATTACTCATCGGGAAAAAAAAAAAAAATCCATGGATTCTTTTTATGCACAAAGAAATCCTAAGCCACAGGGTAGGTCTGGGAGGCTTTAATAAGAGAATCACTCCACATACTTTTTCATATTATTGTATTAAGAATCCCCTATTAGTTATATAAAATGTTACAGATGGACTCTCAGTCTGAAGCCATATGTCCATGCTTAAAGGAAACAGAATTATACTAGTTTATATCTGAGATTTGGCAAAAAAATCTGAAATGAACTCTGTATTTTTCATTTATGTAACATATCAATGACCTCAAGAGATGGTGAAAGCATTGAAGTGTTTATACAGAGTTAAAAAAAAAACAAAATTAGGATGCTTTTTAAAAATAAATATATGCTGAAAATGGTATGAATTTGGAAAATTACAACACGAATCTGTCTTACTGTATTTTGAAAGCAGTCCTCTGGGCTTATGTATTTTTACTGATGAACTCATAAATAAGCTACAAAAAGTAGGAATTTATTTGAAAGCCATATTTACTTTTCTGTGGGGGACAGCTACTTCCTTTCTTTTGATAGTATATCAATACGTGGCCACTTCATCTACAAGATGTCAGAAAACTGTGCAGAGGGAGAACATGAACGTTTCCAAAGATGATTTTTGTTCATATGTATTTTATGGTCAGNCTGGATGTGGCACTGGGTGCCATGGTTAATTGAGGTGTTAGGGTAGGGGTTGGACTCGATGATCTTGGAGGTCTCTTCCAACCTACACATTCTGTGAATTCTGTGAATCTTAAGGCAAAAATCAACAGTTGCAACTTAAACCTGTCTTTCTAAACAGAGTTAAATTATTTTGCTTGAACATTTCTCACCTCTGTCCTGGCTGAGAGCTGTTTCTATTCCTCGAGCAGTGGCACGCAGCTGGTGACGTCGAGCGGTGACACCACGGTGCGGATCTGGGACCTGTCGAGGCGCGGCTGCATCCTGACCCTGCGCGGCCACTCCCGCGCCGTGCGCGGCTGCTCCTGGCACTCCTGCGGGGACTTCGTGGCCTCTGCCTCCGCGGATGGCACCAGCAAAATCTGGGATGTTAACAGGTATGGAGGCTCTGTGGTCGCTAATTGATACCTTCATTAATAACCAGCGTTGTGTTGGAGCTCCCCATCGATTCGTGGAGTTCACTTGGAGAGCAGAGGGAAATCAAAGGCAGTTCTGGAAAAATCAGCCTCTGATGGGATTTACTAGATAAAGGGAGCTAGGAAGGGCTTAAATTAACAGAGTGCCAAAAAAGGAAGTATTTGCTTTCACTTGGCATCCATTATTCTTCGTTGCTGAATTTTTTTAAGAGCTTCATGGAACTCCAATATATAATTTGAACAAGTAACTGAATAAAACTTTCAGTAAGTTTTCTATATACTGTTTCAAGCTCATAAGTACACAACACACTTTAAGGTCAGCCAAGTGGAAATTTATTTTAGTCATTATCTGTGTTTCAGCAAGGTGACTCTTGATTAATAAATCAACATATACCTTCTTTATTATCCAGGCAAATGCATTTTTATGAAGGTGCTTTTAGAATATCAGTGTATTTGTGCTTACCAATTAATTATTAGTTCCTTAACTCTCTCCAGTTGTCTTCAGTTTTGATTAACTTACACCTTAAAGAAATGCGATGGATTTATCTCTTTCCAAACTATCTCTCTATAAACTAGACTCCTGAATTACTGTATTTTACTGGTCTGAGTTTTAACAGCTGAATGTCATCAGGCCACAGAGAAGTTTCCAGTCCTGTAGGCCTTTTCCCTGTTTTTTTATTATCCAGTCCTAATGGATTTTTCTATTTCCTATTGGTCTTTTTCTTCCTTTGCATTTGAATGAAATAAAATACCCCTTCATGATCGTTGGCCACTGCAGGGGAAGAAGCTTCACTGAAAAAGCAAGGGAAAATTTCTTCTTCTGCACATTTTTCCTGAATTCCTCCCAGAGTACTGCAGTTGCAGTGAGCCCTTATTGGAGACTTTTCAAACTGTTGCAATTCATCCAGATTCCACTGAGAGTTAATTAAAACTCTGTCAGTATTGGATTTCCAGTCTTGCTTTCAAACCCTGAATTGAGGAAGCATTAAATGCTATTAAAAATATTGTTTGCAAAGTGGGATAACTAACCTATCCTTTCATTAATTATTCCAAATTATTTTGGAAAAACAGAAAACAAACTAGTTAAGGTTTGGCAAAGTTCAAGCCAGCTGAGAGGTGGCTTTTATAATAGAAATGGCCAGCCAGTCCTGAGAACAGATGATGCTTCCACCATTACTATCAGTAATAAACATTAATGGTCAGTGTTTTCCTTAGAAATGGCAACAGCAAAAATCTAATGTATTGTTGCCTCTTTTCTTAACCCATTGTATATTTCTAATGCTTTGATCATCCTTTATGGCATATTCATGACCTTTAAGAAATAATACTAACAATAGCTTTAGTTTTATGTCCGAATGGGTTTGAATTTGCATAGACAAAGGTTTTGTTTAGACAGTTGAAAATGCTTTCTCTACTGAGGAAGCTTTTGTAGTCAGAGAAATCAAAGCAAACCTTCACCACCAGCCCATGGTGCCTCCCACTCACACTCATCATCAACTCCCATTTCTGCCTCCAGTCTATCTGAGCTGTGTTTTGCCTCTGAAAATAAGAGAGTAACACCCCAGCCATGATGTGAAAGGCTGACTATCCATGCAGAATCATTGAAACACCAAAAATTATGCAAAATCTCAGTAGCTACAGCCAGCAGGGAGTGGTATAAAAATATGACACAGTCTGATTAAAGTAAGGTGTATTCAGAGTATTGGAAAAAAAAAAAAAAAAAAAAGCCCCTATGGGAGTCCTCACTGCTGGGTTTTTGGTGTGTTCCCAGTAAAAGCCAGGTGCTGGGTGCTGTTCATTGCCTCAGTGCCTAACCAGGTGAGTTCTGCTGTGGTTGGTTCAGGTGTGTTTGTAGAGCTGTATGTGTCAAAAATGACACACTTTTGATGAGTTTCTCTGCAAGGGATTTTGTGACAAGATGTAGCTGTTTCAAGCTTAAGCCATCCTGGTTCTGCAGAGCACTCAGCTGCAGCTGGGCCTTATGCCCANAGCCATCCTGGTTCTGCAGAGCACTCCTGGTTCTGCCCAGCACTCTGCAGCTGGGCCTTATGCCCGTGTTGGCTCATCCAAGTGAAAGATCAGCCTGTACAGGATGTACGGCAAGATTTGGAAGTGAGGGAAGGCTGTGGACAGATTAATGAGCTGGTGGTTTCCACTGGATTGTTAAATTGCTGCTGTTAGGTTTGGAGCTGCTCTACAGAAGAGCCTGCAGTGAGTTTGGGCTCAGCAGTGCTGCTTGCTGAGCTGCCTGGCCCAGTGTGCAGCGCCAATCCCAGCCGTTCCCCTGGAAATGTGCCACCAGCCTGGAGCTCTCCAGTGTGAACGCAGCCACCACAGGAATGTGTGCCCACCTTCAGCCTCCCTGCCAGCCTGGGGCTGTGACAACAGGGACAATGGAGCAGGCCTTCCATGGTTTATGATGCTTGGAAAGTTATTTTTCTCCACGTCCCCACAGAACAGGTGCTCATCCAGGTGCCACCGTCAGCGTTCTCCCTCTCCAGGTGCCACAAGCTCTGAGCCCAAGATAACATTCTTGTGGGAGGATAATAATCAGTGATCAGGGTTAATCTAGTGGGTTTATTCTTTCCACTAACAAGGAATTAAGATTTTATAAATGAGACCTGTCTTTCTTCCTTAATATTACATATTTGGATGGATGCCTGCTTTCAAATTGAATGGGCCTGGAAAGCAGCAGATTGTAGGGGAAGAAAAGCAAGAAGGATGTCAGAGTTATCACTGCCACATCTCTGAAAGAGGTGTGTTTTAAATAAATGCTACAAATAAAAATACATCAATTTTGGTAGTGGGTAACTTGTCTTTTTATTTCCAAGTTTCAAAAAAGCCTCTTTAATACATTAGGAACACATTTTTCTATAATTGTTGCTTTTGGAAAATATGCATCATTCTCTATAGTTGTAAACTTGGTGTCAAGAAACTCGAGAGGCTATTTGCTGTCTTTTAGCACCAAAATCCAAAGTGCAATTTGAACAATCATCAAAGCCATTATTGGAGTCCAAAGAATACAAGATGCAACATCTCTTTAATAGGAAATGTTTGCCAGCAGTTTTAATAAATTACATAATTGTTTGCCAATGATAAGGAATTTCTGGCTACTAAATATTTGAATTTCATTTTCTTAGAACGTGAAATTACTGCTGGGGTTTTTGTTTGGATTTTTTTTTATTATTCACAAATGTTTTTCTTCGGTGTATACTGAAAGTTTCAATCACTTGTCAAGCCACAAATGACATTCCTACCAGGAGGATAATGTGAGGTAGCTTTGTAGTAAACTCTGTTCTTCTGGACAACTTATGTGCCTTCTATTTAGAGATACAAGCTGAGTTTAAAAAGTAAAACAGAAAGCAAAGAAACAAAAATCCAAGCCCCTTCTTTTTTCCCTGGAAACACAGACACAGGCTGAGACACAGCCATGATCTGAGTTACTGAAGCACTTGAGGGAGTCTGAGTTCTGCTGTTGGAGCTTTCTGATGCTTCCTGCTGGGATAATTGGTTGCTTTTAAAGGAAATGAAAAAGAAAATGCTGTAACATTGGGATGGGGAATGCAGGGAACAAAAGGTAACTCATGTGCCTGCCACAGCTAGAAAAATTTAAACCAAACCCAAACAGCAAAACAGGGACGTATCTGCTACCTTCAAAATTATCCCCACTTCTTAAAGATTATGGAAATAGGAAGTTGGAGAAGAAAGGGAGAGGTTTATAATTTGTGGGCAGGATTTTATTCAGCAGCATAACTCAGGTTGAAAATATACAGCCAGTTACGTTCTAGCGCAGCAGGCAGTTCCCGGGATGTTTTCTCAGACCTTAAATTCAGCACTGTCAAAGTCATTTTGGCAGGATTAATTTCAATTATCCAGTGGTAAATATCATCAGACATTTGCAGCCTGATGTACGATATGCAGATCAAACTGAGCATCGTATATCTCATGTAAACACAGGCGGTTGTTTAGCTTTGCAGACATATGCTCGAAAGCCAACGTTAAATGCAAACATTGTTATTTATGCTTTGAGCTTGAGAAATTGGTTGCAGCAGTCAGAACAGTCAGAGTTGGTTTTCTCCAGCTGATCCATTCTGCACTCATTAGACCAGTTCTCCATTTTTCTCTACTTCCTTTCAGTAGTACAAAATACGTGGAATTAGGCCAGCAAGAAATGCAATTGTGCTGTCCATCCCAGAGCGAGGGAGTGTTTGTGAATTGGAGCCATTTCTGGTTGCTGTTCCACAATCCATCACTCATTTGTTTTCCTTTTCCATTGACACGGCAATTTTTGTCTAATCACGGAAATTTCTCCCATAATCAAATTTGATTTTAAAATTTTAAAGTGTATATTCACCTGAGTCTTCAGTCATTTCTAGTATCCATTGGTGCATTTGTTCAGGTGCAAATTTTAGAAGTGACTAATTGTGATTATTGCTAATTCTCCTGTACAACCTCTAGGATAGTGTCCTGTTACTGGGATGTTAATGTATTCTTTTACTAATTTCCAAATATACAAAAAATTCTTGACACCTTTTGCTTCTCTGCAACAAGACCAGACGTTTTCATTTTTTCACCCAAGTGTCAGATGTATCTGACATTAATTCCTAGTTTATATAAATAATTTCTTCTTTTGCTCCAAAGCCTCTATTAAAATTATCTCTTGTTGTTACTTCTCTCTGCTTGATAACTGCTGTTTATAGTTTCATGTCTTCTCATAAGAAACATTAAATTTTGGAAAATTTAGAGTTAATATTTAAAGAAATCAGGCAGGGATGGATTTTGTTCAGTTAGAAGCCCCTCATCAGCTATGGCTTTCCTTGGAATGATACCATGCAATGATGGCACTGCATGTGTTTTATTAATACACACCTTGCATGTGTGCAGTGCAAGACATGGTTAAGTTGATTTTAAACTGCTGTTATACTCTGGGATGTTTTTTTTTTTTCCCTCTGGTTTCACTAAAGTGATGATTTAAGGTTGCTGGAGTTGCCAAGTGGACTGGTCACACTCTTTGCTTTGTACCATCAGAGCCCAGGGTTTAGCATCGCTTCTCCTGCCATCCTTACATTCATACTTGTGTTTCCTTTTCTTCCTTTTCCCTTAAGCAATGGACAGCTTTGAAATGCAATATTTATTTGCAGATCTGTAGGGGTTTTTTCACCACACCAAATGCATCCAAATCAGGATTCTGAAAAATCACCTCTGAAGGAACCCAAAGATTTTCTAGTTTCAAACTGGAGTAATATTTTCACAGTTAGGATCAGGGTGAGTGTGTGTATCCAGTCCTTGTCCAGGACCCTTTTTGAAGTGACACTTGCCTGACTGGCTGGGACACAAGCCACAAGCTCTTCTGGCCAGATCCCACGTTTAATTGATTCCAGTAAAAGTGGAGCTAATCTATTTTCAGAGAAGACAAATGTCCTCCAGGAAATTAGAAGGCAGGTAGAAGAACTCAGAGGAAATGTGGAAGGACCGTTTTTGGGTAGTTTGTAATGTCTCTCCTGACAGCACAGCAGGAAATGCTTGCCATTTTGATAAAGGAGAATTCCCTTTGGAATCCTCCAAGGAGCACTGGAGAGACAAGCTGCTATTAATCCTTCAAATCAAAGCCAGGCCTATGCCCAAGTCTTCCAAATTTATAATTATGCCACAATTCCATAACACATTTTTCAGGATCAGGAAAGTCTGAAATCTCGTTGTTATAATTCCCAGAGAGCCAATTGTAAAAAATCAATTTGAAAATGTGAATTATCAAGGAAAAGATTCTATTCAAAGCAGAGCTATTCAGTTAAGGGGAAGATATAACTAAATCTTCATAATACTGGATAAGGTGAAGCTTGAAGTACAAAACTTTACAGGAAGTTTAGCTTGAACTCCATGTTGTAAACTTAAATCACATTGTGGATTTAGTACAAGACAACCTGCATCAGTAATGAGAAATGTTTATTATGGTCACATATTTGCAGGTCCTGAAGGCCAGAAAAATCTTAGCTGATTCCCATGGAATGCCTAAGCTGGGCAAGCCATGGCATTATTTACATCTGGTGAAATAAACAAAGAGGTGAAAAGCTTTATTCGAGGCCATAGGGTGAGTTACAACTGAAGCCATGGTTAAAACTCTTGACATTCCATCCCCTGGGGACATGAAAAATCTGTCGAGATTAGTTGTCTTCAAATCTTCCTACTGGGTGGGAAGAAAGAAAATCAGTATTGAATTTTCAGTAATAATATAGATCCACGAGAAATAGATGTTTATGTGATTATTAATTACTCTGTAAAACATGACAGGAGTTGTGTAACTTCTGCTGAAATATTTGTACTGGTGGCTGTTGGCTGCTGGTCTGGATAAATTCATGTTCTCTCTGGCTTTTACTGGAACCATCTGTGGCAATTTAGCCTGTGCACAGGAGGCACATTTAAAGATCTTAGTAGTTAAAGTGATAATTTTTCTTTTTAATTCAGCATATCTTGACTTTTTTTCCTAAAGCATGGAATACACAGAAATGTAAGTGCTTTGCTTTCTGATTTCTGCTACTGATCTTGAGCTGTACAGCACAGATTTTTTTTAATGGAGGGGGGAAAAAAATCAAGTTACTACTTTATTTTTTTAAACTGAAGCTGAAAATGGAGCTGCTTTCTAAAATGTCTGAGTTTGCAGATATTTCTAAGTAGGCTTACCTGAAGTCTACCATAATTAGCTATATAATATCTCTTTTATGAAAAGATAGTTGAGGAAGTTGCACTTGATTTACATAAAAGGGTGTATCATTTTCTGATCTCAGAAGTTTCCTTGCTTCCATTGTTTCAGCATCCAGTATGGCTTGGAAAAAGCACACTACATGCAATTGTTAGGGGTTTTTTATGTTCTAGTTCTCCTCCTTTAGGCTGGATTTCCTAAATGATGTGTAGGTGGCTGAAAGGCTCCTGTTGGACAGCAGGAGGCTTTATTTGAGCTGGAGAGGAAAAGTGCTCCTCTGGAAGTTGAACACCTTTGTGCTTGGCATTCCTCACTTGTCCAAACACCTCCTCGATTCCCTGGAAGCTGCTTCAGGAGCAGCAGGAATGAGGGAGGTAAAACTAAGGCTTCCTTCCACCAAATCCTGACCAGAGCAACTGGCAGGTCCAAAAAGCTGAGTCTGCTGGGATTGTGTGCACTGGAGGAAGATCAGGCGCAGTTTTTTTCTCTCTTTGACAATGTGCAAGTTGAATTCTTTGTCTTATTTGCAAGTGTGCAGGTATTGTAACCTGCAAAATGTTAGTCAGATCTTGACAGGGTGTTTCCACTGTCCTACATTCAGCATTCAAATGCAGAGGATCAGCACTGCAGGCACTCAGCACAGTTGAAGTCAGATTACACTTTTCCACTCCACCTCCAGGCTCATTATCCAGTTGTTTTTCTTTCTCCCTCATGTTACAGTCACTCATTACTGGCAGGCTTTTCTTGTCCTAAGCTGTTTTCCTAGAAATACTGACTTACAGTATCTCCACCAAACCAGAAATTAAATGTACCAACAGAGTAATTCCTAGAGCAGTGAAAACTGTCAGATATGATTACAGAACTCAGGGAGGACAGCAGCTCATTAAAATGATGTATCTCCATCACTCCCATCTCCTGTCAGTACCAGTTAGTGCAAATTTTACACACACAGTCTGTGATCCACAGTCAAGTGGAGCACTGTCACCCAAAATCCCCATGTGCTGCAGCACAGGTAAGTGGAGGTTATTTCCCTACTTGTCTCCCAGTGAACTAAAAGGAACAGGAATACATCTTACTGCTCATGAGCAGCAATAGCCTGACAGGCATGTCCACATATCCACCTGAATGTGATCTAGCTGCTGAATGTTTTAGCTGCTGATATCTCTTGGTTTGAAATTAGATGCATTGGTCATTTGATTTCAAAGTAAAAGTCTGCTGTAGTGGATGCCTTAATACATGTAAATTCCTCTTGTCATTTCTTTGAGTTCTTGTCCTCTGGCTCCAGGCAGTCTTCAGATGTGTCTGTTGTGTGTCTGTATGTGATGCTTTTGGGTTTTATTTTTCTTCCTTTTAATTGTTTTCTTTTAAGGGTTCAGATGTTAGACAAGATTGTTTTCTCTCCCAAGTGCTGGAACTCTAGTTGTGCATCCTGTTAGAGCAAACTCTATTCATCTTGGATTAGCCTCAGCTGGAAAATGAACACAAGTCACATCTTAGTCCTTTAACAATTAATTCGTGTTTGCAGAGAAAGTGCCCTGGGTCTTTAATTGGTGTTGGAAGATGCTGAATTGTGTTTGTAGTTGCTTAAAATGTGAATAAATACTGTTTCCAGCCCCAACAGTGATCTCAAAAACTTGGGGCTCATTTCTGTCCTCACTCTTTACACTTCCCTAAGTGGTCAGATCTCATACAGGTAACACAGTTTCCTTGGTGCCCTGTGTGGGTTATTCTTTGAGATAGATCTCCTGACCCTCAAGCAGACTGAGAGCTCTAAGGTGTGTTCTGCATGATCCAAGTGGTTAAGCCTGTGTATACAGCAGACATGACCACTCTGACACTTCCCAGGAAAATAAGGGGAGTTTTGCCTTGATGGAGCTGAAGATCAGGATGAAGCAAATAAAAATGTTGGCAATTACCCTTCTGCACTTCAATATTTGTAGGTTTTCTGATGTGAATTGAGGTACATCGTCACACAAAAATCTTGTTCTAGGCTGACCAATATCTTTCTCAGCTAGGAATCAATTCACCATCTGCAAGACAATTTTTATGCATCTATTTACTGAACTCAGAGCCTGCAAAGGCGTGTGTGTCTGTGAGAAACTTATTAAATATGTATTGGAATTATCCACTTGATGCAAACCCAATGAATTTCTCTATACTTTAGTGTCTCTTTCAAGCATATTTCCTTCACCAACACAAACATTCTAGATAATGGAATCTTAATATGGGGGCTGCAGTAAAATGTCAACAAAATTTGTGAATTATTTAATAGAGAGCAGACGGTCACGGGGTGTTTCTGTGGCATAAAGGGCACGGGAGTTTGCTGCACACTGAGAACATAGCTGTAGTCAGGCTCATAGCCCTGCTCTGAAATTCAAAGAAAAAAGTAAAAATATTGTGTGTGATCTGCTGTTAGGAAAAAAATCAAGTTACTACTTTATTTTTTTAAACTGGTTTTGTTTTGTTTTGGTTTTTTTGGTTTTTTTTGGTTTTTTTGTTTAATATCATGGTTTGTTTCATAGTAATGCAGATGTTAGCTGACTTTGGAAGGTTAAGATTGAAATTAGGGTTTGGGCACACTGCAATACTAGATGTAAAGCTAGCAGCTGGCACTGTGGGTTGACAAAAACCTAATTCTAAGTGTGTCAGCCTTCTAAGTGATCCATATCAGGCTCTCAGTCAGGGTTTGCCAGTACTTTGATTACGTATTCAGCACCTTCAACAGTTGTAAACTGGGCTTTGCTATGTGCAGCTGAAGATTTTAGCAGTGACTTGAGAGGCCTCTCTTTCCCTGGAGAACAGTGGATAGATGCTCTTGTCATTCAGTGACACTTATTTTGGGTGCACACTGGGATTAGGCAAGTGTAATTACATTGATATAAAACCATGCTGTTAACAGGGAAAGTTGGAAAAAAAAAGGAATGTAAACCAAACTGTTCACCTCGAGGAAAAGAGAAGACTAAATCACTACTCTTGTGGTTTGCGCTTGTGTTTCAAGTTAATCTTTTCCTTCCTCCAGCTGTTGGCAAAGGGAACTCCTGCCCTTTTCCAACTCTATTTGAGGAGAATAGGGGTGATGCATAATCTAAAAATGGTGAGGAAGTAGCAGGTCAAAGTGGTGGGAGGTATCCCAAGGAATTTAGCTCTTCCCATTCTATGTTCAGTCACTGATCTGAACAAACATTCCTGCACCTGTAGCTTCAGTGGGTGGACCAGGCTCTTTACCCTTCACTCCAGCAAATGCTTGTTAGAGAACCTCCAATGACACTGTTTTTGTTGTGGCTCCATGTCTAAGAGCACAGCAAATCCATTATTCATAATTCCTTCCCAAGTTCACAAAGCCATTGAATAGTGCTGCATAACTCCTTAAAGCTGCCACCCTCTCAAATCCATTTTGTTTGGACAAAGAAAGAAACTCTGCACTGAAGAAAACCAATTTGAAAGCACACTGAAATTCATTTTCCTCACTTAAATATTGAAGTGCCTATATTTATTGCATCTTAGACTTGTTGTACTGTTTTCAAAAAGAATTGGCTTGTTTAATAGGTCTAAAGAAGTTGCAGTAAATTTAAAATGTGGAGGAAAATGGACTAACATCCGACAGGAGTCACAGTGCTTTTTCTGCACGTGGGTTGGGATTAAACAGAAAAGAAATATATTAAAAATAAATGTTAAAATACTAAATTAATAAACAAAAAAAATTTAAAAGGTAGTGAAATTATGACGTACCAGTAGTGCTTTCTTTGCCTTATATAGAATTTCATCACTATAAGCTAGACCAGCAAATGGATCCTGAGGTAAAATGATGGTGGAGTTTTGGGGTTTTTTTGGGGGGCAGGAGGTTTGCTGGATTTGGGTTTGGTTATTTTTTGAGGCCTGAAAGCTGATTTGAGTCAGTTTTATGGCAGCTGTGTGGACATAGTTGAGCTCTATAGAGTTATTCTGCTGGCTTCCTGTGTAGTTCTTGTTTCAGTTTTTCCCTTTCGTTGTTAGTTTTCCAGCAGTGGTAGGTTTTTGGGGTTTTTTCGAAGAAAAGCAAGAGTTTTGTGCTAGTGCAGACCTGGGTCATCCATCATGCAATTTAATGCAACTGCTGGCAAACAGAAGCCCGAGAGCCACTTCTTGTTCTCCTCATCTGCTGCTCCCTGGGTCTGGTGATAGCACAGAACAATGTTCTCCCTCAGCAGCTGCTCCACCCCAGCCCCTCATTTAATACACCCAGAGTTGGATCTTTCAAAGAGCCCAAGGGATTGACTGAAAATATCTTGGTGCAGCCACATTGGCATGTGGGAAAATCCCATTATTTGGGCACCCAACAGCTGCAGGAATCTCAGACTCTGCCTTGTCCAGGCAGTTTGAAAATCTCCTCCTGAATATGTAAATTTATAGAGAATATGATATGATATAACATGATATGATATATGATATGATATGATATGATATGATATGATATGATATGATATGATATGATATAGCTTTATGGGATGAGTGTGGTAGACTTTGGTGATTTTAGGCTTCAGTGTTACGGGAATGGCATTTTTTAAAAGTGTGCTGTTATCCAGTGTTACAGACTTAAGCTCTTGTAAAAAACAATTATTTCTTACATTGTCTTTCAGAAGAAATAGATCAGATCAGCCTCACAAAGAAAATGTGTGTTCCAGCATAATGTAATAAGTTTATTTGGTCTTCTGGTGTAAATATATTTCAGATTTTGTTTTGCATTGTCACATTTGTTATTTTCTGCGTTATGTCTCACCAGTCAGTAGTTGTGCATATAATGCCATATTCTTTCTTTATTAACATGATCGTGTAGAAGAGCGAAATGAATGATGACAAGGAAGAGAATGAAAGAAATAACAAATGCTTCAGGGTGGTTGGAATGCATCATAAAGGGGATCTAAATGTGGAGTGCAGATGGCTCATCTTCTTCACAATATTTTATTTGAACAGCAGGAGCCTAAAACTGTAAAATAACCTGTTCAAATAGTTCTCACATAAGCCTTAATTTACGGACACAAAATATTAAATCACTTGGCAGTGATCCATCAAAACACATGTGCTGCTACCTTTCAAAAGCAAGGAAGGATTGAGACATCTGCATTTAGTTGTTCTGGGCTAACCTGAAAAGGCAGTAGTTTTAGAGGTAAAAGAGTAGTTTACAGTTTTCGTTATTAAAAAAAAAAAAAGACACAAATAATAAGATCACAGCAGCTTGATACAGAGTGTGGAGCAGGCCATGAGCTCAGCTCTGATGTCAGCTGATGTGGTAATTGAGGAGAAGCCACTGTCCCAGGGAAGAGGCTTTGCTTATTCAGTGACACAATTGCTGAGCAGCACACAGACTCCTTGTCCTGCACTGTTTAATGGCTTCTGAAATGGGTTACAGCCATTTCATTATTACTGAGCCTGTGCTGATGTGATTAGCTCGTACCCTTGAGCCTGGAGGGAGGAGGAGAGAATCATTTCATGAAACAAGGCTCTGCTTTTCAAGAAATGATTTCTGATGCTCCTGTCTTCACCTGTCCAACAAAAAAATCCCCTGAGGAAACTTGATTTGCTGAAAGTGCTGAGCAAGGGTAAGAGTGATACAGGCTGCGTGAGGCCAGCGTGTTGTGAGCCCCACAAAGGTGTATCAAGCTCTGAGGGTTGACCAGCAACCTCCCAGAAATGGCTTAATAATAATTAGTGAGACAGCTGATCGGGTGTGCTTTGAAAAAGCAAAAGGTTTTAATTAAGGAGAAAATAACAAACTATGCAGAACAAAAGAATAAAAGCCATGCACAGTGCAGGGAAGGCCCTTGCACCTGCTAAGACACCCCAAAAAGCCCCGAGAATCTTTGTGCTCCCTCTTAAGTACTCAAGGACTTAGGAGGGTTTTTTTGCATGCTGCCCAATAGAAAATAGCTACATTTCTTGTGGAATAGCTGAAGATACCAACAGGTGCTTTTGTCCTGGCATTGAGCCAGTTACAGTGAGAAGAGCATGGAAGTTTCTGGTTCTTCTTCCTTAAAAGTTCCAGGAGTTAAACTCCATATTAAACTCTTTTCCTAATATGGAAACACCTGCTCAGGTGTGGGGATGCACTGTAATGTTAGAGTCAAAAAATAATTTAAGAATCACCATGTACCTTTGTGAACCTGAGTGTACCTTGCTCCTGGACTGAGGTTTGCAATTCTGGGATAGGTGGCTCTGCTTTCAGTATGTTGCAAGGGAGACACAGGCATTTCCAAGGGGGAGGGGTTTGTGTTCTAGCTCCTGACTGAAGGATTGGAACAGCATCTTATTCCATCACTATGAAATACAAGAGCTGACCCTGGAGGGGAGCCACTTCAGATCCTGTCGCTCCCAGTGCTGGGAGCACCAAGCTGCACAGAGCTGTTCCTTTGGCTGATGGGATTGATTTTCTGCATGCACACAGACTTGATGGGAAAGTTAGCAGCCATAGCCACAAATGGATGGTTTGATACGTGGGTGTTGATTTTCCAGAGGCAGAGGAAAGAACTAAACCTGGATTATGAAATGCAGAATGTAGGGTGTGTGCTCCTGTATCGTGCTCGGGGTGGGTACCAATATGGGACCAAATCCCAGTGATGTGCTACAGATGTTCTGGGAATGCCCAGAACATTCCCCTTAGAGTAGTGTTAACAAATGTGTCATTTCTGACTGACAGCTGGGGTGAGAATTACTGATTAAGCCAGGATTACCTTAGATCGTTCCCTGGCATTGCTCTGTTACACACATTTTCAAGCAAGACCTTGTAATTGACTTGGTTTATTTTGGTCAAGCTGATGAAAAGGGCACTTAAGATCTACATTTTGGTAAAAGCCTAAATCTTCTTCTGTCCCATGACTTTCAAAGTCACTTTAATTAACATAACTCTAACCTTGGGGAAGTATAGTCCTTGTCAAATGAAACATAATCCAAATTTGAAACATATAAAAATGCATCTCACACCTGAAAAATTTGGATTATAAGTAACAGGCTTCTGTTCAAACTAAAATTGCTGAAATAAGTTACCAAAATTAATTTGGAGCCCAATTTCAGTGGAAAGTGGGCTTTTGCAGCAGTGGTTGCCATGAGCTGAAACATGCCCTGTGATGCCAACAATCAGGTGTTGAGCTGTGAGATTTTAAAGATACCTTGATGAGCTACAGCCAAGCCTACACAGTAGAAGGGACCAAAGAATATATTACAATCTTACAAAAAGACCATAAACCATTCTTAAGTGGAGATTTTATGTCTTACTGTTTTATCTTTCCTTCAAAAAAACCAAACTTCACACCAAAACCCCTTCATCTGGAATCAGAAAATAATACAAATAATAATACTTGTCATAGAACATTTCATTTGTTCAAAGAAATGCAAGACATTAAGAGACTAAATCTTCAGTGTAATAATGAGCAAATTCATTATTCATGTTTCAAGCCAATAAAAAAGGAGATAGATTATTGGCAAAGTTTTCATGCCTTCTAATGAAAGCCTAAGTAGAATATTATTAATTCAGTAACTTGTGCTTTTCACTCACAAAAACATATAAAGCTATTGTCAATCATATTTCGTATTCTCAGTGTTTATCAAAATAAATCCTGAGTTTGAGTAGTATTGCACTCAAACACCAAGAGGTAATTGATTATATTTCTTTTTTGTTTATTTGTGCCAGAGAGTTCTAACCAGCCACGGCACTGGAGAGACTCTTCCTTCTGTAAAGCCCTATCTGTGTGCCCTTGATACAGAAACATGGTAAAAAATAAGGTTCTTATTGTTTCCCAGGCTGGCATCAGGCAGCCAGGCCTGTGTCCAACACCACAGCAACCAGGCTCAAAATTTTGTGCTTTTTTGCCTGAGAGTATCTTTTAACTCAGTGCTGCATCTTGGTGCACTGATCAGTGTCTGCCTGGAAGTGGAAGTTTCCACACGCTCGATAAACACACAGCTTCTACTTAAATACACACACTAGGGCTCTGCCAGAAAAATAAATACAGTCTCATGATGGGCTACTTTTCCAGTAATACATATTGCCTTACATAAATTACCAGGAATTGAGGCAAATAAGCACTTTAATCCCAAAGGTAAGGCATGAACCTTTGCAACCTTTTTCTCCTGCATTCACAGCGCTTTCTTTCAAGGACTGGGATTATTTGGCTGTTATCTAATTTCGCTGCAGAATAGAAATCTGACTGGAGCATTGCTTTCTGCTGGTTAATTATAAATTTATTAGGGGAATTTTGTCAAATGTCCCTTACTATTAGACCTCACTGAATCTGAAGTTCAAGCGATCAGACTTCATTTAATACAATGCATTGCCCTCCTTTTCTGTATTTTTTTGTTCTCAGGTACATTCAATTTTCCCTTTCTGTGTATTATTTGTGAAAGAGGCTCTTTCAAGTTATAGAAGTGGGACAAAGTAATTTTTAGAACAGCAAAATATGTAAGGAGGCAAGGTCCCTGGAGATGAAATGAATTTCCAACACAATAAAATAGCTTTCCTGTCCTGTTTGGGTGTTGCTGTAGACAGAATATCTTGTTAACAGCACACAAATGCCTCAGGGGTAGGAGGCTGTGGTGGGAGCACCATGGAATGGAAGGGTGTGGAGTGGGAAGGGAAGGATTAGACAAGTTTATGGGCACACTGAGGGACTTGCTTTTGGCCACCTCCCTGCTGTGGGAAGGCTTTGACCCTCCTGAGGTGCTCTCAGGAGTGAACCCCAAAGTGCGTGGGCCTGGGCTGGGAGCATTCCCTGTGCTCACACCTCATCAAACAACACCCACATTTAAGGACCATCATGTTCAGGCACTACCCTTCAGCCTTCTCTTGGAGTTTTGCTGAAAGTGGAGGCTTGCAATAAGTGTGAGACAAATTTGGAGCAGACTGGGGGGTACCTGGAGGTGTAGGTGTGTCCTGTTGAGCACAAAGCCCAGGGTGTTCCTTACTCCAGCATAGCCAGGATAGGGTTGGGACTGCAGTTCCCTCTTGCAGCAGGTAAAGTCTCTTCAGCTACTGAATTCTAGTGGCTTTTATTACAGTTTCCAGCAGGAGCTGAAGCAGAGCTGAGGAGGGTTGTGTCTTTACAAACTGGTGTTAAAGGAAAACTGCCATGCTCGGTTCAGCTCCTGAAAAGGGAGGGGAAAAGAGCCTTGCTTGACCTCAGAGAGGAAATCTGCACTCACAAAAATAAACTGCTGCTGCCTTTGAAAACTTAGCAAGCAAGTCAAAAATGTAACTGTTGGCTTTTGTCCTGTCAGTGGAAGGACACAATTTGATCCAGTTCAGAAGCTCTGTGTTTTAACAGTATGACTGTTCGCAAGGAAACGTGAAAAAGAAAAGGATGTTGCAGGGTTTTACAGCAGACTTACAAACGTGCTGAGTCAGATGAGGAATGTTTATTTATATACATAGAAAAAACTAATAAAACATTTATATCATGTTTGGGGTTCTTTCTTCCTCGGCTAAGCCTTCCTAGTTGGGAACCTTTTGCTTTGCTTTTGGCAGGAGGAGGAAGACAAGGACAGAGGAAGGGGAAAATCACACCCTTGCACTTACCAGTTAAGTGCATTCCCCTTCAGAGATCTGTTTCCTTTTACATGCTCAATTTGCTGTGCCCCAGAGCAAAGTGTGAGCTGTCAGGCTCCTGTGGTGACAGACCTGGATCTCATCCTGCTCCTCCTGACATCAATGGCAGAGCTTGTGCTGCTTCCAGAGGGGGTGGGATGTGCTCACGGTGTCTCAGTGGTTCAGCCCCTTGTGTCCCAGCTCAAAGCAGCCCCTGATGGCAGTGATGACAGCAGGGTTTAATGCTTAATCCTGCTTCTGGCCAGTGGGAACTTAAAAAGTGCAAAAATTAAAATGATCTTGACACCAGATTTCACCAGATTGAGAAACTCGTGAGCAGCTCTGCAAGCTGCCAGAGAAACTCTGACTCTGAGCTTTGTTTAAATCAGGAGATTTCTCCTTGTTTTGCAGAACACTCAGATCGCAAAGATTAAAATGTTCCACAAGTGCTAAATATGAAAATAAATTACACAGAGGAGGATTAAAGTTGTATTTTCTTTCTAAATGTTTCTGAATACTGGAGGAAGAATGTTTACATTGTCACAGAAGCTGCAGTAACATCTCCTTTAGCACTACATTTTCCAAGTGTCAAACACTGGTTTGAGAGAGGGCACAAATGAATGCTCACAATTGGAAGAGAGCTCCATTTTATTAAGCAAAAGTAATAATTGAACAAAGTGTTTCATATTGACAGCATTGTACTGTCATGTATCTTTTCAGGGACAAAGGTACTTTCTAAAGTAAGTGTCCTCACATGTCAATGTCTCAGAAAATGTGTTACATTTAGTGAAATAGTGGGTAAAAAAAAAAAAAAAGAAAAAAGAAATCACTGTCATAAGTGATGGCAGGCACTTTTTACTGAAATACTGGTAGTTATACATTCTTGACATGAATAATTGGATGTGTCATATGTGAAGCTGCCTAGAAATAAAATAGAGGTCATAAAATGTAAAGACATGATAGGATGCATTTATAACAGCATAAACCAAGCTGGCATTTTAATGTCTTAAGCCAGCCCATTTGCTATCCTTGGCCATTGATCTTGGCTGGGAAAGTTCTATGCCAAATTTAAACGCATTCTGGAGATAGAGCCATATGATGAGAATGTGATAGGATTAGGTTTTGTTTAAAAGATTCTCCTTTTGACTGTTAAAATTACAGCCCAGCAGGAGCACTGGAGGCTGGCTGTGGTGTGTCTTTACAGATCTTCCTCAGAAATGCTGTGTCCACTTTCACAGCAGGTGACTTTCTGGTGTAACTTGCCCTGAAAATTGTGATTGCAGCTCACACAGAAGAATGTTTCTGAATAGATATGAGAGAGAGTTTAGTTTAGTGTTTGCTCCATGGGATGATTTGAGAGAGCGGTTTTGGGGAAAGGTAGTACAGTTTGGGAGTTCCTGTTTGGGAATCCATGATTTAATGAATTCCTCTGAAACCATGGAAAAAGGTGAGTGGGAGAGGCACTGACTCCAAAGAACGAGCTCCAAATCTCATTAATTTTGATTGGCTGTATAGGTAGTTCTAATTACCATGCTTGAACTGAGATTCAATATAGTACAGAAATAAAATAAGTAATGATGACTGCCTAAGTACTCACTGAAATAGTATCACCCTCCACTCCTCCAATTTTTCCAACTGGAGCTGAACATAGAAATCACATGCTT
>VXBB01024636.1:950060-988383 GCA_013399915.1 Illadopsis cleaveri | reverse complement strand
AAAAAAAAAAAAGCCAAGAAAGGAGGCAAAAAAATCCTGATTCCATAGAATTGCCAGCATGCATGTGTGGGGTGTTTTTTTAAAAACACTTAAGTAGCAGAACATGTTGTCTGCCTCGTGGCTGTGATTTGCTACATGTCTGGAAGGGAGGGCAGACTGGGCACTGCTTTGAGTTTTACTGGGACTGCAGGACAGGAGAAATCTGCCCACTACCTGTATTCCCTTTCAGTTACTGCACAGTCAATGGAATATCTGACTGCTGCTGCTGTTTTACATTTGTGCAGAGCCTGGGAATATTCACTGAAGTCTTATGTAAGTGGAAATCTTTCATATCTTCTGTTTTCAATGCAGTTTTACTGAAAGCCCTTTGGAATTTGAATGAACCATTCTGGAATGTGATTTTTCAAAAGAGAAGTCTC
The DNA here is from genome assembly GCA_013399915.1 of Illadopsis cleaveri. Taxonomy (NCBI): domain Eukaryota; kingdom Metazoa; phylum Chordata; class Aves; order Passeriformes; family Timaliidae; genus Illadopsis; species Illadopsis cleaveri. Next base: position 987,964 of record VXBB01024636.1, on the reverse strand, counting down.
TAAAAATGAAATCTTCCCAATCTGTTGAGCTAATGGTATCAATATTGGTATGGATAATTGAAGCAAACATTCCTGGCATAGCAGTGCTTCTGTATTAGTGTCTGTCCATGTGTGTTTGAAACTCTTAGGAAACATCCAGACCTGGTGAGGTAGAATAAAGGCTGATTTATTGATGGACATCATTACCTCATCTGGATTTAAGGGAGAGGAATTGACTGCAGAGAAAAAGAAAACATTGAGGATATTTAGTCCTGTACTAACACAGGGAAAGGATGAAGGTTGGAGAAGGTTGGAAGGTTTGCAATCTGCAAAACACTGAGCTACTGAGCAGCATTTCTCTCGTGGCATCATTTATTGAGAACCTCCTGAGGCATCAAGATTTGTGCAAGTGTCTAACCTGCTGTCATACATGATCCCCTCTGTCTTCTGAACGAGGATATTCAGAGGCTGTGAGGCTTATATCCATAAGGCTCTGTGTTCACTCTGAGAAAAATACTCAGTGGATGTAGCTACAGATTTATTCTAATGTAGATAAACTTGTACCATTGGATAGAAACATGAGCTTCCATGAAAAAACAGGGTTGTGCTCTACACTTCATATCAACTCCTTTTTTTGTGGGAAAAGAGCATCTAGATAAATTGTTGCCCTTTCCGACTAGAAGATAGCTGGTACAAGACAATCTGGCTGAAATGATGTCTCAGCTAGAAGGAAAGATGAATTTATTTTGTGTAGCACTGGGGAAGGGTGCTCAGAAATATTCAGTGAGACAGTTACCAGAGTGGTAAATGAGATCTCGAGAGCCAGAGCTCATCAGTGTGCAGTGATAGGGAAGTGGGAAGGAGAGAGGCTGCAGCAGGGCTAGGTGTTTGTGTTCCTGATGGAAAAGTGCAAATCATTTCCTTCCCTTCTGCTGCTGTCATGGTCCATCACTTCAGTCCATTTTCACCTTGCTAAGGGATTCTGAATGGGCCTTCCAGCTTTGGCACCTAATTAATCTCTCACAAGCCTGTTCTTGCAGCCTGGCTGCCTGGGATGGTCCAGATCCTACATCAGTGCCTGACAAACAAAATATCTTCTTTTCCTTTACCTGCCTTCCTTTTCCTGTGTTCTTTCACCCCAAGCCCAGTCAAGCAGGTTGAAGAGATTGTTCTTCCCCAGCCTTTGTAGAGGGCATAAACATACCCTGTCATTACAGGAAAATATCCCTTTTCTTCCAATGGAACCACTCTCACACTGTGGTATGGAAAGCTGTCTATGTTTTCAAAAATGCAAAGTGCCCACAAAAAAATGCAGCAGGATTTTCCTTGTCAGAAGCTGTTCAGCAGCTCAGAGCCTTTACATTGGAACACACAGCCTGGAAATGATTGGGTACCTTTAAAAAATGGCATACCTAGGCACAAATAAAAGTGTAACATCTGAGATGGAAAAGGCATCTTTGTGGTGTAAAACATTGCCATGAGACTGTGAGACAAAAGAATTATTTTACTGACATTATTTTACTGTTGTATATCAAGAGATCATGAATGTCAGATACCTTGTGCACCGAGTTTTAACAGCCAAACACTTTATGTCTAGTTTAAAATGAGTCTTTGTGACAAAACAACACATGTAGGCCATATAACAGATAACACTGGGTGGTGTAATGTATTATCTATAATAGAAAAACATAGATTCTGTGAAATGATACCACTGGAATCTAATATTTCATTGAAATCTGTTTCCTGGATAATATTTCTCCTCAGAAGCTACTTATCTCCCTTCTGCTCTGCCTTTGTGGGGATAGGCTTGGTGTTCAGCACAGGATATCATTCCAGTCTGGCAAATGGAAAAGCACTGAAACAGACCTGAGGGGTCCCTGTGTTAGATCAGTGCTCAGGGGAGTGTCCATCCCAGCCCTGCAGCTCCCCTGGCCTGCCTCTCACTGCAGGCACTGAGCTCCTGTGCTGCTGGTACAGAACCAGCAAGAGCTCTGAGAGTCTTCTGGGGACATACAGGCAGGGGGAAAAAAAGGAAGAAAAATCACATCTTTAATTCCCCCCTGCTGACAGCTTCCTTAATAAATATTGTAAAAAAATGCTCTGTTAAGAGCCACACAGTAATCTAATTTGCAAGCCCCAGTGATATATTCAGCAGCCAGCTCCGGGGAGGTGTGTTTCTACTGTCAGAATCACATGAGCAGGGAATAAAATTCTGAGCTCTTGCTGAAAGCTGCAGTAATTTATGATGAGTTGTTGACTTTTATTTTTTTCACACTATTTTTGACTCAGCTGAACAAAGAGGATAGAACTGCTACTGAGTTTACATTGATTAGGTTTTTTTCTACAGTATGCTCCCCTACCTGTGTGTTTTCACACGATATAACAATACAAATACTGCACTTTGAAGTTTTATGTATATCGAAAGAAATCATGGAGTGATGCCCTTGTAATTTAGTAATGAGTGGTGGATCCTGGATTATTTCAATCATCCCCCTCTTGACATGCTCCTGAAGGAGTTAAGCCTTTGCCAGTCTGCTGAGTTTAAGTAATCCCAGATTTGTCTGTCGCCTTCTGTGTTGTCTGGATGGGACATCCTTGGGCTCTTCCTTCTCTTCTCCTCAGCTCCAGTTTAGGGAATGTTCTGCTCTGGTGTGTACACAGAAGGCAAAGCAAACCCCCAAAAGGTTTCACGAGATTACAGCTGTACAAGCCAAGGTCAGGCTGTTTGGTGAGAGAACTGATTCTCCACACCAGTGTCATTGTTGTGTCCAGTTTCCTACAATGGGAAAAGCTTCCTGTCTGGAATTCCATCTGTATCAGGTCCATCCCCTCAGCTGAGAAGGACCAACAGTGTTGTCTCAGAAATTAACTCATTCAAAGAAAACAAAGTAAAGAGGTGAGAAAGCCAGCCCAAAACCTCCAGGGTGTTACTGCTCACCTGGAAGAAGGTGCAGTGGCTGGATGTCTTCAGCCTCGAAAGAATTTTCAGAACCACTTCACTTCAGGTAACTCCATCTGAGCTGTTAGTTCATGATGAACACCTCAATTCTCTGTTCCCTCACCTCTGCTTTAAGAACTTGGAGCTTACAATGGCCACTGGTGTGGTTCATCCATAGCCAGAGACCTCTCCTTCAGGGAAAAGGGGTTTTGGGTATCCACAGGGACAGGACTGTCCCCTCAATAAAGAGCTCCCAGGCATCACTTACTTTCTCTAAGCCTTTGTGCGGACCTTGAGAGGAAAACCAGGTTGCCAGCACTCACAGGCTTTCTTCAGGGTGCACATGGGGACAGTCCAATAGATCTCTCAGATCTCTCTTTTTTCCCTTTGGAAAAAAAAAAAAAAACGGAATTTGATATCTATGAAAAGGAAATGGTGCTGTCTCTATCCTACCTTTTCATCCACATTCCTTTTAGTTCTGCATCAAGGTTTTTGAGGATGCACTCAGAGACCACGAAGTGATGCTTTCATTGTTCCTCCTTAGGATTCAATCTTTTAAAACCCACTTCTCATTCCTTTATACCTTCCTGCTCCAGTGTTCATTACTGGGAAGCAAACACCAATGGACTGGGGTTTGTAACAGTGCTCGGGTGAGGAATCACTGTCAATGATCATTTTTCCAGAGGGTAGCTGTGGAGATGCATGAAATGTGTTCTTCACTCACCTTAACCTGCCTGTCATTCATATCACCCTGAGTGGAGGGTGCTGCATTGCTGTTCTCTTCTGTTGCAGTGAGAGGTGCAGATCCACCCTGCGTGGCCATGAGGGGTCAGTCAACAGCATCGAGTTCCTGCCCTTCTCCAGCACCGCCCTCACCTGCTCTGCTGACAAGACCTTGTCTCTCTGGGATGTCAGAACGGTAAGCAGCCAAGATCACTGGCCTTGATCTTTCCTGAATTCAGGCAAGGTAGTGACGTGTGGGACATGAGAAAAATGAAACCCAGTGTGAAATCAAAATAGGGAGTAAGGTGAAAGATTCGCTGTATTTCAGTAAAATATTCACTAACACACTTGTTATCTTCTGACCAAAAATGTCACCATATAACACTTCCTCTAGAAGGGATCTGCCTCCTCTCCTTCAGAACTCTGCTGATTCCTCATGGAACACGCATTATTTTCTCCATATTATATCACTGCAGGTAGTGACAGAAACTGTGCATCTCTTCCTTTGTTCTTCTCTACCTTCTTTCTTTGGAATAGGTAAAAATGGATTGGCTACACTGGACAGTGTATTTGTCCCTGCTGCTTTGCAAACCAAATATGAAAATCTTGTTCAAGTAGAACATGAGGACAAGTCAAGAGGAATTTTTTCCTCTTTCATCAGAAAATCTAGTCATTATTGCTGTTTCTGTGGTAGGGAGCAACTTCTGAAGTTCTCAAATTATTCCTTCAGTCGATGTTACAGCCACTCTGCATTTCTCAGACAGTGTAAAGGTACAAGATTCCAGCCTCAAACAGAGAGGGTTGTATTCATGGAAGGGATTTGAGAGGAAGCAGGCAGAGCTGTTGCTGTGGATTAAATGGTGTTGTCATCAGAGCTAGACAAACACAGGATAGGAAAGACTGCCATGGAAATGACAGCGGAATACTTGAGATGCTCATTAGGCAATTTCTATTTATGGATCATAGAAACAGACTGAATAGAATGTCATTTAATAATAATAAAAACCCTGGTCAGAAAGCACAGTGAGTTAAAATGAAACTAGTCAAGACTCATTATTCCTAAATGCATTGGTTTGTAGGAATATTTGATATCCAAATATGAATAATTCAAAAAGAGGAAAAAAATTATTGAAATACAAACAAAAGTGAAATGCTTAATGGAAAAATAGATTTCTGCTTTGTTTTGTTTTCAATAAATCCTGCAAGGAACTTTATCTTGCAAATATCTCAGTAATCCCCTGCTCCTAGCAAATTAACAGAGTCATCAAGGAGTTTTCCTTTGACAAACATAAGAAAAAAGCCTCTATATTTGCTCACCAATATTGTTTTTTTCAGCTTTGGGTAATTTTGCTAAGATACAAAAGACCTTTTGTGGAAAGAAAACATTATATATGGCATCTTGTTGTGTATTTACACTGTTGAATTTTTTCCATGTCCAGTGGGAAATCTTGCATTTTTGGGATAAATGCCCACGGTGGAACCTCACTTGAGGTGGTGAAATCCCTGTGAAGATGCCACCTCCCTCTAAATGCTGAATGACATTAAATGTTCCCTCCAGCAAGAAGATGAATTACTTTGTCCCATTAATTGGGAATAGAGTATTTTCTCACCTCTGTGAGATTGATTAGCATTAAGGAGTACATTTTAAGATACTTTTAATGAAACACAAAAACCACACTCGAGTTTGTTTTCTCATAAATCAGATTCCTATTGCTAATCACATTTTGCTCTTCAATCATTAGGTGCAGTCAGCTCTTTATTATTAAAGATAATGCATACAGAGAACTGTAAGTCAGAGCAGTGTAAGTTGAGTGGACAGTGAGCTCTGGATTTGGGGCAGGATGGAACATAAATCTTTGTCATTGCTGAGCTGGAACTCTAATGCAGCCTGCAGACTTTGGAAACGCAGGGTGTTGCTTTTTCCTCTTTTTTTTGTTTTTCCTGGATAACAGAAGGTAAGATCAATCCAGTGGTTTAAAAAAATCTTCATCACATTTACTCTGATTTTAAACCTAAGGGATATGTTGCCTATGGGAAAGTGAGAACAGAGAAAAATGAATTGCACTTATGGCTCTTTCCAAACACTGAGGGAGAATTACAGATTTGGTGTTGGATTCAGACAGGAACCGTGCTCCTGCTGTGCCAGGCATGCAGGAGATCAGATGTGGTGACTGGGGTTCAATGCAAGATGTGTTCTATTCCCATCTGTTGAAACCGGCTGGGGAGCTGTTTTTCTTTATCTCATAACGCCAGGGGGGAGGGAGTGGGTGCCTTCTGTGACTGGACCAGCTGTTAAAAGCAGGTGGNCCAACACCCTGACCAACAGGGTGTCAGGTCGTGTTCTGACCCTGTCAGTGGTTTGGTTTTTTTGTTTTTGTTGTTTTTTTTGGTTTTTTTTTGGTTTTTTTTTGTACTATCACATTTTTAATATTCCTAGTAAAGAACTGTTATTCATATTCCCATATCTTTGCCTAAAAGCCCCTCAATTTCAAAATTATCATAATTCAGAAGGAGGGGGTTTACATCCTCCATTCCAAGGGAAGCTCCAGCTTTTCCTTGGCAGGCACCTGTCTTTCTAAACTAAGACATGTGGAGACCCAGGCTGCAGTTCTCTGGTGGGAATTTCTTGCCAGTGAAGCTGATGGCTCTGGTGCCAAGATAAGAGGAATTTATTCCTCTTTGTGCCAGTTTCATAGAAAGACAAGCATGTTCTGGCTTCTCACCAGAACGATTCCTCGCTGACACATCAGGGGAAGCATCTCCACTCATGAATTGCAAAGTGTGTCCAGTGATGAATGTGAGAGGTGCAAAAGAGCCCGTGACCCCCTGAGTACAAGTTCCCCTGCCTGGGTTAATTGCTGCCATGGTGAGGGACCTGCCACTCCTCTGCATCTCCCACAGCCTCACGAGCCACTGCTGGAGGCTGCTCACATTTGTCTCAACACCATTGCAGCCAAGCTTGAACCTCTGCTCTTTTTTCAGACAGATGAGATATCAAATACTTACACACTTAAATAATTAAATAGAAGGGAAGAAAAAAATACATTTTTCATTCTACACGTTTGGAACTTATTGATTTAGTAACTATCTCATCTGCTTTCTGATTTTTGAAATGTCAGGTTCTATAACTGGATGTTTCATTTTTGAAAACGTTGTGGAGAGACTGTCATTTTAAAGGCAGCTTTCAGTAGTAAAGCCCTGAGGAATGTGTCCAACGAGGATTTGGGAAGAATTCTGTGTGTCCTTAGCAGGGCAGGCCCATTCACTTCAGTGACGCTGTTCTTGGGAAGGAAGATCAGCACATGCAGAGCTCTGTGAAAAGTCACAGTCATGCAATGCCCTGTTTCTATTTGATTGTGTGAAATAACAAGCATTTGAGAGATTGTTTGATAATTCGTGTCCATTTTGGTCTCTACTGCTTACTGATATTCAAGTTTAATATTTTAGTTATTGGGGATATATTTCTTTATGCAGTGCAGCTCAGTGATTTAAGATGAGACCCGTTTTTTCTGCATTCCATTTGTGGAAAATTGCTGCATAACACAAATGAAAAGATTCCATTCCCACCCCACTACCAAACTAATACCTCTGACATTCATGGAGGAAGGCATCAGGGGTGTCAACTTTTTCCTGTTTGGGTCAAAGATGACTTGAGCAAGGGTGAGGCAGCAGAACAGTGACCAGATGCCAGTTCTGGCTCTGCACATCAAATTGTGTCCTTGTCAGTAATTTGTGGGCTGAATAACAGAATCAAAAGTTTGAAGCTCCAAGGTAGTGTGGTCCTTGATGAATAATGCAGGCACCAATCTCATAGGAAAAAGGAAAAAAACAGAATTAAATTGCCCAAAATCCTGCCTGAACAGCAGCAAGAAACTCCCAGTAGAAACCTGGCTCTGGCTGTTTTCCTCCTCAGAGACTCGTGCAGTTTCCCCTTCCCCAGAGCAAGGGAGGGCAGTGGGAATGCAGGCAGAGCCTCTTTCAGGGCCCTGCAGGGGTATCTGTGCATGGTTGTGGAGAAACTGCACCCCTCAGCCCCTGGGAATGGTTCCTGAGTGGGAATGGTTCCTGAGTGTGCTGCACCACCCTTCATCCAGCAGGGCAGGCTGGGGCTCTGGGGCTGCACCACACCCACAGGAATTCAGCAGGAAGAAGTAGTTAGGGAAAAGGGGAAGAGGCTGCTGGGGGCTTCTGTAGGGCAGCGTTCTGTCTTCAAATGTGGCATTGGATAAAAGAGGTTCTCAGGCACAGCCCTTTTTAGAGCAGCACTTGTTAATAAATTGCAGCTTCTGTGCTCCAGTGTCTGCTTATCATGGTGTGCTAATGGCTCTTGAGCATTAGCTGAGTTTGATGGAGTTCCCACACAATTAGGTGTGTGGAAGCAGCAGGGAAACCCAAATGAATGTCCCACCTGGTGGGAGAAGCAGCAACACTCAGCACCATGCTCTAAGGAGTCTTACAAATCGAGGTTCTGCCTGCTCTGTTCTTCCTTGGTGTTCAGGACCTGCCCTGCAGAGGTCCCAAAATGATCCATCTGTGCATCCAAAGAAACAGAGGAGTGAATCCCAAGAATTTGGGGAAGGTTATTTGCATTTTTTCCTTTGTGAAAGGGCTCTGGCTGAAGGCAGGTAGGTCATTTGAGGACAGCGGCCATTTCTAAGGGCTTTTCACTCTGTGTCCTCCCAGAGAATAAATAAATCCATGCACAGGGCAGTTTCTGAGCTGTTGGCTGAGGTTTCCAGCTGTGCTGCAGCATTTTAATGACGAGCACTTGGCTGCCGGTGTGTTTCATATGGATGTAGAATAATTACAAGGATGCTGATCTAAGCTGCAGCCTTGCAATTTTCTCCTTCAAAATGCAGCCCATCCTCTCCCACCCTGGGATGTCTTTGGCCTGGGACAGCCTTGCTGTGGTTCCTGTTGCAGCTCAAAGTTGGTTAACTTTTGGTTAAATTCGGGGAAATTGTTCCAAACTTATAATTTCTGTAGATAATTTTTAAAATTTATTTTCTTCTAATGAAATTATCTTTTAGACCACTTATTTTACAGTGTTTATTTTATCACTATTTAGTAATTTCTAAATTAGTAATTCTCTTAATACCCTATTGTAGTTTTGTTTCTTCCAGTGAAATATAAATTAGCTTGTAGACACTTCACTTTTCAGTATGGATTTTGTCAGAACAATTTTTGTCATCAGACTTGAAGCACATGGAAACACCTAGATCTTTGCAGGGATTCTGCCTGCCTGTGGTGGGGTGTTCTTTGCCTGTGTCCCTCTGGAATGGTCATCTACGAGGCAAATTCAGGAAAAAGGACAAAGTATTTGAGGATCAGGTGTGTGAGAGGAGCATTAAGCAGCCAAAAGGGAGTGAGTTTGCAAAGCAATCTGGTTGTCTTTGTAATTTTTAGCCTATTCCAGTTGATTTATTCCCAAGTAAACACCTTAGACAAAATTATCAGTCAGAATCTCCTCAGAGTATTGGATTTGTCAGTTTTATTTGAACCCTTTTGAACTCCTGAGGAATGAATTCACGAGCTGAGTGGATAGACAGGATGGGTCATTTAAAAAACCTTTGACAGGCAGTTTAAGGTCCAAATCAATCCTCTTCAAAAGTAGGTCAAAGATTGAAGTTGTCAGTATTGGAGACAAAGAGCTCTTCCATGCAAACTCCAAATCTCCTGGTGCAATTGAATTATGTTGCTGTAAATAAGGGATGTGCAAGGATAAGTCCAGTTCCTGGCATGAAGTGTAACAAATTCTGTGTTCCTAATTCTGTGCATTTGTAAATAATGGGTTCATGTTTTAAAAACTCCCTGTCTTAACATGAAAAGAAATTTGGGCCACAGTGAAATATGAAATCGAGAACAAATAGTTATGAATACAGATTAGGCTTTCTCCCAGAAGTAGTATCACAAAAGACAAAAGTAAAATTTGAAAAGGTTTATGTTAAATCTGTTTGGGATGCGCTCCTAGAGACTGTTTTTAAAGTCTCTAGTCCCCAATTTATTAAAAACCAGAAAAGGTTGAGGAAAAAAGTCAAGATTACTTTCTAATAATGAGGAACAATTGGGAAAAAAAAAAAACAGAAACAGCTTGATTTGGTCAATGTAGTTCTTAAAAATGCTACATTCTGACTTTATATCAAAACAACTTCAGTGAAAAAGGCAGATTGCAATAAAATGTTTCAAATAATGAACATATAAGTGCAACTTGGATCAGTTGACCCAGATGCAAGAAAATATCCAATGTTCTTGTTTTGCTGTGGATTATTTTTCTTCCTGAGAGGCAAGAAAAGCACTGCCCTTCAAACTGTGTATGGCTGCTGCCCTCAGGATCACACTCACACTGGAACTATGTCTTTGCCTTGGTCTTGTTCCTCCTTTGTCTTATCTTCCAAATCAAACCGTGAAATCAACAGTTTAACAAACTGTATCATCAGCTGATCCCACAGGCGTTTTTCCCTGTTAAACTAGGTTTAAACCAGACTAAACCTTTTAGAATCAGACAGGTTGTTCTGCAGAGTTCAACAGTTGGACTTGATGATCTTAAAGGTCTTTTCCAACCAAAATGATTCCATGATTCTAAAGCCCCAGGTAAATTAGTGGCCCTTAAAAGGTTATAATTGTTTTACTAAGCTGTTCCTGTTCACTGATATGCCCAATCCTGTCTAGGGAATGTCAGAGTCCTGTTGCCAGTGGGAATTCAACCCATTAATGAGTTGTCTTCCATTATGTTTTCCCCAAAACATAGAAAAGCTACATTTTTAATTTCAAGGGGAAGTCTTTAAGTGAACAAGACAGTTCTGTGTGTTCAAGCTTAAATCTCCAGCTTGCCTTGCAATTTATGTGAAATGTATAAATGGCAGTGAGGTTAGATTAAAGTAACACTTTCCATCATGATATTCACACTGCTACTGGAGAATCACAGAATCTGCTGAGCAGGAAGGGACCCACAAGGGCCATCCAGTCCAACTCCTGGCCCTGCACAGCACCATCCCCAGCAATCCCTGAAGGCATTGTCCAAATGCTCCTCGAGCTCTGGCAGCCTTGGGGCCATGACCATTCTCTGGTGAGCCAGTTCCAAGAGCCCCAGGATCCTCTACAGCCGGATGCTTTCCTTCCTGTGCAGTCATGGTTTTCCCAGGGGCTCTGCAGGAGTTTCCTCCAAATTCTGCACCCTCCAGAGCAGACTTCCTGCAGTGCAGCCCAGCCTGGCTTTGACTTACAGGTGTCTTGGAGCAAGTGTTGGCTCCTTCCTCACATCACTGCCTTTCCCAGGGTTGGAGCAGCCCTGTGANAAAAAAAACAGAAACAGCTTGATTTGGTCAATGTAGTTCTTAAAAATGCTACATTCTGACTTTATGTCACAACAACTTCAGTGAAAAAGGCAGATTGCAATAAAATGTTTCAAATTATGAACATAAAAGCACAACCNGCAGCCTTGGGGCCATGACCATTCTCTGGTGAGCCAGTTCCAAGAGCCCCAGGATCCTCTACAGCCGGATGCTTTCCTTCCTGTGCAGTCATGGTTTTCCCAGGGGCTCTGCAGGAGTTTCCTCCAAATTCTGCACCCTCCAGAGCAGACTTCCTGCAGTGCAGCCCAGCCTGGCTTTGACTTACAGGTGTCTTGGAGCAAGTGTTGGCTCCTTCCTCACATCACTGCCTTTCCCAGGGTTGGAGCAGCCCTGTGATGCATCCCTAGCAAGGTATAGCTGTGCCTGTCCTGGAATCCCTGTTTGCTGCCACGCTCCCAAAGCTCCCAGCACATGGATTGCTGCAGCCCTGCAGGGCTCAGTGCCTTTTACCAAAGCTTCTGCTGGGCTTCAAGGCTCCCTCTCATCCCAGTGCTGTTCTCCTCAGTTCCCAGGATGGGTGATGGGGAGGTGTTCCCAGCACTCAACTGGAGAGCTGCTGCTGGGCCAGGCAGTGTGGAGTGATGGAGCCCTGTGATCCNAGGTGAGAAAAGCATTGCCCTTCAAACTGTGCATGGCTGCTGCCCTCAAGATCACGCTCACACTGAAACTGTCTTTGCCTTGGACTTGTTCCTCCTGGAACAGGTCTGATCACAAAGAAGGGACAGCTGCATTCCAGGCAGCAGGCCCTGCAATTCCCACTGCATTGGCAGCTCCCTGGACTGATGGGTTGCAAACTTGCAAGGGCAGGCAGAGAGAAGCAGTGCAGGGAAGGAGGGGCACTAATTCACCACCCACTCAGGCAGATTTCATCACTTGCTGCTTGTCTTTGAATATCAGCAGCCATTAGAGAGCTATACATAGATGAATTTAACCTATTGGAAGTCTGGCCATGGGTTCCAGTAAACACTGCGTGGCTCCTGGCACGGGGTCTGGGGGAGCATGGAGTGAAATGAAAATGAGGGAAATGGAGTGAGGGAAGCAGGTTGTGCTCCTGCCTGGGCAGGTGCAGATTGACCTGAATCTGAACTTCTTACCAGCTGCCTGTGCCCATCCATAATGTGTGGGCAGGATATATTGCAGTGAGAATGAGTTTGATTTCCATGTCGCCAATGTCACTTTGAAACAAAATGGGAGTAAAGTTCTTTCAAAGGCTTTGGGAAAGGCCTGGCTGCAGAATAACATTTGCATTGACTTCTTGGTCCTAAAACTCTAATTAAATTATTGATTATGAAGCTGGCTGCTTTCTTAATAGTTCCTAATGTAACAATTAAACTAAAGTAAGTAATTAAAAAGGAAAAGATTGGTCCACAAGTACAATCTTCAAAAGGTCATTTTCAATTTAATCGCTTTTTTGAAACAGGCAGGAATAAAACAAATGAGTCATTAGCAAAAAAGCAATTTAGTGTGTGCATGTGTGTAATAATGTGTCTACCAGATGACCACTGACCACACAATACCTAAATTAATTTTAAATAATGGCTAAGTTTACTTAGTTGATATTATATTAACATGCCTCTTCCAGACCAGGCCTCTGGTGTGTGAAGTGCAGTAGGAGATACAAAACTGTAGCATGTTTCTACTCTGGACAGCTGAGAGCCCAGGGCAGAAGCCAAAGGGCACAAAATTTCGCTGGAACTGTTATGTTATTATTTAATGTCAGAAACAATGCTTTGTACTACACTGAGCATTTCTTTTCATTATTATTTTATAGGCATGAGAAGTAGGGGTTTGGATGCCAGTCAGGTATGAATTTGTACAGGTGTGAAAGGTGGCAGGGAGGAGAGCACAAAGGTGTTTTCCAGAAAAATTTCAGAAAGACTGCTTGACACTGTTGGATAGTGATTGCTGTGCTGGCTGCAGTTGGATTCTGCTTCAACACATCTGCTCTGAACCCAATCCTCCACTTGCTGAGGCAGTGGGGAGGAATTCCTGTGCAGTTCAGGTTGTAAGAAAACTAGATAAATCTGTTAGTCTGTGACGTTAAATGCCATGGTGACTGTGGCTACACATTCTCAAAAAGATCTATTAAAACCCAAACAAACTCCAAACCTTACAAATCAATTTCCTTTCTTCTAACAGTAGCGTGAAGTAAATAATACATTTTCAATGATTAGGCTTTCAGTTTTGTAGAAACTGAATCAAAATATTGCTGAAGATTTCATGTGTTTGTATAGATTACTCCCTTTTAACTGCTTGTGAATACGTTTATTCCCACTCTGGCTCCCCACTGCCTCAGGGGGTGGCTGCTTTGGACTTCAAGTCTTTTTCATAAGAGCAACCAGATACTGCCAGGGAAATGGCTTGAACTGAGAAGCAGGCAGACCTTTGGGATGACTTCAGCTGTGTTGTGTTCAGACAAATGGAATTTCACACCTTGTAAGGTATTTGCATAAAAATATTTTCTTGTTGCTTCAAGAAAGCTTAAGCAGCCAATTTTGTCGTGTGCAGAATAGCTGAGGGCCTGGTTTTGCAGGAAAAGCTGCAGGCTGCCAAATTGGTTTTGGGTAGAACACCCCGTGGAGCACTGAGGGATGGTGAAGGTTTGCAGTGGGAATTCACACTTCAAATGTTGCCCAAAGGATGGGATTTTGGTGGTGCATATTTAACGTACAGGAGCTGCCAGGCACTCACAGGTGTTAAACAGTTCTGTGCTCTGACACCCTGAAGGCAGCAGCATGGGGAGGTGTTGTTCACATGCTGTGGTCCAAGGCCAAAATGCAACCCTTTGATTACAGCTGAGTTCCTCTGCCACATTTAGAAGCATCATTAGTAGCTGAGGATGTTTGATGTTAAGAGGCAGCGTGGTTGGTCTATTGCAATACAGATATGGAATTTAGGAGGTGGTTCTTGTCTTCCTCACAGCCCCAGAGATTTGCATGTGAGTGGTGGGCATATCACTTCATCATATCACTTCACCTCTCTTACATCTCCCCTTTCACCCTTGGGCTGCAGTGTTGGGCATGAGAAAAGCACATTAAAAAGTGAGAGTCTTGCCTTGTCAGTGTGCTGTACTAGCAACCTACAGATCATGGAATATGCTGAGTTGGAAGGGACCTCCAAGGAGCATCAAGAGGTNGTTCCAGCTCAGCCTTCCCAAGGCATCATCAACTGATACTCTAAAATACAACATATTCAGTTCTCTCTTTCTGGAATCTTTTTCTCTACTCGTGTTTTTAGGTTGTTCTGTAGAAAGGATTAATTTGATGCAAATGAGAGACAAACCCGATCACTAAACTGGTGGAGGTGGGATGAGGAATATGACAGATGTCCTGAGAAGGAGCTTCAGGTGTTGAACAATATCAGTGTGGACTGGGAGACACTGGCATGGACTGCTGGAGAGGAGACCCAAGGAGAAGCATTTGTGTTGTACAGTTGTATTTAAAAGTGCTCCAGGAGACAAGCCTGGTGAGATTTCACATCACCCATAGAAATGGGAGCACATGTCCATTTGCTGCATTGCAGATGAGGTGGTGTCTTGGCACTGGAACCAGAAGTGGCTCTGGAGAACTGTCCCCTCTGGTATCCTGAGAGCCCCAGTGTATCTCACTCAGCAGCAAAGAATCCACTGCTAATTGCATGCTGAAATTTCTGTGAGGCAATGGAAAGACATCTGTCTCCATCACTGGGCCCATCTGGAATCTCCCATCAAGGAGACAGTGTTGCAGTCAGAGGTGTGACTTGCTGTGTCACTGCAGTTGGCAGCCAGGTTTTCTTGCATTGTGACATTTGCTAGGCTCTTCAGCTGACGACAGCCTTCTCCTCTGAGCACCCTGGGATTGCTCACAGAATTTCCCCTGTGTGTTTTCTCCTCCTGCATATACTGGCATCTCCTTTATTTTCTTGAAACAATTAGACATACCTCAAAGACAAACATTTATCAAGGCAGTCAGCATGCAATTGCTCATCCCTGCCATAAATCCCAATGTCCCAAACTATCCTGTGGCAAAGCCAACTGGGAGTGCACTAATTCCCTCACAAATGTTATGTTTGGATGGTTTGTGTCCTGCTTTCCTGGCAGGCTGAGGTCTCTTTTCAGGAGAGCAGTCCCAAAGCCCCTCTTGATTGCGGGGTAATTTCAGACCTAGAGCCGAAAAAGCATCTTCAGCAGCAGCATCGTTGTCTCTCAAGTTCAGGTTTCTGGCAATGGTTCACTGTGGCACTACTAAAATTAATTGTTTCAGGACTCAAAGTGTCCTGGCACCAGCACAGGCAGAATGAGGAGCTGCCAAAAAGGTACCACCAGTTGATCCCCTGGGAACTGGCTGTTCCCACTCAGCTCAGCGTGGTTTTCAGGACAGAAAGAATTTACCGGTAAAGACTGGCTTTACAGTTTATTTAGCTTCTCATTTCCTCTAAAAATAAATATGTGATTATGGCATTCCTGCCCTCCCTCTTCTGTGGCTCAAGCCCAGCTTCTCTGCCTCCAAGGGGGTTTCAGGCCAGTGTTTTGCAAAAGATTGTATTTTACATGCCAGTCCCTTACTCAGCTGATTGTTTCCTTCCCCTCAGAAAACGTTTTATAGAGAAGCAATAATCTTTCAGAAATAAGACATCACACTCAGATTGGAAGCACTGGGACAACGCTGGTGGGCAAGAAGCAGAACTCAGCAATTCAGTGACAGTCAGTGACAAAGCCTTTGTCTGTCATCTTCCCGTGCTGGTGACAATGGTCCAGCATCAATGGCCCAATTCTGCACTGTGAGCAAACCTCAGGAAAGGAGGTTACTCAGTGCTGGATGTTGATACAACTATGCCAAGGCCTCCTTTTGATTTAAATCTCTCCTGGTTTTTATGAGATTTGTGCAAAAGTAACAAAGAGTTGCTTGAGCCAAAAGTTACAGAAGTGCAGGGATGGTCAGGACTTGTGCCAAAGCTGTCCCACTTCCCTGCTCCATCCTGGGGGGCCATGGAACTGGTTTTACTGGTTGAGATGGAAAGTTGAATTTGAAACTCACTGCATTTGGAAATGCAGGCAGAATTTATTTGACCTGGTTAAAGTGCAATTAAGTATCAGCTGTATTTGTGTGAGTGTAACTGGAGTTTATAAAAAAGTCAGGTTCATAAGAAATGGGGTAGCCAATACAAGATACTGTGAGGGGGGAAAAGTTACGCAGTTTTATTTTTGCAAAAAAATGTGTAACATATTTGAATAATTTTGCTTTAGGGGCAGATATTTTGGTGAAATTGGGTCCCTCTAAAACCTTTCTTTTCCTAATCTAGAAAATGGAGTTTGCAAGAACTGCTATGAATTTGCAGATTACTCTTTTTTTTTTCTCTTTTTTAAATCCAAAAAGTACTCTTTTTCTGTAGGAAAATACACATACTGCTTTTAATTTAGACCCTGTTGTTTTCAGTGGAGTCTGACTTGGTGTAAAGGAGAGTTAAACAACTGCCACACACCTGCAGAAGTGTGTGTCTACAAATATGGGGCTGCACACCTTTTCTAGACATATTCTTCTACCCCAAAAACACTTATGAGTAGTCAAGAGTAAATATTGATATTAAATCTGAGACAATAAAGACATCACTGGGCACTGATGATAACTAGGAAGGCAGTAAATTGTGTGTACTGGTGTAACGTTCAAAATTGGGCTGGCTCTGTGGTGACAGCCCCCATCTGCTGTCTGACTTACCACTTTTGAGAGTTTGGTTATTAAACAAATTAATGGAGCAATTTACATTTCTTACTCACTCAACATTAGCAAGTGGATTGCATTTCCTAATTAGCATGTAAGGAAATGGATAATAAAGCTTTTCCCAAAAAATATGCAGTGCCGATTCTCACACCTTACTCCAAGTTTTCTCATTTTTTAACCTGCCAAAATGAAATAAATGTCTGCTGGGGGTATGAAAAGAGTAATTCTTTCTTCTTTAACTTCCTTTTAATTAACTTTTAATGTGTGTTGTTACTCAGGGATCATTCCTTAATACTAAATGTGTCTGAAACAGAAAAGACAGATTTAAATGATTTAGATAAACATCTGCTGAACACAGGGGCATCAGATTACAGATTTGGAAAAACAGTGGCTTTCTGCCAGCATTCACAGACAAAAAAATGCCAAAAAAAAATTGTTTTCCGTTTCTGTAAATCTTCTTCCCTTATGTATATGAGCTTAGAGGAAATGATCAATTCTTAAGGTATAGGTGACGTGGATTGCAAATAGTGCTTACATTATACATATATATGTATACACACACATATATATATATATACTAGAAACTTCCAGAATATCACCAGACTGCTCTATAAGCATCACCAAAGTAGCAGGGATTTTGATGGAGGACATCTTTCTGGTATAAAAGTCAATGTTTTGACTTGCTCTTGAGCAGCCCTCTTTTCCTTAATTTAAGACCAAGAAAGGAAAGTATTCCATAGTTTCTACCTACCTGATTATATAAAGTTAATCCATACTGGTGTTAAATAACTCTATTTAGATGAATTGGTTCTGTCTTTAGCAATTTAGGACAATCTTCATAAGTAATGTGCAGTAAGAGGGTATTAAAATAATTGCCTGCTATTTATTTTCAGCAATATTCAACTTCAGAAATGGCATAAGAAAAAGAAATATTTCATGGCTATCTCAAGATTTCCAATAGTTGAATCAATACAGTAAACACTATACAGTTTTCCAAATAATTACAGAGGCTATGGATATGTTACAGACCTAAACACAAAATCACTCTTAACATGGTTAGAATATTATCTGATGGGAGAGAATTTAATCATAAAAACCTGATTGATCCAATTATTTCTGTGGAAACATCTTCATTTTGCAAGCTTCTCTCCCATGCTGGGTGGCATCCCAGTGGAAATTTTCTCCATTCCCAGAGGGGAGCAGGGAGGGCTCAGAGCAGATGAGGGTTTCTGAGGTGGGCAGAGCTCAGAGCTTGGGTGGTTCTGTCAATAATTTTATTCTAGAATAGAAGTAGAAATAGAACTTGGATCCCATATCTTGTATCAGGATGTGTGAAATGGGTCACTTGGGCACTTGTACCCCCCATGAACCGTGTTCTGCTGTCTCCAAGATTGGGATGATTTGGATTAGCAGGAAAAGTCAATAGGTTTAAAATTTTCTGTGTATCAACTCTGTTCTGCAAAACCAGACTCTGATATTAGTCTACAGAATTTTTGATATTCCCCTTTGACAATTTTGACACATTTTTCAGTTTCTAACAATATGCTTACATCTTAACTTATTAATATTTTAGAACAGAAAGTTGCTTTGATTCACTAAGCCTTAACTTTATAAAAGGTGTTTTTCAGCACTGCTGATATTATTTTACCAAATTCATGTCAGTTGATCTCTTTAAACTGACCTGTTCCTTGACCAGGTTTGTTGGTCGAAAAACTCTGTTTCCCACATTGTCAATTCTTGCTGACAACATTTCAGTTAATAACAGGATGCAAATTAATTCATGAGAGAAAGTAAAATCAGAGCTGGCTGCTCAGGATTGTTTCCAGCTCTGGAGTAACAGTGTGTTCTCATTCCTTCTGGCTGCACCCACGATGGCCCTTACAAAATTCCTGCCCTGATGAGAAGTGTCCCACAAGTGAGGGGTGTCCCATTCCATGCCCAGAATTTTTCCCTGTTGCATGGATCCTACAGTGCCAAACCTCACATCATGCCATGACCAAAAGCAGGCAGAGTGATCCAAATGATGGCTTCAAGGCAATATAAATCAGGTAGACCTTGCTCCATCCTCTGTCAGTGTTACTGTCCCATTTTTGAGAGGGATCTGGGATGGAACAAGAGGGAAGATGACAGTGTAGAGTAGGTAAATCATGTTATACTTCCCTCCCACATAACTATGGATGGTGTAGGTTAAGAGAGAGAAAGTGATAGAAAGATAAAATCAAGGATAAATGAAAAATAAGTAGTAAGAGAGATCGATGTGAAAGCAAAGTAAGCAGTGGTGTCAAGAGAAAATCAGGGCATAAAAGAGCTTAAGGAAAGGAAACAGCTAACAAAAAATCAGGATATATTATATATTTTTGGTATCTGTTTTCTGCTTGGAAGTTTCCACCAAATAAAAGGTTCTGTAATAGTGATTGATTTGTAATCTCTGGTGTCATTACCCTCACTTCCCCCAAAGCCTTCTGGAGGCTGGCTGTTGAAAAGTATGAATTGCAGCAAAGAAATGGTTCCTGGCAAAAAGAGGGATGGGTAAGCAATTCCCTTCCTGCCAGGCAGGGCTCTCCCTCCCATCACATTTTCTGCCTGTTGTCCTGTCTGCAAAAAGTCACCAGCCATGGTGCCCAGGGAGGACACAGGGATACCAGGATGGTGGATCCATCATTCCCATTGCTGCTGAGCCCACCAGGGAACATTGAGGACAGACAGCATGTCTTGAGTTGGGTAATTCAGCTGTTTTTCAGGATGAACCAAAAATTGGGTGGCTTTTCAGGACTCAGAGTTCCCCCTGGCTAGTGGTCCCTGGGGGGACATGTCCAGCTGGAGAGTGTGTTTGTTGGCAGCAGAAGTTGCACTCAGGCTACCCAGGGTGGGCAGGGGTGGGCTGCTGTGCCACTGGAGAACTCCCAAGGTTTTCTCTCCCTCCCACGTGCCCAAGGCACAGGGCAGACAGCACTTTCAGGAGAAACATGGAGTGTCTGCTCAGGAGCCGGAACAGCATAGGCCCAAGGGAGGGCGGGACTGGAGGGGTTTTGCAGCAGTTGTATCCTCAGGGAGCACAGCAAGGTTGTGGGAGAAGGAGAACATAGCCCCAGACTAAAATCCCAAAGCAGAACAGCCTTGGGACAATGTGCCAGAGCACCTGCAGCAAAAGAGGGAGCACATTCCCAGGTGTGAGCTTCTCCCTTCTCTTCTGGGGCCACGGAACCAGGAGAGGGCCTTCAGCAAGAGCTGAGGAAGAGGAGGTGAAGGCAGTGGGTAGGAGGGCTGTCCTTGTACCCTGTTGTGATGCTCCAAGGTGGGATGCAGGTGTTCAGCAGGTGTCCATGGAACCTGGCCATGAGGTAGGGTGGGAGGCTGGGGATGAGCCTGTCCTGCTCCCACCTACCCTGGCAAAGGTGCTCCCAGCCCTTCTGCTGGGGGTACAGAAGGAATAAATAAAAACGCGAAAGAGGAATTACTAAAACTGTCCCTTGATAACCAAATGGTTGATCATAAATTGGAGTGTCTATGCAAATGAAGTAAATAATTAAAAACTCCAAGAACAGCACTGACTAGGTGGTTGATGGCTAGCAATTATAAACGCTGAATTTTTAATATGCATACATCTAAGGAGCCAGTAAAAATTAGCTCCTAGACTAATGGACTTGCCTTTCTTCCAAGGCAGAATTTTAATGAGAGCATTATTTATAGCAGAGACCAAGAACGAGCCTTTTCTTGCTCAGTCTCATTTCTTCTTTGCTGGCACTTTATTCATTAACCTCTGAACTTCTCTAGAGAAGAATAATGCCCTACACAGTGGAGGGCAAAGATCACCCTGACCCCCTGAAATTAGTCACGGGTCGGGTATTGTTAAGAGAGTTACGTCTTCTAACAAATAATATTCATAAAACCCCGTTGGTGATGTGTCCTCATTTCCTGCTGGTTTCTGGGTCACTTATCTGCAGTTCAGTTCACTGAAGAGAAAATGAACAGAATGTGGTGTCTTGTAGTGCAGAGCTCCTTGTGCCATCTTGTCTTTTACCGTGCAACACCATGAGATTTTAGGGTTTTGTTTGAAAATTTGCAGAACTGGAATGCAAGGTACAGGCCATGTGCATTTTAAAGGGGTTTACGTGCTTTCCTTTCGAGCTTCTTTTTATGAAATATTTTTGTGATGTTAATTTTTTTTTTGTAATTTAAGAAAAAACACTCATCTTTTAGTAATCAGTAATGCTCAGGCTTAAATTGAAAAGTATAAAACCAATGAAATTAGTGAAAGAGCTTTACTTCTCAGCTCAAGAGATGACTGTGTGTGCTGACCCTAGTGATGAGGGAGACAGGAAAGGAGAATGAGCAAAAATGAAAATAGTATGTTGGGGGGTTGTAATCCAACCCAAATGAAAGCATTTTATCAAAGAAGGCACCTCTCATTTTAAAAATATGTGTTATTTTTTGCCTTTGCCGTCTGAAAAGAAAAAGCTTGCACTTCATTCTTTGCTAATCAAAAGAATGTGTTGAAAATGTTCACCTGCAAAGTTCTTTTAACAATGTTCTTGAACTTGGGTGTTCAAATGGCTGAGCCCAGAGAAGATCTCTGCATAAGATAAGAAGTACCATTTAATCTGGAAGATGCCTGAACCTTGCTGTGGAGCACGGTTGTTGATGTGCATGTCTAATGCAGATCATTTTATTCTTCTGAATTAGTTTTTGAACCTTGTTGGGTTTTGACAGTAATATCTGCTTTGAGATGTGTCTGTGTATCTTGGGAAGTTGTCAGATCCATGTCTGACTCAGGAACTGTTTCATCTTGCTGAGATAGGAAGGGGTTTGGGAATGTTGGTAACTTTCCATCACCTTTAACAAGATACAAAGTGAATGGACATCTCATTGCATATAATGGCACCATACAAGATGTCAAAATGCATTCCATGTATTTCTTGTATGAACAGCAAGTTTAAACTGGAGAACATGAAATAATAGTGGGGACAGCAGAGTAACTGTTCAGTGAGAGAACTTTCCTCACTTGTAGCTGATTTTGTGTGGAACTGGATGGGAAAACTGGAGCAGATGTACCAGGGCACAGCAATTCCCATGATGGCAAGTTGCAGCTGGGACAGAAAAGGAGGTCTCTTGTCCAGTGTTGCTTGAGTGGCCTGAAGGTGACTGGGAAAATGAGAACTCTCAGCTCAATTCTCCCATCAGTTCTTGTGTTTAAAGCACATCAGGGCTGATGACTCTTAGGAAAACATCCCCTGTGTAGAACCAGCCAAGGCAGTGTTGCTGTGCAGGGGGAAGGTCTGAATGGACTGAACTTGTGAAGTGCTCCTCTGGTTTTCCCTTCTCTGCCCTAGTCCTGGTGGAATAGCTCCAAGGTGTGTTTGTTTTCCATGTCTGAGCACAGAACTCCTCCCCTAAGCCTATACTACATGTGCCCAAGCTGGCACATGATTTCCAGTCTTTCTTCCATGCTTTTGGATTTGCTGAAAGTGTACTTGTTTCACTCATCACACGCAGTTCCACTGGAATTCCAGCTCTGAAAATCCTGGCCATTTTCTCTAATGAAGGATAAATAAGAGTGTCAACTTATCTTTCATAACAGCTACTAGAGAACTTCAGAAGACTAAACTTTGCAGGCTCTCCCTCCCAGGATTCAGTTCAAATTCCTGTGCTTTCCTCAGGTTCAGGTATTCACCAGAAGCACCCACAGCTCCCAAAGCTGTTGTTAGTCCTGTGGGAGCCCGGTGCTCCTGCAGAGTTTCCCCGGGGAACATTTTGGGAATGCAGGGAATTGGTACCTGCCTGTGTCTTGGAGCCCCTTCTCCAGCCTTGGCTCTTCCCTGCCTGCAGTTCACATGGGCCAGGGGCTCCTTCCACTTCAGGGTTTGTCCCCCAGCCCAAATTTGTGCTTTAGCCTGACCCAACCTTGGTGTGAACTTTCTGTGTGGGCAGTAACACACCCAGATTTTATTGGGCATGCCCTGTTCTCCAAGGCTGTCTGCAGAGGAGACCTTTCCAAAAGAAGCTGGGAAGTGATTTGCTGACACATCTCTGCCCAGATGAACCCACATGTGGTTCCTGTAGAGAGTCCTTTCATCCACCAGCCAGTCCAGATGCCAGTGAAAGCCACTCTGCTCCCATTTGAACTGGGGGCTTTTCAAGTTGCCTCTGGTATTTCATTTCTCCTCTGATTATTGCATTTTTATTCATTCTGTCTTGAAAGACTCATGGCCTTTTGTAACTGCATGTCCTTTTTGCCTTCCATGAGGACTTCTTTTCCTTAGAAATACCGAATATATTACAGAAAGTAAAAGTAGAAAGCTTTTGTTTTGCCCTCAACCAGCTGAGGGCTTGGCAGCTACAGGCTCCAAAGCAGTGGGGATGTAAGGAAAGAAAACATAATGGCAAGGAAAAACAAAGAAGTGACTTTCTAAATTGTGAAACGTTGCAAACAGGAACGTTTCATATTTCCCCCGCTGTCAGTGTAAGCATTCAACAACAAATCAATAATGCTCAGCAGGCAGTGGTTCCCTTCATTTTAATCTCTGCAGCTCATCCTGGCACCAGGAGAGCAGCAGTGCCAAGAAAGGGGAATGATTTCTACCAGGATTGTATTGCAGCTGCCCCACCCTCTTTCCCAAGACAAATTCCTGGGGGGTTTGAGGCTTTAATTTTACTTCTTGGAGAATCAGAACACAGACATTTGTTTTCTCCCTGGCTGCTCCTCCCACCACAGTGCTGAAGGCTGTGCTGTTCTCTTGGTTGATTCACACTTCAGTTTCCAGGGGCTTTGCCATAGTGCTGTGGCTGCTCAGCATAGGAAGGTTACCATTCCCAGGGCAGAGGAAATAGGAAGAGAAAAAAGTCCCAATATCAGCTTCTGAGTGACAAAGGTCTGTGTTAGAAACCCACCCATTCAACCACTGCATGGAACAAGGGCAGATATTCATGAAAAGAAGCTCCCAGAGGGGTTGGGGTGGGAAACACATTAATTAAAGCACTCTGCAAAATAGTGGGTGAAGAAATGCATAAGATTTCCACTCCATTTTATGCTACACTGAGCACTTTTTTGACCTTCAAACAGTAGATGGAAATGTGGTGTTGAAAGCATTCATACACACGGGGAGTGCAGCTCGGTTGTTTCCTCTGCAGCTCTTCACAGGGGGAAAAAAGCAGGAGAAATATGATGGTGTTCCCATATTTGCAGCTGTAGTTGTTTAGAGCTCAGGCAGACTAACATTAACAAATGATGATAATTAGGCTTGATTTGCATATTAAAATCGTCTTAATTAAACACTGATTCAGTGAACGTTTAAAGGCTGTAATCGATCTTCTGCAGGCGCTCTTGGTTATTTATATGATCTAATAAAGGCTGGAGGCTTTGTTAATGAGCCCTCTATTTCCTGACTTGTATGTGTCAATGAGATTATTTCACCGACAATTACAGAGCCGGCTGCTGTTAATAACTCACCAACCCCAAGGCTGGGATTCTTTTGTCTGAGGCTCCTTTAGTGGGACCCTGCTGTTTACTTCTCCTTGCTGCTTAGACAAGTGCCACAGCCCTTCCTTTCCTGGGGAAAAGAATCCCAAGCAGAGGTTTCACAGGGAGATTTTGTGACTGGAAAATGAAGCTGGCGGTGTCCTGCGAGCTGTTTGAATAATGGATCTAATATTTATACAGCACTGAGCTCAGTCATAATACATTCGGTCCCAGATCTAATCCTGGCAACTCTGACAGGCTGAACTTTGTCAGAAACTTTTTTTAATTTAAGAGGTAATGCAATCATGCTGTAATTTTACAAGAGGCCTCTGAAAAGGTTGCCAGGAGTTTTGCTTCCTTTCAGTGTCACTGCAGTCTTTTGCCAGGACGTGAATGTCTTGGGAAAAGGCGCTAAAACTCTTGCTTCTCAGTTGCTAAATGTTGTTATCATCCCTGACAAAAGCGTTCTTGGAAAATTTCACGTTGCTTTGGCATGATTTTGTCAGCATTTTTTTCTTATTTGACAGCTTCTTGCGCATGAAGGATTATGCATTTATGTACATACGTGTTTACCATATGTTTAAGTTTTTAATTTTGTTGTGGGGTGTTCCCACTAAAGATTTTCTAGGTAACCCCTCTACCCCTGCTTCTTTGAAGGTGGCATATATAGCTGCATGCTCTGATCCCATAAGTCCAGTCACCAGTTCTGGTGCAAGTATTGATGGATTGAAAACTATATTTGTTCCTGTGTCTTTTCAGTCCTTAAGTTTATTGGGAAACATTAATAAACTTAACAAAGCTTAACCACTAGTGTATATTTTTAATTATTAAAATAATTAAAGTGGAGTGATCAATAAATTCTTTAAAGCAGCTAGGTATTTCAAAATTGGTGTTTTGCCTAATTCCATTTGTATCAGGACTGAATACAGGTTTTCATTTGGAGCAGCAGTGCTATGATGAAAAATAAAGCTTAGATATCCAGCAGACTTACTAAAAATATAACTACTCCCATCACTACCCAGAACTTCTTGCAATACTTTCTTTTTTCTCTAGAAAATTCTACTATTGAAAATGTTGGTGTGAATTTGATTTCAAATATTGTAGAATTCTGAATTTGAAACTGCAGAAGATTAGGAATATTTTTGATGGGCTTTTACAATCATTTTTTTCCTTTCACTCAGAATCTGTAGGCAGTGTAAGCAGGATCTGGTGTAGAGAATCTGTGGACAGTGTGTTTGTAAGAGCTGATTGCAATGTTTTCTCCTCTTCCACTGGTGATTTTTTCATTTTAATTTTGATGTCTAAAGATTCTTTTTAAACTACGCAGTCACTTTTTTTGTTACTTTTATTTTTTCTTGCAGGGACTTCTTTTTCCAATGAATAACTTCTTCAGTGTTTCTAGCCAAATAGTTTGGGTTCTCTTCTCTGATCCTGATTATTCAGGTCAACAATGCTGTTATTCCCAAAGCAGCAGTAGCTGAGAGAAGCAGATCATGGTGAGCCAGTGGTGTGCTTTCCCCTTCCATTCAGATCCTGGTTTCTTTGCCAAGCCCCTTCTTTGGGAAGTGAATTCCCTTCCTGTTGGTTTATGGAGGATAGAGATCAAGGAAGAGTCTGCCTCTGCAAAGCTGGTCAGCAGTGCTGGTTGGTGGAGGTGAACTGCAGCCCTGTTCTGTTGGGTTTACCCTTTTTTGTTGTTCTTGTTTTGGTATTTTTTGCTGTGCATCTGCCATTTGAAACCTGGCTGAGATGCATTCGATGCATGGTGACTGCCAGAACAAAAATCACACTGTGAATGCAGCAGGCTTACAAATTCCTTTATTCCAATAGCAGTAAACCCTCTCCCAGTGGCTGTCAGACAAGTAAGAACTTTGATCTTACTGGCTTACTCTTGATTTATGCTGACTCTTTGAATGGAAGAAATTCTTTAACTTTTTCTTTTTCCTTTCTTTTTTTTTTAAATGTTTGGGCCTCTTCCCTTGTCTTACTTAATAAACACAGTTGTATATGTACCTGCTTTTATCTTTCTACTGGCTTTTGCATTTAAAGCCATTTAGTTTTTCCTTTCTCTTGCTATGAAAAAAAAAAAATATTGCTCTGATAGGAATTCACAGAAGGCAACAATTTGGCATTTTGGCCAAAATTTAGCTTGAGTTTTTAAGAGCACTAAAGCCCTTCAGACTCATATGCAACTTCTCATAGTCAGGTAGGGAGGAAATTA
This sequence comes from Illadopsis cleaveri, assembly GCA_013399915.1. NCBI lineage: Eukaryota > Metazoa > Chordata > Aves > Passeriformes > Timaliidae > Illadopsis > Illadopsis cleaveri. The sequence goes on along the minus strand of VXBB01024636.1, from coordinate 961,599 downwards.
CTTCTCACATGTAGAGCTCTCACATTTTCTTATATATAATTAAATTATATATTCATTGTTTTATTCTGCCTTCATATAATTTAATTTTCAAAGCCAACAGAAATGGTTTTGCACTTTTTCTATGCTTGCACTACACTGGTAACTTTTCCAGTTATATTCCACCAGCAGCTTCCGCTCATTTATAATTCATCTTTTTGATCTTTTTTACATTAAAGTAATAGAGCTCGTGGTGTTTAATTTTAGGCAGCCCTACCAGGTTCCTGTCATTCAGGCATTGCTCTCCTGGAAATGGCTGCTCTGTTTTGCAAAGCAATGGAATGCCAAGTTAATTGAAAGCACTGCAAAACCCCTGGGTTAATCTGCAGCTAAGCAGCTCCAGCACATTACTCACAGCAGGATTTCCCTGGCCATCCCTGCCCGTGCACTGCTGATCCTTCCCTCCCTGGAGCACTGAAACTCCCGGAGTGACCCTGGACAGGAGGAATGCAGCTATGGGATTTGGCTTTCCTGGTGCTGGCAGGAGGATGTCTGCTCCAGGATCCTTAGGAAGATGCAGCAGCTTCTGCTAATGAACCCATCTGCCAATACCAACCTGACCAGTTATACAGCTCTGCTCTCACTGAAGGAATTTCACTATCTTGGAGGGATTTCTTTATACTGTTTCTTTTCTTGTAGGGGAGTGATAGGTGCAGCAAAGGCATTTCTCCCTGCCCTCCCTCCCTGTCCTGTCAGGGCTGTGCAGGTGGGGNGTGCAGCAAAGGCATTTCTCCCTGTCCTCTCAGGGCTGTGCAGGTGAGACTGTGCTCCTGTGTGATCTCTTCAGCTGGAGGTGACACTTCTCTCTCTTCACAGAAGCAGATACAGGAAAAGATCTGCTTCCCATAAAACCTTGGTTCCTCCTTATGCAGCTGGAAGCTTGATGTCTCTTACAGGAGCTGAGTGAGGAGAGAATCCCACACGGTCATGTCTGTTTAAATACTGCCTGTGGTTACAGTTTTCTGCAGACTGCAGTACAAAAATCCAAGTGTCAGTAGAAGACAAAAAGATAATTCACTTTCATCTCGAGAACAAAGCTGAACAGAGGAGTTTTTTTCAACTTTTTTAATTCATGAAACATTTATCTTTGAGTCAGGTTATATTATGCTGGCAAGAATATAACCTGTCAGCATTTCTACTATAAACCCCTGTTTTTAAGGTTTTTTAGGAGAGCCTTAGAGGTTCACTTTGAACAGATTTAGCATGCAAGGTCTTGGCCTAAAAACATACTTCTCATCCCAATTATGAAAAGTTAATATGCCTGCATCATTGGTGCAAGAGGTATATTAATACTACATTCAGGTGAAAGTTGAGACCTGCACAAACGAGGTAATTCAGGAGTATTCCAGAGCAAGGTTCATAAAGGTTTTTTTATATATTTAATAGCAGGTGTTACTAACTGTGAAGTGAAAGGAAGGCTGGTCTGTGATGAAAAGCATGATGTTGGGCGTAGCTGGCAGGCTGAGCTCTCTTTCTAGTTTTTATTACTTACCAGATTTAGAAAAATGCTGCTTCTCGAGTTTCTAATGTGTGAAAGTTGTTATAGAAGTTCATGCATTTTGAAGAGATTCAAAAATATTTTCCATTTCTTTGGGAAGATGTAGTGAATAAAGTTTTTTAAAAGAAGAGCCCATCAGCTGATGTAGTTCAGTTTTGGTGCACACACCTGCCTCTGTGAATCCTCATGTAACAGAGCACACAGAATGGTGGCAAGTTTATTTTATTCCCCAAAGAAGGGATTACAAAACATCTGAGTGATGCCCTGGTCTAACATCCAGAAACCTTCTCTTTGTGACTCTTTGCCTCTGGGTCTATTCCAAGTGACATGATCAGACGCAAACTTTGCATGAAGGTTCTGTGCTCAGTTTTGAGTAAACCCTGTGGTGACAGATGGTAAAACTGTTCTCCAGATTTGCTCAGTGCTCACTGCTCAGGCGCTGCACTGATTGTGCCCCTGAGGCCTCCGGGTGTAACTGGGTGTGGCTCTGCCCTGCTGGGAGTGGAGCCCTCGGGGTGTGACAGGATGGGGCAGATGGAGAGAGCGGCTCTGGCTGCAGCAGGGCTGGCCGGGGGGACACACACAGAGCCTGGCCTGAGCTGGAAGGGACCCACCAGGATCATTGAGTCCAACTCCTGGCCCTGCAGAGGCACCCCAGCAGTCCCACCCTATGCCTGAGAGTGTTGTTCAAACACTCCTGGAGCTCTGGCAGCCCTGAGGCCNTGTGGTGCCCCTTTCCAGCATCTCATTCCCCAGTCTGTCCATACACTCAGGGTTGCCTCATCCCAGGTGCACTTTCCCTTGTTGAACCCCATGTGGCTGGTATGGGCTGGGAAAGAGGAGCTGTCTTGCAGAGTAGAAGGGACAGACATTCTTAGGCTCTTTCCTCCAGATTTTGTGCTTACCCATCCTATCCCATGAAAATGAGTTTTCTCTCTCCTAAAAATTACCTTTTGCTCTCGTGAAGAGATCCAAGTCCCTTTTGGTGTCTCCATGCACCCACTTCATGGCCAGGACACAGGCGGAGCCACAGTTCTGCTGGATCTGCACATTCCCAATGGAGCTCCCCAGGGCTGGCTGAGGCAGACAGGCTGTGTTGGGAATAAGGCATGGGAATGAGAAGGATGCACAATTTTAATTTTGCACTTTGCTATGAAAATGGAAGCCCTTGAACAAATCCAGCAATGAAGGTTGAGAGGAGGGTTAGAGCTTCCCAGTGAGTCAGTAGCCAGAAATCACAGTACACTGAACATTCCCTGCTTCAGGAAAAGTTCAGGTCCAGCCAAGGGAGCTTCCAAAGCATTACAGTGTTTGACTTGCTGGGAAAATTCTACCTATGTAAGCTCAGAACTTTCATTTTCCCCCAAATACAATTAAACCTTCCATGAAGAACTTTTGGGAGGTTTTGTTTGTTTTTAATAAAGAGAATGAGGTGAACATTTCCACAGCTGAGTGCTTCATGGTTTGAACACTTTTCTCATTTTAGTCCTTCTGAATTAACATTATTTCTTTGACTTAATTTCTAAATGAACCAAGAAATTACAAATAAATCTCCTATCTGAACACTGTTTAGATAAATCTCATACTCAAATGTTGTTATCTAAAAGCTCATCTCAAACTCATAATTACCTATAGTGACTCGGATATTACGCTCAGCTTGATCTAATGGATTTGTTGTCTTGATTCTAGTCTTGCAAAGTAAGTTTGTTCATGTCAGATGTTCATGTACAGCAAGGCATTCAAAATCCAGAAAGAAAACCAAAAGAGCAGAGTTTGAGAAACATGAGTAGCTTTCAAATGACACCCTGCTGGTTTTGGCTGTGTTTTCTCCAGAGGTGCTTGCCGTATGGCTTGTTAAGTTTGGGAGTTTTATTTTGTTGCTGCTGAAATGGTAATTAAAATAACTATAGGAAGATTCGGCTGCTGTGTTACATAGTTAAAGGTTGAACTTAATTACTGCAATGCAAAGAAGCAAAGAAGCAAATTAATTATGATTGTCTTCAGCCTGTCTTGTCTTACCCTGGTATTCCTATATCTATGTGGATACACAATAGGAAGGATTTACAGCAGAATTTTACTATTGATTCCCAAATCTTGGGCTTTTATCCTTTGAAAGTAGAAACAAAAAACAATTTGAATTTAGAAACCTTGTTTAACTACTTTTGCAGCAGGATTACTGCTTGCAGATCCATAGCTCCAAAGATCAGGCTGCTTTTGCACAATACCATATTTCATTCTAACAAAGGAATGTTTTCTCTCTCGGGAGTCTTTTAGGTAGCTCCAGTCCAAGGCAGGCAATTAATGCCTGTGTTCAGTGGAAGCTGAGAGCTTGATAGGCTCCACAGCATAATGCCAGAGTGTTTCTAACCACTGATTCTAATGTAAATTTCTGGATTTCAGACTGGAAAATTATATGTGTGTGCATGTGTGAATAATAATTAAAAAAATCCCAAAACCTCAACCATGCAGAACACTTCATATTTTGTTTTCTTTGAATGTTGCTGTTATCTATGTATTTCCTGCAGAGGAAGAATGTATGGTTATTAATATAATTGGACAGTAGCTCAAGGAGGGAATGGAACTCGGAATTCCTCCATTAACATTTCAGTCAAGACTCAGTTGACAATAATAATGTATTTTCCATGAATAATTATGCTGGAGTGTCCCATTGTCCCATGCAATGAGACTGCATAGACCCCATGGGTTAAAGGTGGGGGAAATGGGCCTTTTTCCACTTTCAGAGTTCTGCACTGGGGTTTTGGTACTGCTGCTGCTCTCAGCTTGTGATTGCTCCCTCTGTAAGGGCTGATGCTCAGTGAGACCTTCAGGCTACAGCAAAGGACCATAATTTTCCCCTAACTAAGAGCTATCCTAATGTCAATCTTCTTTTTTCCTACTCTTTTCCTTGTGATACAATTCCAAATGTTTGTTCTTGCTCAACTTGAACCTTAAAGAAATTCACTGAAATGGCAGATGCACTCAGGTGGTTGTGGGCACCTTGTTCAGTTCCACAGTGCATGAAGCACTGGTGGTAGTATAGTGGATTATTTTATAATTAAAGCCTGAAAAGAAGAATGCATGTGCAAAAGGGATTTGATTAACTTACTGCTGAGTTCTTGGTGCTGAAAGCTCAGTGCTAACTTGAATTCTAGTCTACAGAATATCTATTACTCTTTGTTTTTTTCCTGAGCTATTATAGCTAAGTAGCAGCTTTCCAGATTTGTTTTTATGTTTGCAAAATTCAGATTTCTCAGTGTTGGTAAAGAAAACCTGAGCTGTGCACTGAATAAAAATAAAGTGGCACTTTGGAAATTAAGTTTTGATAGTATTGAGAAACACTTTGCAGAACCATTGCCTTTCTCAAACTTTTATTATCATTATTATTACTTTTATTAAAATCCTTTTCAGAGGGCTTACACTGAATTGACTTCTGGAGGGAAAACTGAAAGTTAACATCCATTTTGTGCAGCACCTGTGTGTTTTTCTTTTTTCCACTGGTTTGTGACAGCATGCTTTTCCTGTGTTTGTGGGAAGGTTACTCTGTGTGCGTTGGTATTTGAAAGTGTCTGAGGGTAAATACTACACCCTGCTGAGCAGCAGCAGTTATTTTACCAGGGCTGCTTTTGACATGCAAAACATGCACCGACACTTGGTTTGTTACCGTGGGCTGGGTGCAATCGATAGCGCTGCTGGGCCACAAGGTACATCTCATGCCCTTGACATTTTTCCTCACTAGACTGCTTATGTGTGTTTGGTTATCTTTGTCTCCAATCCTGTTACCTTCATCAAATTAATTTGCCTGTCAGTCTTAGGGAATTTTGTGCCATCGCACTTCTGTTCCAGCAGGGAATTTGTAATTGGAAAGTAATTATTTAAGTTTTCCTTGTATCAGCATTTATTGGTTCATGTTTTATTACGTAGAAATCATAGAATCACAGAATCTGCTGGGCTGGAAGGGATCCACCAGGATCATCAATCCAGCTCCTGGCCCTGCACAGACACTCCAACAATCCCACCCTGTCCCTGGGAGTGTTGTCCATATGCTCCTTGGGCTCTGGCAGCCTCGGGGCTGTGCCCATTCCCTGGGGAGCCTGGGTAGTGCCCAGCACCCTCTGGGGTAGGAACCTTTTTCTGATATCCAGCCTATATCTAACATCTAGCTTATAAATATGCAGGGGTTTTGGAGTGGGTTTTTTAGCACTCTTTCCCCTTGTAACTCTATTGGAAACTATGGAAGACTCAAGAACTGTGCTCTGGCAACCTTTTTATGCTTAAAGTGAATGGTGTGCTCTTTAAATACAGAGCTTTTAATAGTTCAGAGCCTTTTCCTCTTGTTGCCTTGCAATCCTTTTATGGGAATAATACCAATTTCCTAGTATGATCACAACAGCCATGTGGCCTTGGAGCAGAAACTACTTCAACACAGAGAGGTAAATGAAAAATACAATGAGATACAAAATGGCTCTTGCCAAAATTGTCTGCTCCCTTCTTTGGGTGACTTTTTTTTGAACAAAAGGAATTCTGTGCAGCATTAAATGCTGGGCTTTATCACAGATTTGTATTCTAATGCCATATGAACGAGACTGGAAAGAGCCTCTTTGGTCTCCAAGTCCAAGGCAAAAGATCACATACAGGAGAAGGTCATTTATTTCCAGGCTTTTCAAGCAGCTTCTTATAGTAATGAGATTTTTTTTTTTATCCCCACTACTTGGAGTGCAGTAAGTTTCTGTATCTCACTGTTCAAGAACTGTCTTCTAATTTTCCACTGGAATTTATCTGCAGATAATGAATCCCCATATGTTCCTGCGTCAACACTGCTCCTCAGCCTCAACAGCTCCTTTCCCTTTTTGCTCTTAACCCCTGAGATATTTACAACAACAACATAATCCCCTTCAACTGCTGCTTTGTTGGGCTGAGTTCTCCTAAGTGCTTCAGAGATATAATATGAACACAGGGCTTTATCGAGGAGTGTCCCTCCAGAATTACTGTGTGGTCAAACCTCATTAACCACTTTCTGAAAGGGCTTGCTGCAAACAGTGAGAATGTGCTGCTAGACATGCTGAGGATAAAATGTAGGAGGTTTTGTCAGTGAAAAAGAGAATTCAAATTTCTTATGTCAGAGTAGAAGTGATTTTTTTTTTTCATCAGGAATATAAAAATGGGATTAAGCTGGTGATATAAACTCCAAAAGCATAACAGAGGTGTGATTAACCTATGTTACCCCTGCTCCTCTGGGATTGGTTCAAGACCAGGATGAGTAGTGGAATTTCAGATCTTGTGGTTGGATTTTTTCAACTCTCCAGAAAAACGCAACAAATTATCTTTTTATTGCAGTGTTAATAAAAGGCCTTCTTAGAGGGAAAATTTGTTGTTCAGCATGTGATTGCACTGCTACAATCTGGGCTTCACTTTTAACAGGAATTATTTTTTAACCCATGAAGTCAGTGGTTTCTGTGAAAACAAAGAAAGGCATCTCTTTTCAATACCCCTGTCTTGCCATCCTGAAGATTTCAGGTTTTTTTCTGTGGTTGGATGGCTCCTGTATGGGAGAACAAGCCAGATATCAGTGATGACATCTGACATATGTTACTGCACTATGTAGGTCACTTATGGCCTAATGTGGGAGATGACAAAAGATAATTAATTTTGATTTCATGCTTATGATTCCTTAAGGAAGCCTTTAATGTTTTGTGTGGAATCTCAAGTGACATGTACTGACTCACTGCCTGAGAGGAAGAGCTAAGTGTTTTGGAAGGAGTGATTCCACCTTCTAATTCCAGCCCTCCAGCCAGGGAGATGCTTTACCTGAGGATATTTGAATGCACCTTTTCTGCTGGCTATTATGTGAAGTAAAGAGACACATCCTTAGTAATGGTGTGAAATGTGTTCCTGTTCTAGCAACCAGGAGCTGGCTTTTTATCACAGTGTGTCTTGATTTTCACACAGCCATAAAATCAAGGCCTTTCTGTTTACACCAAGGCTATAGAATAACTTACATTGCTATAACTTATTGAAATGCTCTCTTCTTGTTTCATTCCTAGGCTGTCCGTGTTTACACATTCCAGGGTCACGTGCATTCCTGTAATCACGCTACGTTCAACAAGAAGGTAAGTTCTGCATGCAAATTTCCTTTTTTTCTTCCCTTTAACCATCATGTTCCTTGCTCTGGCCCATACTGTCCTTCTCCTTGGTGACACAGAGACCTCTGGGGCTGGATTCAGAATCAGTGGTGGCTCAGAGTGGCCCTACCTGCCAGCCAGACCAGAGCCCCAGTGCTTGTTACAACAGAGCTGCCCTCTCCTTGCTGCTCCCTCCTTCCTCCTTTGAGCAGTGCATGATGTCTAAGCCATTCTCCTCTGTTGGGATTATTGATTACTTTATTTAAATGAAATTTTTGTTAGTTTTTTTTTCCCCTGGCTGGTTAACTTATGGTTGTTGTGTGAAATCCCATTTTGACTGGGATTGGGGACAGACTGCTGTCTGAATGACTGAGAACTTTGGAAGGGGAGGAATTTCTCCTGAATGGCTCTTAGAGGCCATATGAAATACTCTGAAATGACCTAAACATTTGTGATCTATGATTCCTGGAGCTCTCCTGGCCACACTGCTCTTTAAATCTGGTGTGGAAGTGCTGAGGCATGTGCTGGTTTCTGCTGCCATTAGCAGCCTTTTCTCTCAGAGACCATCTTTCCTGAAAAATAACTTTGTGGTGTTCCTGCTCCCTGTGCTCCCACTGACACCTTCATTACAGGCAGAGCAAGGTACTAATTTTTCCTGCAGGAGATCCTGAATATTCTCGTCTTACTCAGTATCTGCTGCTGTGCCAACTGCTTTGCCAGCCCTGTGTGTTTGTAGGGCAAACCCCAGGGGCTGGCACAGCAGAAGGTGTGGGATAAGCTGATGTCAGGGAGGGGAATAGGAATTCCCAAGGCATCTTAATTCTTTCTTGGCCATGTGCATCTATCTGTATTTGACAGGCACAATCTGCCTCTCAGTGCCCTGAGACACTGGGGAACAGAGAGTATTTCACAGGAGCAAATGTGGTGAGGGAAACACTGTAGAGATACCACGGCACTGTCTTCAAGATGGGTATTCATTTACAAAAGGGCCCCATGTAATGATATACATATCATTAATAATGATTAACAGGAGGCTGAAAGACCACGTATTGATAACCTTCCAGATCAGCATGTAGTTTTGGTGAGGAATATTACAGCAGGCTTTAACTCTAGGCTAAAATCATTGGTTGACATTCTCAGCAATTGCATTAATAAAAATGGAAATGTTTGGTGCAGCATTGGTCAAAGTGAGTGAGGAATATAACTTCAGAAGCTGTGATTGCAGTTGTATAAGTCAACTCTGCTACTGAGAAATCAAGTAGTGGCCCTGGGTTGTACAACTAGCAGTTGTCCCACTGGACAGCTAAGCAGGTGCTATATTTCAGCAAAATATAGCACTTGAGAACTATTTTCTTACCCTCTAGTGCTTGCCCACCAAAAAATTAAAATATTTCACCCTAAGCAAGCTGATTAAGGTGTTTGGAGTGTCAATATTTTTGTAAAAATGGCGTATTTTATGAGGAAAAATGTTTTTATAGCAACGGTCATACTTTCAGCAGTACTTTAATGGAAAGGATTTTGGACATTGATCATGGACAGTTTGGACAAAGTGCACCATTACTTCCAGAGTGTCCAACCTAATGCTTGTACCTGGCCAAGGAAGTCTACAATAACATAGCTGAAGGCTGATTGCTGAAAAAAGCCGACTTAGATTTTGTTTTGTTTTGTTATATTTTCTTATATTCTAATGTCACAGCTCTGCACATGCCATGCTTTGCCAGAGGTGTTGCCTACATGGTCTCTGTGTGTGCAGAGCCATAATGGTGAGAGATCCCAAGGGATTCACTCCTTTTTCTGCTTGGACATAGGTCAGTTTGAGTGGGTTCCTACATCACTTCAGTAGGCTTGTGGTAATCCTGTCTGAGGCTCTTGGTGCCAAAAGGAGTTCAGAAAGAACATGAAATTCTAATTACAGAAGAACAAGGAATAAATTTTCTAGTTAGATCAGAAAGCCATCCAGGCAGTGTGTCCAATATTAAGGGGCATTTTTGGGGAAGAGTATTGTGTGAAGAAGAAGATAAAAAAGAGTAATGCATTTATACAAATTGAATAAATCCTCATTAAGCTCTATGAGGCTGATTAAATCTGGGTTATTTACTACACCATATTTCTGAATCTGTAGTTAATAGTTGTTTGGGTTTTTTGTTTGTTTTGTTTTGTTTTGTTGGGTTTTTTTTGTTAAGTGGGCAAGGTTTGCAGCCAGAACTCTTATTAGTGCTGAGATTCCCTAATTAGCCTGTTCTCTATGGAACAGAACTGCCAGCTTGGCACCTGGAATGTGCCCATTTGTTGGGACACAGGAGTCACAGTGCCCTAGAGAAACCTCTGCACTTGTGGTTATGTCAGGGCTTAACACTTCCAGCAGCATTTAAATCCTGCAGTTTTCCAAGTTGGTTCTCTGCCTGTGGAACGTTTGGGAAAAATTGAGCAAAACTCACATAGTTGCTTCTGAATTGAGGACATAGAAAAATGCATCTTTCCTCCTAAAAGTTACTGTTATCATCCCTTTTAGTCCCATGTTTCCATAACACAGTAACTTTGTAGAGAAAAATGTTTCAGATGTTTGTTTTGCACTGGGGTATGGCCCAAACAGCATTTCAGGTAAGCTCTGTACCTCCTTTGCAATGGTAAATTACCTATCCTAATAAGTATAAAGACTACAGATGCTTGGTTGAGTCATTAATTTTAAGTAGAGCAAGGTTTGCTCCCTTATGTGTGTGTATATGTGTGTTTGTGTCCAAATAAAAGTATGCCAAGTGTCTGCCATGCTGTGTTCATGTCACATCTGCAGGTTTAGGAATCATCACAGTGGTTACCAAGTTCCCCCAAAACAACAAAAAAGTATTATTAGAATTACTGGTTGTATTAGGAAAACCTAAAAGACTATAAAAAATATTCTTGAGAACAACTGCCCAATTTTACCTCCCCAGGCCAAATGCAAGCAGCATCTAGGTCATTCCTCCATTGATTTACTGAAGGGCAAATAATGTCAGACAGTTTTTAAACAAAAACAAAATTTCAATTTTGTTTACCTCCTCAGCAGTCCAGTTGGATGTCAGCTACCATTTAGCTGGGCCAATAATATTGATATTTGATGTCAGTTCTTATTCATTACTGCACCCAAATGATGCAAAAGTCAGATCTCTCAGATGTTTCTATGGATAGCCAGATAAAGCCAGGGATGTCTGACTGCATCTAACAGACACAAACAAGAAAAGAACAGAATACAAAATCAAAAACCTATCTGCTCTTATTGTTATTTATGTATTCAGTGCTCACCTCTTTGCATAAACTCAAAGCCAGTTGCTTACAAAGGTTACCCAGTAATATCAAACGTGTTCAATTATACATGCAAAAGGGCTAATAGGTTCTTCCTCTAGTTTATTTCTGTCTCCATGCATAAGAAATATAATTACAGAACTGAATTATATTTTAAGTACAGATTTTGTTATCATTAGTTAACCATTTTCAGGCCATCAAACACTGTTAGAAGTAAAAAAAAATCTATTCCATCTCTCTGTCATGGCAAGGAACAAATTCTGTGTCAAAAGACCCCTATTTCATTTGTTGGCAAACAGCTCTTTCTGCTATTAGGGAATCACTCTGAAAATTGTTCTGGAATTCACTTCTACATCCATTCTCTGACATAGTCATGTTGTTCCCTAATTCTGGACCCTTCCCTTGGCCATCCTCCCTGTGTTACCCACAGACCCTCTGGTTAGCACTGGGCCTGCTTTACATATTGTGTGCAGACCAGTAGCACATTCTGAGGCCATTCAAGTACAATTGAGTAAGTGTCGGGCTTTAGGGTTTTCTCTCTCACCCAGGATTAAGGTGGTGGTTCGAGGGGGGCTGGTGCGAGTGGTGCTTTTTTGCCCTCTGAAGG
>VXBB01024636.1:837648-949876 GCA_013399915.1 Illadopsis cleaveri | reverse complement strand
TTTTTTTTTTTTTTTAATCAGTTTGAATATTTTTGCTCTCCAACTCTGATACTCTTAATGTAGAAGTCTGGGTGACTATGTCTAGCAGATAGCCTAGAAGTAAAAATATTCCTCTGGATCTTACTGTGAGGAAGCTGCAATATGCAATATGCAGGGACTTATTTACCTGTTAAAGGCCAAGGAAATTTGGGATGCATTGGTTAGGAAGGGAGTGGCTCTCCTGAGTTGCTGTATCCCTGTGTCCTTGAGAAAAGAGACAGTCTCACAGCTAAGGCCCTCCAGTGGGATTAAAAAAACCCACAAATCCAGGACTGATTTTTAAATGTCACACCTTGTTTGTGTCATTCAGTTTCCCATCACCACTTCAGGTTTCTCATCAGAGATCATTTGCAAAGAAAACTCAGTAATAGGTGTCACACACCTCGACAAGCCAAGGGCAGAGAGAAGCCACGTGCAGCAGATGATGGACACTGAGAAACCTTCAGTGTCAGTAAATGCACTGGCTGCTGCTGGAGTTTGCCTCTGCACTCCTAAATCAGACAAAATGCAGTCCCTTCACTCTCTGTTTTGTCTTCCTGGGTTATTTTTGGATCAAAATCCCAGTTATAATTTCTTCTGGGGGAAAAATCATTATAAAATCTCTTAGTCTAGCAGTTTGCTTAATCAAGGCCCAAGCTGACTTTGAAAACTTGGCATTACCTGTTTTTTCTATTCTCTCTAACATATATAAATACATTATATATAAATAAACATAAACATGTTTGAAGATTCTAAACCCAATCCTGTCAAGTCTACTAACTCTAAAAATAATCACAGCTCAAGAAAATCTGCCTTCTTTTGTTTCAAGCCATTGTGAGATGTGACATGAGCTCATTCTGCCACGGGACCTCTCTCCTCCAGCCCTAGGGTTTGCATCCCTCTTTTATTTTGGACAACACTCTGCTCTCAGGCACAGGGTGGGATTTGGGGCTGTCCTGTGCAGGCCAGGGGTTGGATTTTGATGAGCCTTGTGGGTCCCTTCCAAGCCAGGATATTCTATGATTCTATGATTTACCACAGAGTTGGGGTTTTTTTGTTCTGTTTTTACAGTCCCTTCTGGTGTTCTCTGTTGTCACCATGCAGGGACTCACTGCAAACCCCAAACTATCTTGTAAAATTCACCCAAACAAATGTGGGGCATGGGGAAGCTTAGATTTTAGAAGACCTTCTTTTGTTCTTCCTCATTGTTTGCTCTAGGAGAGTATATCAAATCCGTCAAGAAATTAATTCGGTAGCCATCAAGAAATTCAGTACCTGAAGGGAGCCTACAGGAAAGATGGAGAGAGACAAGGGCCTGGAGTGACAGGAAAAGGGGGAATAGCTTCAAACTGACAGAGAGTAGGGTTAGACAGGATGTTGGAAGAAATCCACATGATGATGGTGTAGATGAGGAATGTGGGGTAGGAAGCAAGGCAGATGTCTGCCATCACGCTGTCTCATTTGTTTTGAACCAGCAGTAAATTAAATATTTAAATATTTAGCTTTTCTAATTGAAGCTTTTAATCAGATTTTGCTCTTCTTTAAATATTTGCACATGAGGAAGCTTCGTCTCAACTCTTCATGATAAAAACTTGGGGTAATGCACTGACATTTGGATTCAGACAGCACTGTAAAGCCCTAGAAGAAAAAATGTGGCATCATTTTTAGATGGCTTTGACATAACTTGGGTTTGAGTAACTTTAAAGTCTTTTAAAAATTCTTTAAAGAATTCTATATTCTAGGTCAGATGGGTCCTTGAAAGATCCTCAGCAGAAACCGATAATAATTGACTATACAGTGTTTTCTTTTATGTTTTCAGACTTTATATTTACAAGCATCAACATATTGTTATGTCCATTTGCTGCCAACTAAACGAAACAGAGATTATCTCCTTTAATGTGATTTTGTTTGCTTATTTCTGTGTTCTGCAGTGAATGTGACCCTCTGTGTGTACAGTACATGAAGCAAGCACTGTTTAGCATGCAGAACCGCAAGCACTGTGGAAAACTTTGCCCTTCTTTCTTAGAGGAGAAGAATTAATTTGTGTATCCTAAGGAATAATGATTTTTTCTAAATTGCGTCTCCTGGCCCAGCACACCAGCCTTTCCTGTGGCAGATGTACACTGTGGGTCCAGACCCCTGCAAAATTCATCTTTTACCAGCTGTTTCTTAAACTCATCTTTTTGCAAAACAAACAAAATCAAAATGCAAAGATCCACCCAGATTCTTTAAAATTCAACTTCCCATATGCAGTACAGTCCAACCTGCCTCTATTTATGGCATTTCATGGGAAATTATGTTCTATAACGCATGAGAAAGCAGCACACAGCATCCCCACCCTCTACCCTGTGACTCTCTCATGTGCCAGTCACGTTTTTGACAAATTGTGGAACTTTTACCTTCTGTTGCCAGTGGCAGTGTTGCTGTCACTGCCTGAACTGAGAACCACTGAGTTGTGAGGCCATAGCTCCAGGCAATGCTGCTCACACTGGGTCTGCTCCCTGCCAGCTCTTCCAGTGCTCCCAGTTTGTTCTGGGCAGGCTCACATTGCACATTGCAGTAGCCTGGACACCTCTTAAAATAGCTGCTCTTGGATTTGCACTGGTTACCAGTGGATGAGGAACAGCTCTTCCAACAATGTTTGTGCAAAGCTGTTTCTTCAAAAGGGCTTAAACTAAATGTGGGGTAGAGAAATGGGATTAGTTTAGACCAGTGGTTTGTATTCGGTAAGAGGACTCTTGAACATTTACCACTGATCAAATCATGGCCAAAGGGAAGCAGGGTGCCTAGAACAGTGATGTATCTATGGTGCAAAGGATGTGGCTTTGTAGAATACCAAGCTGGATTTAAAATGAATTTATGCAAGCATGAAAGTAGGACCAACTTTGGAAAGGCTTCTCTGTTATGAAAATGCAATTAATCTGTGGTTGAATAAATATCACTGTTAGAAGGTACTTGAATATCAGATTGATTTAATCTGAAAGTAATCGAGAACACAGAGCTGAAGTCCATCAGGGGTAGGAATGCATATTGTTTTGGTGCTGTATTGGGTTTGCAGGGCAAGGCTTGCCATGCAGAAAAGACAGCGCCATTTCAGGGCAGGCCGTGGGTCAGCCATGGTCATTTCAGGGCTCTCAGCAGGCCCTGGAGCAGTTTTCTCAATTTCAGGGCAGGCCGTGGGTCAGTCACTGCCATTGGGGCAGGCCACAGATCGGCCACCACCATTTCAGTGTGGCCCAGAGGCTGACTAAGACTCAAGGGCACCGGGGGATGGTGCAGTGGCCATCCTGGTGGTTTTGAGCCAGTCAGCCATTTCTCTGGTCTCCTACAAGGGCTGTGAGAACACCGAGGTCAGTGAGGGCCATGGGGGCTGTGAGGTGGGAGGGTTNGGTGAGTGTGGGGTCTCTAGGGGCTGTGGGGCTGTGAGAGCAGTGGGGACCGTGAGGACTTTGAAGGCAATGGGAACAGTGAGGTCAGTGAGGGTGTAATGCCCTGTCCTGCTTGGTGGGCTCAGGAGAGGCTGGTTTGATTTAATCTGGGCAGCACATGGGAGAAACACCAAAATTCTCAGGTGATTCAATAACAAACTTTGACTTGCAAACTTTAGAACATTAAGGGTCTAAATGAATACATTTCTTATACTCTTGGTTATTTTCCTTTATNAGCAGTTTTCTCAATTTCAGGGCAGGCCGTGGGTCAGTCACTGCCATTGGGGCAGGCCACAGATCGGCCACCACCATTTCAGTGTGGCCCAGAGGCTGACTAAGACTCAAGGGCACCGGGGGATGGTGCAGTGGCCATCCTGGTGGTTTTGAGCCAGTCAGCCATTTCTCTGGTCTCCTACAAGGGCTGTGAGAACACCGAGGTCAGTGAGGGCCATGGGGGCTGTGAGGTGGGAGGGTTGTGAGGGCTCTGAGGCCTGTGAGGGCTCTGGAGGCTCTGAGGGCTGTGGTGGGTGTGAGNTTGCAAACTTTAGAACATTAAGGTTCTAAATGAATACATTTCTTATACTCTTGGTTGTTTTCCTTTATGCATTTAGTCGCCCTTACTAAACACCCAAAGACAAGATAAGGAGCCAAAAACTATGTTGGACTCGATGACCTTAGAGGTCTATTTCAACATTCCATGATTTTACGTGTTGCTTTGGCAGTTTCTCTTTAAAGAAAGCACATGTGCTTTACTGACACACATTTTCTTTCAGTGACTTAGATGTTCTGCATTTTAAAATGAACCATCTTGCATTTCAGCAAAAGATGTCTTCTTAAATACATTTAAGAAAGTATGTGTAATATCTGTATTTTAACATTACTGCAGTGAATAGTACCCAGTTTTTCACATTTGGAACTGAATGACAATAAAATCCCTGTGCACAGACACAGTGTAGCCCAGGAATTTTTATGCTTGTTGCTCTCAGGAGTGTCTAATCAGGTAATGATGGCACCTAACTTTACTTCAGTCATGGTATCTCTCAAAAATACAGAGAAAGCCAGTAATGGCAATTATCATTCATCTCCTCTCATTGCACAGCTCCCAGAATTCAGACCCTTCTTTGATGCTTAGAAAGGGAAAAAAACAAAAGTGATCATTTGAGACCTCTCTGCAAAAGCTACTGCTCCCTCTGCAGCACTGTTTCAAGTGCAATGCCAACTACTGTGAGCAGTAACTCTGCAGGGAGTGCAGTGGTTTCTAATGTAAATTTATGCAAAGGGTTTCTGCAATCCTGGCGTGTGTTGTGCTCCTCAAACACACCACCAGGCACTTCCTGCTACTTGATGTGACAAAGGGAAGAGAGATTTCCCCCGTTCCCCGCAGCAAGAGGAAAGCCTGCAGAGTGCATGTACACAAACTAGAGAGCCATGATCCGTGATTGTTTTTGAAAGTCAGCAGAACTGGAAACTCTGCTACAAAGGTCTGCCATTCCCATGGATTACTTTTAGTGGAGCTCCTCTTTTGGAGGACACAAGGATGTTGTGGGACTCCACATGCTCTGAAAGCAACAGTAGCTGCCTTCTTGGGTCAGCTTCTACTGGTTCTACTCAGTGCAAAATCAGGAGTTGTTCATTGACAGCTGCTAAGAAAGTTAGAGGATTCTTCTGTAGGAACCAAGAGTGAAGCTTTGAGATGATTGTTTTTGCATCAGTATCTTGGATTCTCCTCACACCCACGAGAGCTGGTGTCTCGCCAGTTTGTGGCCATTCAAAGCTGTGAAAAATGTCACTGGGAGTGAAGGCCAGACCCCAATTTCATGAGCTCTGGGTTTTCAGTTGCTTTGAAATATAACTGGTTCTCTGCAGAACTCAAAACTATAAAAGGACAAAGGTAGGAAAAAAGCAGATGGGAAAACCCCAGCACTGCCTTTTAATAACCCTTAATCTCCTCTTTCCCCCACTCTGGATGCACATAATTGTTAAAAATAGACCACTGCACTTTGAAAGTGAAATCAGTGTAGCTCTGTACTTTTGCCATGTCTTTCTAAGAAGATGCTATTTTCATTTGAAACTGCAATGATTTCAGCATGATATTTCAAAAATGGGTGGTGATTGATTAGTCATTAGTCTAATAATGGACTGCATCTGCATTTTTTTCCTCCACCTTTATCATGTTTTACATAATTCATTTGGATTAATTGGACATTAAAATCTTTTTCCTTGTAACCACTACAGCAGATTCACCCACCTCTCTCTGGATTCTCTTGGGATCCTGTGCCCTTGCTCACTGCTGCTCCACAGTGGGATGGGGTGGCACAGGGGCAGGGCCCTGCATGCCTTGCCTGTGTGTCTCATTATTTTTATGGAGTGCATTTAGTTTTTGCATTGCAGCAAGGCCTGAGATAATAACTCTGCTCAGGTTTCTGATGTGCTTCATGCTGAAATGTGGGAGGTAATGACTCCTTCTCTTAAAAACATTCACTTGAACCTGTATGAAATGGGGGTACAGTTAGGTGATTTAGGATGTGTCCCACAGGGAGCCTTAGAAATGCAGATTATTGGAGCCTCTCCATTTGTGGCAGCTGTTCCTCATGTTTGCCTGCTGGTACTTAGTGCTGAGGAGTTCCCACCAGCTTTATGTACACTGAATAAACTCCTTTTGCTGGCTTCAGAGACTGGGAACAGGACTGGTAGGACCAGTAAGAAACTCATCAGACCTTTGTCATACCCGAGCTCAACCAGATTCCCAGGAGTAATGGAAAGGGGCAGTAATCATCAAGCTTCTTTCTGTCTGGGAAGGAGCCTACCATGGATGTGTTGCCTTTGGGGTTGATGAAAATGTCAAAGTCATTGCAGGAGTCCCTTAAAATACACCTCACCCAGCTGTGTCTGTCCTGAAAACAAAGGACTGCAAAGCAGTGAACTTGTCACAGTGAAAAGGAGTTGCTGTTCAGTCACTGTTTTGCCTCTTTAAAAATATGTGCAAGAGGTGATGAAACAACTACTGACCTGCCTTCAGCTGTGAGGAGGATGCTCCTGGGAGGAGTCCTCTGCAGTGGAAATTAGATAAAGCAACTTGATGCAGTTCATGTATTATTGATCCCTCAGCAGTAAATCCAGAGGTGTGTTTATAAGCAAGAGACATAATTATGCAGATTTTTATCCTTCTCACAAGTGTGAAACAGCAGTTTTCAGGGAATATTTACCTAAAGTGTACCTGGTGATTAGTCCCACTGCTAGTTATTAATATTCAGAAGAAAAAATGCGTTTTTTTAAAAAAGGGAAGAAAGAAATAGATTTTAAAAACTTCCTGGAAAAGAAATAAATCTTTTAATTCCTGCAGTAACAATTATTTTGTTTGTTTGCAAGTGTCAGTTGAGATTGGGATTGTGATGTATATGGAGCTGAGCATGTCCATTTTAATGGGAGGTGTTCTGGAATATAAAGATGTTCATTAAGTTGGCAGGAAGGTAAAGAGTGGAGGGTGGAACTGTGAAGGCAATTAAAGGACTTGGAAAGTCCTTTAAGTAGAGCCTGGAACAGAGCCAGTCTTTGAATGCAGACTAATTGAATCCTTGTATAAATTCTTTAATTACTCCAGCGTGCACACACAAAACAGTACCAGCTTGATTCTATAGACTGTCTGACCAGGTTTATAGAATCATTCTACATGCTCTCTGATTAAAGGAGCTAATGGAACTGGGCTGAGCAGCAGCAAATGTAGTGTAAATGGAAATCAGAACAAGGGGAATGTGCTTTTGCATCTCTTCTCCTTGGAACTCATTGTCTCCTCCTTTCACATGTAGGATGTCAGTCAAGCCCTGATGGTCCACCATGCTGTTCAGTAAAATACAGCATCCAAAACACATCATAAAAAAGACTTTAGCGTGGCAAAAAACAAGAAGAAGAAAACCATGAGCAAGGCAGGGGGTTCTTCCATGAATGACTAAAATAATAACTGTAGCAGGGATGAAAAAGCCAAAAGCTTACAGGAGAATTCAGAATGATTCCGCCTTAAAAGCTTCTGAAAATGGCCCATGGCCAGATGGAAATGAGTTCATTTAACATATGACTTATCCTTTTCTTTTTCTTTGAATGGTGTGTAGCTCCAAATAATCTTTCAGCTTGGTTGCATTCCTGGCTTACTTCTTCCTATTGAAAGGTTGTTATCCCCCATCTCTAGCTCACTTGTTTTGGATAAGGAGTGGAGCAGAGCGAAGAAGTGGTGAAGTGTAATAACTAGCTCATTAACAAAAACATCCTGTGATGTTCTCGGTGTGGCAGCTGCCTCCGGATCCGTGATAATTAATGCATTTAGTAATAAGTCTGTGGGCAGAGTGTGTCGAGGCTGATCAAATACCTGCTTGTGTGTGTTGACATATTGCCACCAGAAGTCTGTTTTCTTACTTGTGTTTCCTGATGAGCTGTGCTGTCTAATCACAGAAATCAGGCCAAATACACTGCTGGCTGTTACATTTTACACACACTTTGTTTGTACAGGGCCTCTGGGAGGAATTCGTTACAGTGTCTGCAGACTTGTGACAGCAAGAACTAGTTGATCTTTGCCACCAAGACAGTGTGTGAACCCTTTGGAGCAGGGCCATCTTCTCGAGGTCACCCAGCACACAGCACAATGGGATGGTGCTCCCAGGGCAGGTTTCTCCTGCACTGCTGCAATTCAAGGATCAGGGGGTTCATCCTTTGTGGCATGGCCACAGATCCCAGAATCATGGAATAGTCTCAGTTGGAAAGGACCCCCAGGGATCACTGAGTCCAACTCTTCAACGAGTAGCCCATGCAGGGATTGAAACCACAGCCTTGGTGCTATTAGCACCAGGCTCTGACCAGCTGAGCCCAGAATGAGTGAGGGTGGTGCAGTAGATCTGGCACCTATAACAGTTGGATTGTGTAAATTCCTGCCAGAAAGGAGGTTTGTTTACCTTAGGGGTCTGTAGTAGCCATGGGGGAAAATAAACATGGCAGAGGTGGGATGGCCAGATTGTGAGAAAGAGGGGAATGGGTCTTCTCTTCCTGTAATACAAGTAAATAGGAGTGTTTTCCTCATAATTATGCCACTGGTAACAATCCCCAAGTCAAGGCCAGTGAGAAGGTCAAAGTCAGCTCTACATTCACAGTCACTTGCAGCAGAGACTGTCTCTGATCAATGTTTGCATAATATCTGTTCCAGGGACACTTTCTTGGTGCTGTTAGGGATGATCTATCAGCTGGGCTGTGCTATCACTAACAGGAGAAATGTCATATTGAAAATCCATGGGTGACACTGTAGGTGGCACAAGGAGGAGTCACAGAGCACCCACTGGAGAGTCTTCTGTAACTACCCTGAGTGGATTATGTGCACTCTCACCCAGGTGGGCTGTCCATTGATCTGGGTCACAACTGCTGAGCTACCAAAGCTGTAATTAAGCAGCATTTATTGAACTCATTTATTGGACACATACAAAACAAGTGTGAAGGCACACATGTTCTAAACCAAACCAAAACTACCACTCACACACACAACCCCAAAGTAATTTTTTCTTAAAATGTCTCTCTGGATAGAAAAAAAAATCCTGAGTAAAATGCAGTCATATGTCAAAGTCATATTAAGGGATATAAAATAATGGGTGTAAAGGATACTGGTGATTTCCTAAGTGGGCCATTGATAGAGATGGATATAAACTTTGCAGAAGAAGAGGCTGGTGAAGTGTGAAGAGCTGGTCCAGAAGCCAAGTATTTATGCTGGAGAATGGAGGGATCTTCGTACACATATAATCATTTCCTCTTCCCTCTACTGGAGTGATGGGTGATGACCTGAGGGAAGGAGACATCCCACTCTGTAGTTACTCCTGTGTGCCAGCTCCACCAACACCTCTGCTCAGCTGAGATGTGCATCTCTACCAGCCCCTCTGAAAGTCAGATCCTTCCAAAGTTGGTGATCAGTTTGGCAGGAGCTGCTTTGTAAACATCAGCAATGGGTACATGTATAATTAATCCAGGTTCAATGCTATCTGGAAAGGGTGGGGAGGAGAGAAGGAAGTGCTAATTCTTTATAGTCCAAGAGAATACTGTCCAAGTGGGATGTGGGTGACACAGTCATTGAAATGCACCAGGGACAGGCAAGAAGGGAGGAATTCTGCTGCAAACCCCCCACTTTTATCTAACCTAAAGGACACAGGTTGTGTATGAACAAGTACTTTTATACTCCTGTTATACTCATGGTCTGCTTTAGATCAGCAGTATGGGGAGGATGGGGTAATTCCTGCTGATGTGGAGTTTAGCACTTGTAACACAGCAGATGTATAAAAACCCTGCTTGTAAGAGGAAGGGATTGGATTTGATAACTCTTCAAGTCTCATATCCGTGATTATGGGGTTTTTTTCCCTAGATTAAAAATTTGCTTTCCTGAGATCCAGTTCAAGCCATATAACAATTTGGAGTGTAGTTGTTGTATTTTGGAGTCTTTTGTTTTTTGTTTCCTGACCAGCCTGGTTGCCCTCATCCTTTGCACAGGCTGAACTTGCTGGAAAGATCCTGGTGAAATGAGGGGGACAGAGCCATGATGCTCCTGGCACTGTGTTGGGTGGGCTATAATTATGGTTACACATTTTTTTTGCAGACCAGCAGGTGCTGAGAGCCTGGCTGCTGAATTCTCCAAGCAATGATTACTTTGTTTCTTGGTGTTAAGTCTGTATTAGTCCCTGTTACAAGCCAGAATGGAGTTTTGACATTTAGATCTCCTCCAAATGAACCTAAAGATTTCATTATATTTACACCAGGGTAGTGTTTTGCAAGCCATTAGTTTCTAGTTGAGAAGCTGATGGATATTTTAAGATCTTAAATCCTCTGTGCTAGAAAACACCACACATTTTATTGCAGGTACTATTTATATGGATGATGTAAAATTTATTTTTTTTTTAATCATGGATGCAGTATCTGGCCCATGCTTCACCTGATTTTCAGTCATTGTGATGTCATTGTGATTCCTCTTCCAAACAATATTCTTTAATGTTATCTTGCACTTGCATAAATTGGAAAACACATTGATGACTGTGAATGCACACCAGCTGAGCTGCCTTAGGGATTTGAATCTTTATTTAGGAGGTTCAAATGAAAAGTAAATGTTTCTCCATGGGTAACTGGGCAGTTCTTTCTGTTCTAGTGGGAGGAATTAGCTAAACAAAGTTACATTTGGGCATCTTTTACCCTGCCTTCTTTGATTTCTGCGTTTATTTATATGCTACGTAATCAAAATACTCTTTTTAGGGTAGGGGTTTGTTTTGGGGGGGTTTTGGGGTGGTTTTTGTTTGTTTGGGTATTTTTGTTTGGGTTTTTTTGTTTGTTTTTGGAATTATTTGTTTGGTTGGTTTGGTTTTGGTTTTGGTTTTAGTTAATATTGAACAGAGGCATGGGGGACATGGTCCTGCTCTCTTTCCTTGCATAGTCCCTGCGTGCTTCTGGCTCACTGGAAGGAGGGAGTTTCTCACAGAATCACAGAATATTCTGAGCTGGAAGGGACCCAGAAGGATGATCCCATGCAAGCTTTAAGTGAATGGGGAGCTGCCCCTTAGGGTGGCTGTGGAATACACAGCAGGGAAAGAATGTCTGTTCTGCTCTCACTCTTCACATGGAAAACAGCAGCAGACACTTAAAATCAGGGCTAAAAGGCCAATCCTGTGACCACATGAGAAGAAAAAAACCACAAGGCCTGTTCTTAGGGGAACACTGGTGTCAGAATTCAAGATGACCTTTTTCTCCTCTGTACTTCCAGTTTCTCCTGGACCAATCTCTTTAGAAGTCCTGTTGTCTTGTTGCTATTCAAGCCAACAGAGCCGATAAGAGGCTGCGATAACCTCACATGTAACAGCTTATTTATTTATTTGTTTAAACACAGCTGCAGTGTCTGGCTGCCCAGGCCTGTGCCAAAGGCTGTGATGTTGGCACAGGTGCTGAAGCAATGCCTTGGTTTGTTCCCATCTCTGGCAGGGGGATACCATTGCTTCCTGTGACTCCTCGGGCGTGATGAAGCTCTGGGACATGCGCAAGTTGCTCCCTGTTCTCTCCATCGACGCTGGTCCCCATCCTGCCAACCACGTCGCCTTCCATCGCTCTGGTAGGGCTCTAAAACAACTTTTCCCCCTAAAACAAGGTTTGATTTGCAATCTCTCTAATCTCTGCCTAGTTCTGGAGCCAGGTAACGTGTGTGAAGCAGCACAGATGTGTTAATTTTGAAGAATAAATGCCTGATTGTGCCAATGATCAATACATTTGATTTCTGGGCTAAACTGCCAAATTGGACTGCTGCTCCATTTGTATAGAATGAAAAATGCACAGTTACAGAGACTAAAATTAATTGCAACAGTACTACATAAAATACAGAACTGATCAATGGGGGTAAAAAACTTAGAGAGATTACCTGTGTTCCAGTGGTATTTATTCTCCATTACCGTTTGTTCTTTTAGTTGCTAATTCTGGAGTTGCATTTCATAACCAATCTTACAAAGTTCTCTTATAATTGCCTCAGAACTTCATTGTGCTGACAGGGCTGCTTACTAGGCACAAGGAATTGAATTAACCACTTATTTTTCATCATCAACCACATATTACCATGTCAGCAATACTGTGAATGCACGTTGCATTTTCATTTGAAGAGGGGTCATTCTAAAACATTTTTGTTTGAAACAATCTTCAGTTCCAAAGCACAGACAAGCATTCATGTTGCAGCACAGAGTTAGATCCTAACTTAGGAAATGGTTTTATTCAAAGCTAGTTCAACATGATATAGTACAATAATGTATAACATAATATATATAGGCACATTGAAAAATAAGTATACATTTGCATTATGTGTTCATAAAACATAAAGCTTTGATAGAATATGAGAGATAATAAGGAATCATTGAAGAAAAAGAATAGGATGGTGTTTTGTCATAATGACCCACACACTGTGGAATGCAGATTATCAATATATTGGGTCACTTGGCAGGAAACTTTGACATCAAATTCCATATTATTTGTGTAGTGATTTCATGGATCTCTCTGCTATATCATTAAATAAGGTACTTGCATTTTCCAAGGGAGAAAAAATGCATTGACACTGTCCATTTTTGGGCAGTTTCCCAAAGACAAGTTTAACCACTATTGTATTTATGTGTGTAATTTGGAACAAGAACTCATTTTTTTGTTCAGGAGGATTTGAAGAAGTTTTGGATCTTAGTTTATGGTGTATAATGGTGAGTCATTTGCAGCGGAGCCACATCCCTGAAAAATGCAGTTGCAATATTTCTGCCAGATGGGAACTTTCCATGAGAAAGGTTATCAGCTTCAGGTAATCTAAATGGACATGTTTTTCCATCATTTGAACAAAATCCAAAATTTTCTCTGCAGGAGTAACCACACAACAGAGATATCAAATTGGGGTAGATGATCACAGAGAGGCAGAATGCAAAAGGATGGAATTCCAGCTGGCTGAAGATGAGCAAATACCTGGCTGAGACACGCTGCTGCAAGAGGGATAGAGCAGATAAAATATATCCTGTGTTTAACAGCCTGTTGGGAATGGGACATCTGCCTCAGTCAGGACCTCTGCCTGAGGAGCAGCTTGGGTTGATTTTCCTTATCAAAACATGGCTCAGTTTCCAGCTGTGTCCCTCAGTCTCTCAGCTGATGTTACACCACCCAGTGTAAAATATTTGACTGCATTAATAGTCAGACACACAAATTGTTCAGCTCTTACAGCTGGATTTAATTAGTAGATTAGAGAGCCATGGTTGAGCAGGTTTTTTTCCTCTGCCCAATAATTATTTAAATTAAAGCTAATAATGATAGAAGAGGTTTCTGAAAAGTTTGGCAGTATCAGCAAACGAGATTGAGGTCGGAGATAGGAAGGCCCCAGCTAATGGAAGAATTTTTTTTGCTCTCCTTTGTATTGTTTTCAAGTAATTATCTTTGCAAATGTAGTGTAGACAAGCACATCTTACCTTTTGTTTTTAAGTGGCATTGCCTTTGTGGGTGTGACAATCACCAGGTGGGAGGTGCTTCCCAAAGGAGGAATTTTTCAGTTATTGGGGTTCTCCCGATGGCATTTTTGGGGATGGGCCTTGCTGGCTCCAGCGATCCTATTGCTGTTCCGGCATTGTTATTTAAATAACATTTCCTGCTTTGTCAGAGCCACACTCAGATCTTAGATAAATTAGTGACAAAGGTTGTGGATAAATCTTTCTGCTTTAGCTGCACTCTGCCTCAGCTTTTCTTTAGCTCAGCTTAAAGGTGGACTTTTCCATACTTGTGAATGAGCAGAAAATAGCTATATTGGTGATTACTACTGCACTTCATGGGGATTTTCTGTTTTGCCCTGCACTTTCTGAAACAAACTCATGGTCTTTCAGTGAGAGGTGATGATGGAGCCATCTGGGACTCAGCCTACTGGGGGTAATGCTCTTCAATACTATGTTTAATATCAGAATTTTTTCTGATATTATACACAAATAACACGTCCTTTGAATTCTGCATGTTGTGAATGGCTTACCAGAGTTACTGTGCAAGATGGACCACAGCATGACTAATTTTTAAACTAAATTCACTGTTTCACTTTTACTTTTTTATGTGCAAGTTAACTGGCATCTCCACCTGCATACATTCTTGTGTAGCATTCATGCATCCCTGGAGCACCCTCTTGTCACCACCTCTTGTGTTTCCAGTTGCTATTTGGAAAATGTAAATAAGATTAATCAAAACCCAGCATTGCATATGTAAGAGAAGGTACAGAAGATTCCAGCTTGTGTGCTATGATGTATTTATTTATTTATTATCACAGCACATTAAAGCAAACAAACCAAACAAGCCCCACTTCACAGCAATAATCCAAAATCAAGAGCAGTTACAGTAAGGCCGAGGGCAAGCAAATAATATTTGGTAAAAGGCACTGCTTTATTTTGAGCCCTGGAGATGCAGTGAGGTGTTAACATTTAACCTGCTTCCATCCAGGCTAGCCTGTGTTTCACTCAGCATGAACAAATAACCTTACCATGTTTCTGACCATCCCCAAAGGCTATAGGTGTGTGTCTTATTCTGAGGAAAAGTAGATTAAAAGAATGTAAAAGCTGTAAATGAATGTGAGAAATGGCAGGATCAAGATGATCTTGTGATACAAGTTGTTTATTTTAGGAGACAACAATTCTAGGGATGCAGGAGACACATTGACAGTGAACAGATGGTACCACTGTCAGCCATGGTGGGGTCAGGGCAACTGCTCAGTGTTGCTCTCCTAAAGCAAGCTTCATTTGCTTAATTACACATCACATGACATCACACAGCACCATCACCACGAGACAAACATTGGTCCAATGAGTGGCAATTGTTTACTGTTCCTCTGCAGGTTTTTTTTGGTGTCAAATGGCAGAGATGAATTTTCATCTCTATATTACCTACCCTTTATACTGAACACAGAATTATTGACAGGATTTCTGGGATGTCATTGCTGGAGCATTTTGAATATTTGCACTTGACATTATTTGGACTATTACTGATAATGTTAAATCCCCAAAAGCAATCCCCACAGGGATAGGGGCATGGAGATTAGAGCTCAGATGGTTAGAATTTCCACTGATATTGAGACATCAGGTGAAGTTCCAAAATTACAGTTTCCACATCCCTAATCTGGTAACAATATGTGTGCTCAGAGCAGAACTGGCAGATGTAGTCCCTGCAAATCAATCTTGCAGTGAGGTGCCCTCTCAATTTTCTCTTTGATTTCCTCAATTTTGGTTGGTGTATTGACTGCAAAGACAAGCTGGTGTTAAGGTGACAGAGCCAGGTCTGTCTTTGCTCCTTCTTTCCTCCTTTCCTTCACACTTTGGATTGATCGATACCCCTGAAGTGGCACTGAGGAGATAAAGCTTCATCCTGGTAGGGTGGAGAATTCTCTAGGATGGGAGAAACTCTCCTTTGCTGGGGAAACTGATGTTTTGGGAAGGCTGACCTGGAACAGAGACTGAACAGGGCTAGAGAATAAAGTAGATATTTATTGAAAGGCCTTTAGGGTACACCTTGGGCAGGACAAAAGCTTGACCAGAGCTACACCCAAGGTGGACCCACAATGGTCACAAAATGGACGACCAGTCACGAGGTCTCACACTTTTTAAAGTTTTGGTCCATTTGCATATTGGAGTTTCATTGTCCAATTACAGCTTCAGATTATGAAGCTGCAGCTCATCCTTCTTGTTTCTCCCTTCAGTTCACCCTTGTTTGTGCTTTTGGGCCTGAAAACTTGTAACAGTTGTCCTTGGTCTCCATCTAGAAAAGGATTTGTCTATCTACTCTGCAAAGAGAGCTGACTAACACTAAATATGAGGCTCAGAACTGCACCCCTAGGCAGCACAGAATCTGAAAAACATTGAAGTTAAAACTGAAGGCATCATTTTCCCCCTACAGTGGATTTTGGAGTTAGAGGCTGAATCAGCAGTGCACCTGCAACTCGCAGATCTCAGGAGGTGGCTGTGTCCACTGTGCCCATGGATAAAGAGACCTGGAGCAGGACAAGATCTTTACCCTTTGTCCCGCTTGTTTTGCAGTTTCTGGAACTTGCTTTTTGTATTTGTCTCCTTTTGATTACAGTTAATGTCACGCTTGATGGGAGAAGAATCCTCTAGCACAGAATTTAGCAGTAATCTTTTTAGAGGCATCTGAGTTTGTCCACATAGAGCAATTATGTGCTGACATTAATGTGTGTTTTTCCCTATGCCTCCCATTTCTGACTCAAAAGCTTTTTTCATTACAACACTTTATTGCTCTGTGTTCTTTAATCTCCAAGGCAGATTACTTGATAACATCAATTGATTCCTTATGGTGCTTTTCCCCTTGTGGTTCAATGTCTGAATTCCTGCCTCAATTCTGACTATGTATATGCTGTCACAGACAGTACAGCCTCAACTTGGGTAATTTTTACTTGATTGAAGTTCTTGGCAATTAACACAACCTTCTGATCATTGATTCTGGGTATTGAGAAAAAACAAAATGTGAAGAATTAAGCAATTGTTAAAGTAAGTTTTTCTCCTCCTTCCCCAGTCTCAGCATGAGCCAAACATCCTCTTCTTTCCCCATCCTGGTTTCTTCTTGCCTTGTTTTTGCTGCTGGCTGTGCCCCATCATCCCAATTCCTTTGGGGTAGCAACAGGGGATGCAGGAAGAGTATAATTTTTTTGGATTTATCCTGGCACTTGCCTTTTCACTCAGACAACTCCCAGTTCTGGTTACTACTCAGTTCAGACCTGCTACAGTGCTATCACTCCTCCTGACAGGGCAGCAAGGTGACCAAGCCATGGTTTTGGAGCACATCTTTCAAATCTTTGAAATGTTTGCTTTTTACATGGAGAATTGAGACTTATTTTGCTGCCTGCTTTGCTCCTCATTCAGGCTTTTCTCAAGTCCATTTGTTCAGCACTTGTTCCTTCCCTTGTTCCCATCAGGAATTGCTTAATGCCTGTCCCTTCAGAACCGTTTGCTTTGCTATGGTCAGCATTCCAAGATCTGTGTCCCTATATAGCCTTTTCTGTACAAACTAAAGATTCACATGGTCTGTTTCTTTTAAATATAATTGATCTACATTCTCACAGATTTTGCTTAATGAGCACAAATGAAGCCACTCGCGTGTCTTAGTTCACCATTTATTATTTGGTAATCAGCACTTTTAGTTCGTCTTCACTTTGTTCTTGGCTTCAGCACAGGTCCAAGTGCTGTGTCAGGGCTGTGTGTCTGCTCTGTGTGTGCCTCCTCTGTCCCCTGTAGAACCTGGCCAAGTAGTAGTCAGGGAAAACTCCCCTTCCTTCCTTCCTTCCTTCCTTCCTTCCTTCCTTCCTTCCTTCCTTCCTTCCTTCCTTCCTCCCTCCCTCCCTCCCTCCCTTCCTTCCATCCTTCCTTCCTTCCTTCCTTCCTTCCTTCCTTCCTCCCTCCCTCCCTCCCTCCCTTCCTTCCATCCTAAAGGATATAGGGCTGAACAGCAAAGTCAGGCCTTTTGCTTTACACTGGCAAGTTCCAAGCAGTGATGGCTCTCCATTTCTCCTTTGTCTTGTCCATCCCTCTCTTTTTCTATTTCTCTTCAGTCTAAACTTGAGTATCCCTTTATAAAACTCCACTTTAAAGCCTATGATACATTTGGTCCATGTTTGTGAGTCTCTACTTTAAACAGATTGGTGGGAGATAAACTTTCAGATCCATTTGTTGACTGAGCTGTGTTTATACAAGCCGAAGATTTTCAAAAGTGATACCTTGGATAGAAGGAATACTGGTGAGCTGGTTCACCTCAGCCACACTGGGAAAAAGCTTTTGTCCTTTGTGCCTCAAGCTGAAATCCCTGCTTTGGCAGAGCAGATGCTGTTGCCCCAACTGCGTGCTGTGTGACACTGCCCCAGTATTGATGTCTTGGCCCTAGGTGGCCTGCCCAGCCCATGTGTTTGCACTGGTGGATCCATCAGTGGGCTCCCTGGAGAGATTCCGGTGGTGGGAATTGGTTTACACAACCCATGACCCATTTTCCAGCCCTGCTCATGCTGCTTTCCCTTGGAAGTCAGATCAACAAGACGTCCCTGTCAGCCTCTTTCCCTGAGGAGTGCTTAGACGTCTGTTGACCATCTTTAATTACTCCTATGGTCAGCATGGGAATAAAAGGATGTGCTGAAAGACTGAATTATTCAACAGCAATTCCTTGTCTCATAATTCTCACTCCTTCCCTCTCTGCTGCTGTATGCCATTTTTCCTCATCCTCATTTCCTCATCTGTTTTCCTGACTATAAAAAATCTTTAATTTGGAGGCAGTGGGTAGGTTGGACGTACACACAAATAAGAGCTGATTGACAGATCGTTTTGTCTCCTTGTTTTGTGGGTTATGAAACTATCACTCTCCTTATTTCTGACTGTTGCAGTTTGCCAAAGGGGAAAAGCTGGCAATGAATTTTCCCCCTTTGTTGATCAGGGGGAGAGTTGTGCTGTGCAGTATTTCTGTTGTGTCGTGACCATTTTTCAATATGAGCAAACGCCACAATATTTAAATACGCTGGAAGGGAAAGAAAAGGGATTCTTAAAATATAGGACTTTATTTTCAGTACAGACATAATTTAAAATGTATGAAATATTCGCCCTTTGGAAGGTAAAGGGAGGTGGCTTGGAATCCCAGTATTTTACATTTTTTGCCCTGCTTGCAGAGAGGGTTTTGTGTCTGGCTGTGTTTGCTGAGCTAATGAGGGTGGGGACTGTGCTACTGCAGGCGATTGCTTTGAGCCTGAGCACTTTGAAGAGATTAGCCCCATTGATATTCCCTTCATCTTTGTTAGAGGGGCATGCTTCCTTCCCTGGAGTGCCAGGAGATGGACAGCTATTTAATAGAGCCAGCCTTTTTCAAGTACAGGCTGTAGTCCTGAATATCCCCATCTCCCTTGCCTGCAGATTTCCCATGTAAAAACAGTGTTCTGGAAGCCAGGGTTGTTGCTCATTAGAACACTATATTGACCTGATAGGGGTTGTTTTGAGGACCTCAGGGTGACCGGGTTATTATCTGA
Source organism: Illadopsis cleaveri (assembly GCA_013399915.1). NCBI lineage: Eukaryota > Metazoa > Chordata > Aves > Passeriformes > Timaliidae > Illadopsis > Illadopsis cleaveri. The sequence continues at coordinate 930,883 of VXBB01024636.1, read as the reverse complement.
CTGGTTAAATGTTATTCTTCAAGGAGAAGCAACAGTTTCAGCAGTTCAGGCAGACAGCCAAAACGTGGTGATGAGCAAATTGTTTGTTCCAAGAGTAAATGAAGGGAATGTCCACATGATTTTTGCCGTCCTTGTATTAAACTAACAGAAGCTGAAAACTGGAGCTTTATGTATCCCAAGTGGGGCATAAGTGATCAAAATTTTGGTTCTCCAGCAGCTATCCACAAACTGAATTAAAATGGCTTGGAAGAAGTTGGCTTTTTTTCCTAATCTCATTTTAACAAGGCACAAGTCTTAAAATAATAATGTATTCAACATCTCAATTCTAGCATTTACTGCTTTTGTAACTTTAGCAGGTTCATGGATTCTATTTTATATTTATTATTTATATTAATTCCACCTCACAGAGTGCTGCAATTAGCACATTCCCCCTTTGAATGTATTTACAGTGGTAGAAGAGAACTTCTTACTTTCACTCAGACTGCTCCATCCCAAGCCTGGCTTAGATACAAGAGCTTCACCTCCTGATTAACTTACTCCTGCAGACAGTCAGGGACAAAGGACCTCTGAAAGTCATCACAGCCTTTCTTCCATGAAAGCTCCTCTTAAATATCGACAGCTCTCAAGGTCCTGTGTTTTGAGTACAGCATCTGTATGTAAAGAGTGGATCAATACTGCATTCATCATTCATATCCTGTAATAAAAGAAGGGGATTTTTTAAATATTGGTTTAGTATTTGTATATCCTTTCTGTGCGTTAAATATGGAAGGTGGAATGGCCATGGCATTCTCTGCCAAGGACTGGATAGGTCAGGGAATCTGCAAGGGGACTGCCCTTTGCATCTCTTTCACTGCTAAAATTAAACATAAGTTCAGCAGTAATCAAGAGTCATTTGTTAGCTGGGAACTTTGTGGGCTGACCCAGATTTGTGTTGGGAGTGGAGAAAACACACTTAGGAAAACAAAGAACTGGGCAGTTTTCTTTAAGGGAAGCAAACCCTGAGAGAGAAGAAAGAGTCCCTAGGGACTGGGATGCTTTGGAGAAAAAAGTAATTCTTGTGACTGCCTGAATAACTCAAGTATGCTGTTTCAAACTTAGAGATAATTTAGGGGTTTTGGTCTGTTCACCAACTGTTCTTTTCCCCCTTAAAAAGCAAAGAATTTCATGTTTTGGATTAAAATTTAGCGATGAAATGTCAGTTCCATTAAAAAAAATATATTTAAAGCTGTCCATAAGCAGCATTTTTCTTTCTCCTTTGTAGGAGTTAAAACTATGCCAGTCTATGCTGAGTTTGAATAACACAGTTTCAGTAACTCAAAACTTACCTTTTTAGCAAACTTCCTCTTTTTCCAGTATTTGCTTTTAAAAGTAACCAAAGTCTAAAAAAAATTATTCATCTTCAGATACCTGTATTGTGATTACCAAGAAAGTTTTGATTCCTTGAACAGCTCCTCCATTTGGTAAATGGAATATATTCATGAGCTAGGTCTTTTCAGAGCTTGGAAAGTGGCACCTCTTTTCAAGAAAGAGATCATCTTTGAATTAAAAGTATGCTGTCATTAGCATTTTTTTTATTTTTTTTCTTATTGACAAATTGTCACAGGAGCTGAAGTGCATAATCATCAATAACAAGTGATCCATGGGGCTATGCAAAATATATTGATTAACAATATAATCTCCATACAGATGTCCTGGCAGTGCTTGTTATTTTTTATGGGCCAATCTGGGAGTCCTGCTTGCATTTCAAGGGGCAAGGTGCATTTCAAGGAGGAAGGTGAATGAGACAAAGTTCAGGGCATCTCTGCAGTTGCCTGGCAGCATCTTTGCTGAAAAGGGGGAAATGCTACCAATTGTTCCCACCCCAGGATGTGCAGCCTCCTTTTGTCAAGCCTGCATGGGTACAAAGTAAACCCATTTCCTTGAAAAGAATTTAAAGCCTGAGACAAAATCCCCTTTGGCATGAAAGCATGATTTTCATTTGTTTTTAAGGCTGCTCCACGACTGAGAAAATCCTGATTTAGATGCCTTTGAGGCATTTAACTTAACACCTATGCAGAGTTATTCCTCAGAGAAAATTGGATGTAATTTTAGGATTAGATAACTGACCTAGGAATGAGAGAGAGAGTGGAAGAGAGAGTGCAAAGCTTGCATATCCACTTTGTCCAGATGGATATTCACTAGGAAACCTTCAAACTGCTCATAAATATTGCCTGTCCTTTTGTAAAGGCTCCCACCAGCAAGCCCATGGTCATTTCCTGGGCAGAAAGAGTTTTTGCATTGAAACATTTGGGCAACTAAATAAAGTATTTTATTTCCCTTCCTTTTTCTGTGGCAAAATATTGTACAAAATGATGAATGGGGAAATAAGCAAGGAAAGAAGTTCTATAAACAGCCTCCAATGCCTGACTTGCATATTTGAGCTATTTCTTTGTTTTGGGGTTTTTTTCCTCTGGAATAAACTTCCTTTATTTCTTTGCTTGTTTTTCAACTTGTGAAAATACCTTTTATGTAGAGCTGTTATCTCTCTGAGTATCACATGCTCTTGGGGAGTAGGGTAAAATCTACTTACTTTCAGTCTTCCTAAACTAAACTGAGTGAAAAAAAGGAAATATCTTAATCCTTTTTTCCCCCTTCTAGAAAGCCAAAGAGGTTGTGACGACAGTGAATTCTTTAATGTCGGGTTTATGTCAAACATCGTTTCTTCCTTTGACATCTTACATTGCCAGTGAATATGTGCACAATACCTCAGTGACCTGCCTGCAAACACAGGAGAGAGAGAAAAGCAGAGCATTTCTGCTCTATTGTGGCAGTGTCCCAGCTCTGGCACCGGGCAGGAGGTGATGCTGAGGGTAAACAGGTAAACCCAGAGCGAGGAAATGCTGTGGTTTCCCTGGCCCTCCCCTGTGGATCAGGGCTCCCAGAAATGGGTTCTCATGCACTTCAGTGTTCATGGATGTCTCTGTTAAACTTCTGGTGTGGCATTTCTTTGTATTTCCAACAGATCCCACAGCCATGCAGAAGTACCTCCCTGCCTGTGCTTTAAATCTCTTAATGATACATTCTGATTCTCATACCGTGGGAATTATTGAATAATTGTTCCTTGTTCAACCTGTTCCTGCTGGCACATCTTCCCTGCTCTCTTTGTGGAGCTGAAGAGTCTGTGTCTATTTAATCTCCTGAATACATAAGCCATTCCTCCTCTTTCTTCATTTGTTGTCCTTCTGTAAATCTTATTTTGGGTGCTTCTTTCGAAAATGGGGAAGAGGGGTCAGTCTGGTATGATGTTTTCAAGTTGTGCTTAAATCAGGGTTTTAAACAGAGGCTGAATGAGGTTTTTTGATATTCTTCTCTAGCTTTTGGGTTTTTCACCCCATTCTTAAGTCTTGACATTATAACAAGGTGATGTTTTCAAAGAAGCATCCATGGTGGCTGGGAGATCTCTGTCCTGAATGAAGGCTAGTTTACTGTCTGTCACTGGATTTGTATAATTAAAAATACTTTTTTAAATTTGAATCATATAATGTTTCTCAGAATTCAGTTTCATCTGCCTTTTTATTATTTAATCCAGCATCTTGAGATTCTTCAATCCTTCTGTGAATTCTGCTGTTGTCTTAAAATAATGAATAATTTTATATTCTCAGTGTTCACCTTCACATCCTTTAAGAAAAAGAAATTTTTGATGTGCTGACTAGCACAGATCCCAGAATAAATGTCACATTCTTCTGGTAATCTGTATTTTTCTCACTATGTCCTATTGGAAAGATTCCATTTTTCCCCCTCTCAACTTTGGTCACCAAAACTGTTGGGAATCAAGTATCTTAATTCAGCCAGGTCACCCTTACTCCTGTGCTTCTCAGCACCATCAGAGAGCCAATTTCTGATCTGTGCTTGGTGCTGTAAAAGCCATGATAACTCCTCACTGTGGTATTGCATTTCCCCATGCATCAGCTCAATCTGTTCCTCATTATACAACTGAGTTTATTGGACCTGTAAATAAATCCCAGGTACCAGCTGGCAGTTTCTCCAGCTCTTTGCAGAAGTTGCTGTCACATTTGCCATTTTCCATTCCTCTGCTCCTTGGACCAGGTTAAGCAGTTGCTTCAAGAGCAATTTCAGTTAATTTCATATTTAATGTTTTATTAAACTCCTGTTTGAATACTTTCTGCTTCTGGCAAATATTTAATCACCTCATTCTAAGATTTTGGACTTGTGTTTCCTGTTAAGAAGCCAAGCCAGCCTGTCCAGGCTGTGTCTCAGGAGTTACAAAAGCAGGCAGCTCTCTGCACTGCTCTGCCTGATGGGATTGCAGCTGCTTGGGGATGACTGGAATAACGCACAGGTGCCTCTGGAATCCATCACAGAGGAGAGGGATTTAAGCTATTGCTGTATGGGTCATCTGGCTTACTTTGCATGACCTCATCTTCAAAGGAATGGATGACTGTTCCCACTAAAGGAATGAGTCAGCAATTCCTTCAGACAAAGACGTCTGTCTGTATAATAGAAAGTGTTTTGGTTGTTCAGCTGATGTCGTCTGAAGTTGGATGTTAAAATTAGGAGTTAAATTGTTAACACTGTCCTGGGAGTGCAAGGTTCACTGGATTTGAGAATTTTACTCTGCAGTCCATGAGAAAAAGAGGAACCTAAAACATAGTCTGTTAAATCCATTGCCTTCCCTGGCTTCCTTGCCAGAACTACTGGTAGTAGTAGTAGTTGATAACCTTTTATTCAGGATAATTCCTTTCTGTGTTCCAGACTGCAGCCCCAGCTGTCTCCTTAAAACTCTGGTACACAGTTATGTGGATTTGGCCAAACAGGTCTTTCCTTACAACCATGGAATTAGCCCTCTCCATTTTGTGTCCAGTATTGAGGGGTTTTATTTTCTATTGTGTATTTTTTTTCCTTCAATTCCATGCCCTAGCCAGTCATCCTGAGTGGCATTTGGAACGTACCTGATAGTATAATGGGCATTTAGAAGGGACTGGAATTAATGATTAGCATTTTAGCTGTGCTTGCAAGCTAAGTTTAGGCACTGGCACAATTAGGAGTCATTGGCTGATGGACCAGCAAAATAAGGGGCTTCATTTAAGCAGATGAAGCCTCTGAGTCAGACCCCAGGCAGGGTAGATCTGTGCCAGTGCTGGCCTTGCTCAGCACTGTGGCTGAGGGAGCTCCTCCACCTTCTTCCCTGGGCAGCTACAAGTGCCAGGAATGAGTGAACAAAATGGCTTGAGAAACTCACAGCCTTCCTGTTCCAGCTCCTGCCTCTCATGTGGAGTGGTTGAATCTGGGATTGTTGAGCCTTATGGTGCAGGTAGTGTGATTGATGTAATGTTCTGCTAATTTTTATTTATTAATTAACACATTTATTTGAGTGAGTTAGTAGACAACTCTGATACTTGATACTGCATGCATAGTAAACACAAGGTTATTGAGTATAATGAATACTTCTTCCCTGGCATCAGAGCAAATCACAGGGAAAGGAAATGGGAAAGGAAATCAATAAGAAGAACCAAGCCCATAGAAATTATTAAACATCACCTCATTCAGAACCCCTCAGCTAATGAAAGAAGGTGCTCTCCTGGAATATTGCCCGCAGCCTAATCAGGTAGGTACACAGGATGTTTGGAGAGAAGGCCAGCAGTGTTTGCTGGGAAGTGCTGAGCACCCTCATGGCTTTGTGTACCTTGTGCAGCAGGTTCTCTGTGGCAGCCCTGGTGGAGGATGGTGGGCCAGGGTGAAGGATGTCTTGAGTCTTAGATCCTTTGAAGAAAAGAGAAGTCTGAGTTGTGACCTCCCCTTGTTGACTTGTGTGAAACTGCAGCATGCTCTGGGTGGCTGTTCTGTAATCCAGCCAAGCCAGCCCTGCCAGCAGGCACTGTGCTGTCAGTGTAGGGCATCTCCTGTCACACTGCAGGGCACCCAGCTGCAAAGACACAGTCTGAACCTGCAGCAGGCTGCTCTGTCTGGTAGTGGTTGGTTAGCTCACTCATCCCAGCTCTGTGAAGTTCTCCAAACACAGCTTTACTGAGAGCCTTGAGAGTTTAAATCTCTGCATGTGCCTGCTGCTGGCCCAAGGTCTCCTGAGGTTGCTTGCTTCAAATTCTTACACTAACCAGGTCTCTGGTACATATTTTATAATAATTCCTTTTCATTCCTTGCTCATTTGTTTTCTGTTGTTACTTTGCTTTTGCTGCTGTAAAAGCTCTTCTGTTCTTACATTTGATGTTCACTTCTGTGATTTGTCCTGATGTTCTCTGTGATTATAAGTTTGAGTAGTACTGACATGAATGAATAATTCAGCAGATCCAAAACGACACAGGCTGGGTTGCTCCATAGCTGAGAGCACAGTCACACCCCTAACACAGAGCTGACATCCACCTTGTGTCCAAGTACATGTGGATTATGGTCCTGTGGCTCTGCACAGTTTTGCTCTTAACATCCATCTTCACAGTCTGCTTGGGCTCTTTGGAATGATGTACTAAAGGCTGGATGAGGAGGTTTCATTTCCAGAAATTTTATTTCTGGATATTGGCCCACAGGTGTGTGGGGTTGGTCTTTGTGTAAGGGTTTGGCAGAGTGGCCATTAGGATCCTGCCCCTGGGAAATGGTAGATCCCATGCTCCCTGTCAAATTACTTGTGTGATTGTGTCACCTGTGCTGTGGGCATTGTTGTGCCGTGTGGGCATGAATTCACAGTGTCTTGCACTGCACTCCTCTCTTATGTGATCTGATTTGTTCTTCTCTTGCCATTGGTGAGGAGAGGAGAACTGAACCCCAGTACAGCGTGGCCATCACCATGGAAACGTGCTGGTGGGTACAGCCTCCCCTGAAGAGGAACATAGAATCACTTGAATCCCAGACTGGTTTGGGTTGAGACCTTAAAGGCATCTCATTCCACCCCCTGCCCTGGGCAGGGACACCCTCCACTAGCCCAGGTTGCTTCAAGCCCTGTCCAGCCTGGTCTTGGACACTTCCAGGGATGGGACAGCCACAGCTTCTCTGAGCAACCTGTGCCATGGCCTCCCTATCCTCACAGGGAAGAATTTCTTGCTAATATCAAATCTAAACTTACTCTCTGTCACTTTGAACTCTTCCCTCCTTGTCCTGTGCCTCCAGTTCCTGACAGAGTCCTTCTCCAGCTTCCCTGTAGCCCCTTCATACTGCGAGGGGCTCTGAAGTCTCCACACAACCTTCTCTTCTGAATAGCCCCAAATTTCTCAGCCTAATTTCACAGAGGAGGTGCTTTAGTCTGAGATTCAAGCATTTCATGTCTTCGACAGTCCTGGCCCAACAAAAGTAAAAACACCTTCCTATGCTCAGTGATTTAAAAGCAGTAAACACAGCTCAGCCCATCTATTGCCACATACATAACCAGTTTGGGTATTTCTAAGCAAAACAAATACTTCCAGAGGAGCTATTGCAAACAGATGGAATAACATTCATAAAATAGGCAGTTCCCTCTTTAAGGGTTTGGTTGGAATAAAATGTATTGTTTCTATTGAGATTTAAACTGCTGTTTGCTTAAATTATTTTTATATTTGCCCATTATATCGTGAGCATATGAAATGGGCAGAATGTTAAGAATAATTAAGCAGAGTGGTCCTGAATACCCTGGCAAGTCTGAAAAACCATATAGAAAAGAAAACAGCTATCTGTGGTGCTGCCAGTTCTACTTATATAAGCCCATCTGTTTACATCTACACCTGTTCCCTAAAGAAGAATACATCTTATGTGAAGAATTCCCACCAGATCCCTCAGACATTTTATCATTCAAGAATGCTCTCCCTGTTTGTTCTCTCTCTTTCCTTTATAAGAAACTATAGAATTAATGTTTTCAGCGTGGTCTCATAGAACATTTGCAAGACAAATGCTGGTCTTAGCATTAAAATTAATAGAGTTTGTTCTCCTCTGATTTCATAATGAATACAAATAATTGCAAGCCATGTGCACATAGTCACAGTGGCTCAAAGTCTTGTCTCCTGTTTATCTTTCCCCTCCCACTTCTTTATTTTCATCTGCAGACCCTCAGACCATCTCTTGTCAAACCTAAGGCATAGGTTATTTTATATCTAATTAATCATGTGGAAAGGCTGTTTGTGGGGTGGTAACTTCTTTTATTGTAAAACTTATTTTTAAAAGAGAAAGAGGAATTCAGGAGCTCCAAACCTTGTGTTTCCCTGTGTCCCCCAGTCCCAGGAGTTCTGCAAATGTAGAGCTAATGGTGTACATTCCCTGGCTGAGGTTCCAGCCTCAGAGCTACTTCAACAACAATATTGCCTGCATAACGTCAGATATAAGCATGTGGACTTTTTTGATCTTTTTATTAAATCCTGGTATCAAAGTGGATTTATCCACTCTCAAAGATAAGATGGAGGGAGGCCAGCTTTTGAAGATCATTTGCATTTCTTTCATTTGGTGGCCTAATCTTCTTCCTACTCTACTGAACTTCAGTAAATTGCTTTAGAATTCTTAGGGAAAAAAAACAAAACTCTAAGGATTCTAACTTCTGATTTAATTATCAAAGTGTAAATTCTTTACATAAACTATAGTGACACGGCAAATAAAAAATAAAACGAGGTCAAGTCAAAAAAGGAGCAAATTAAATGAGCCCCTTCAAAGAAATCTGGACTTGATTGCAAGTTTTGAATTACAGACTTAGAATGAGGGTGTGTTTTCTCCCTGTCAGCTTCTGTGGAACCTGAATTTGTGAATTCATCTCAATTCCAACAGTGGCTTCCCAACCAGCTTTAGTGGTTCAGGTGCTTGGAAAAGTTCTGCTCTCTTCCCAGGTAGGTAATTCCATTCTGACCACCAAAATTTTCCTTACTCTTCAGGCTTCCCACCACAACATTTCCTCATGGAGACTTTCCATGAACTTCCAGCCTTCATTGCCAAGGTAAAATTAGAATTTTTGTGCCACTTGTAAGGATGAACCTATTACGTAATTTTTATTCTCTTTGTTGTAAACGGTGGCTAGCTGTGTTTTAGGTAAGAATTTCTTCCCTGATTGGGTTGTCAGGCATTGGAAGTGGCTGCCAAGGAAGGGTGAGAGTTCCCATCCCTGGTGGTGCTCAAGGATCTCCTGGATGTGGCACTCAGTGCTCTGGATGGGGTGACAAGGTGGGGATCAGTCACAGATTGAACTCCATGACCTTGGAGGGCTTTTCCAACCTTCATGGTTCTGGGATTCTGGGATTTTACACTGATTTCTCCATATCTCTGTAGGCATTTGGGCATAGTATTCTTCAGCTGTTTTGCTGTAACAAAACACCTTTGCCAACCCATCCAGTGATTCCAGCAGTCCAAAGCATGGATTAAAGGAGAGGTTTATATTTAAGAATAGATCACAGCTAAAGAAACTTAGAGTATTATGGGATTCTCTGTCAAGACCTTTGAAGATACAGTCTAAAACACTTTTTAACTGCTTGGCTCTATCAGCTGTGGGGAGTTATCATCTCTATTTCCAAACAGTTAGCAGATAAAGCCTTAAAGGCTTGGAGCAATCCCAACTGTACGGTGAGTCAATTTATGGGGAAAATATCTCTGGGATCAGTAGTTAAAACTTTATTACAGATGGCTCAGATATTGGGCTTGATTTATTTTTTATATCTTCTGTAGTGACTTGAGTGAATTGTCTACAGAAAGGCCACATCATACTTATTACAGAGTAAAGGGCATGTTGGAGAGGGAGTTGCTTCTTCATGGGCCCAAAACATTTCTTCCATTTGCAGCAGAACAGAGAACACAGAAATAAAAGCAGATTCTTTTTAGGTTGTTGCTACTTACAACACAATTATTTATGCTTAGGATGTGCTTGAAGACAGTTTACATAAATGTCTTTAGACATGCCAAAGAAAATTGTTTTATCTGATTTCATCTGATTTTTGTGTTTGATTTTATTTGATTCCTTCCTAAAACTATCAAACATTAATTTAAAACCAAGCATTAATTTAAATCATGCAAGGCAAGGAGAAGGAAGATCTTAATGGTTTTAGTTTGGTTATATCTTAACAAATACTCTTAGAACTGAAAATTCCTTGCACTTTTGGAAACTGAAATCTTTTATTTTACTGTGAGACACTGAATATTTGCACTAGATATATACCTTAAGAAAAAAAACCCCATATTTTCAAAGATTTCTTAAAATCATATATAAAAACATTCCTACAGCCATCATCATTTTTTCGCACTTCTGTGAGAAAGATGCATGGTATTCTTCTGAGAACACATACTTTGTTTTAAATTAAAGTGAATAATGCACTGGGGTTATAAGTGGGCTGCAGTGTTTTATTTCTGATTTTATTTTCATGATCTGTGTAATACAGGCCATTATTTAAGTTTGTATTTTTTGAAGGACATTGTTGCTTTCAAAGTTTTAGGTAACAGTGTAAAATTCATGAAAAAAACCCCATAACTGAGTAAATTCTCATTGTTTAAACTTTACTTGTTTGAAGTAAGATGAAATTTGTGAAATATTATTGAATTAGAACTAATTGAAATATTTCTCTTGTGCACATATGGCATAAACGAGAATATTGCAGAAATGATTTCTCAAAGTCTTTTCTGGTTTCTCTTGACATTTGATGTAGTTCTCTTGACTTCTGGATTGCAATAGCTGGGTATCCTTGGATCAAGTCCATTCTCTATCTTGACCTTTTAAAAATGTCTGTGCTTTAAAGCTGGTAACATCAGATGCTGCAAAGGAAGGTAGGAAAAAGCTCACTGGATAATTATGGAGAGATCTGCCCACTGGATATTCTTGGGGTTGGCTGATGAGCTGATGCATGAAGGTGTGTAAGGGATATAATTTTTTAACCAGTTGTATTTTTAGAAAGGAATAAACTGTTTGAATGGCATAATAAGACATTAATGGCCATATCAGTTAATAAAATAAATGCCATGCTGTTATTCATGGTATGTTAAGAGTAAGAATCATTGACATTGTATGCATAAAGCAGACACGAATAATGGCAGAACCTATTAGGCTCTAACTTCAAAAATACCCAGCAATTATGAAATTTTAATTAACAATCTTAACTTACACATATATTTACATATTAATGGTCCTAAGTGGTAATTGTAATTGTCTCTCATCATTGCTTCCTTTGACCCTCATTTTTCAAATAAGAAATATGAAATTCCATTAAGCAACATTAATAGTAGAAAATTAATTTAAGGCAATATATCACCAATTAGCAAACCCTTAACACATCTCACTATTTTCACCTGATGCTTACTTGAAGAAAAAGAAGTTAATTATTGTATGTATGCCTGAATTCGAGGATATCATCTTATGCACACATGATGGAAATGAGAAATAAAATATATTAGATTTCCTGGCCTGGATCCAGTAAAGCATCAAAATTCATGTTGACTTCTCCAGACTATTCACATGTGGCTGGTGAAGGGCAAAGAGCCCCTCAGCACACAGAGCCCGTTCCAGCACCTTCTGACTGGGAAAGCCTGCACTTCTGACAGGGCTGATCTTGCACCTGGGCTATTTTGATGGGAGGTTTCCCCATAACTAAATGTTCTCAGAAGGAAACCAGAACTTCCTGCAGGTAATGAATGCATCTGGTTTATCTCTGCACCTTCCCCTATGGAACACTCTCCTGATTCATCCTGCTTCCTCGGGAATGACATCCCACGGCTGCTGTGTGTGATGGATCAAGATTAGGGAGCAGCATTTGCATCTGGCCAGTAGGTCTTTACTCATCAAATTGACAAATGAAGCTAATGTAGAATAATAATGTGTGAACTTGCTTCCAAGTACTGAAGACTAAAATACATTTTAGTCTTACATTTACACAGAGTGGTGCTCTCATAAAGAAAAAAGAAATTACGAAAGCCATTAAAAACTAAATGCCTCTTATTTGTCATGTCAGTGAGGTGATCATCATCTGTTACAGGACATTTATGGTTTCTTGGACTGCAAATGTTACTGTTGTCCATGAAAATGAGAATTAGTGTTATTTCTTTAAATGCCAGCCATGTAAATAATGTCTTTTGGGTTTTCTACCTCTTTTTCAAAGGTAATGTATATTAGCACTCCCTTTGTGAGAACTGGTAAATCATAGAATCACCGATGGGTTTGGATTGAAAAGGCCCTTAAAGCCCATCCAGTTCCACTCCCTCCCATGCCCAGAAAGGCCCTTAACTAGCCCAGGCTGCTCCAAGCCCCCTCCAACCTGGCCTTGGACACTTCCAGGGATCCAGGGGCAGCCACAGCTGCTCTGGGCACCCTGTGCCAGGGCCCCACCTCCCTCACAGAGAAGAATTCCTTCCCAATATCCAACCTGTACCTCCTCTCATGCTATGTTGTCAACTATGGAACATACTGTGAAGATAGTTTGAAGAAAACAGGTATATTTTTTTTCTCTCCCTTTCATGTGAATTTCCCCAGGTTATCCATGTAAATGTCAGACTGGGAGAGCTTTTGGCTCTGAGAGGTGTGTGTGATAGACTAGTAAGTGTAACCTGGAATTACTTCTGACAGAAGCTTCAAATCTTCATGCTTGCAGGTTGTAAAGATGAGTTATGCATGAGCACCGTCGGAGTGCTGGCGTCAATAACAGGCTAACTTGGTAGAGTTTCAAGGTGTAATTAATAAATTCCTGTGTGGGAATTAGCTGCTCCATAGCCTGAGAGGTGTCTGGGAGCTGAGGATGCCACGCTCTCCTGCTCTGCAAGTGTGTGAGAGCCCATCCACTGCTCCATATACAGTGTCCTTGTGGCTTCTGCGGTTTCTTAGTTCTATCTGTATGAGGATTTTGGTTTTTCTCTGCTGGATGCTAATTAATTCAGATTCCATTGTCCTTTGAAAAATCTCAGAATCCTGTTTATGGCTACAATTTAAACTGGCTATAATCAACAGATTGGTGAAAAGAATTATCAGGTAGCAAGATTAGTTCAAGCTAATGAGCCAACGAATGGCTGCTGCCACCATGAATGATGGCAATGTGCAGGGAAAACAGTATGGGCAGGAAAGACTCCCTTTATTTTGGAGCATGTAACATGTCCAAAATTACCCCTACTGGGCAGAAAGTTGAGGAAAACCAGAGGCAGACTAAAGGAAGTTTGCTACCAGCTTCTATTTTTACATGCAGATCTAGCAGCCAAAATGAATTACAGTTATCCATTGAAATAGCTCTGGGATACACAACCAGCAGAAGAATGGTGTGACTGTCAGTGCAAGGCTCTGCAACATTATTCATAGTGACTTACAGGCAATTAACCTGACTTCACTCAGCTGAGTTTTTGGGAAGGAAATAAATAGCCCAACTTCAGAGTGAGAGTTTCAGATTGTTTTTTATGTATTGCATATTCACTGTGGAAAGTATTTGCACATTAAAGATAGCTGTAAAACATTAAATTAGGCAAATAAGCTTTATACGTGGGGGAAAATTAAAAGTAAATTTAGCCTGTCAAGTCTTAGTCACAGTGCCTTACTTGGATCCTACTGAATCCTTTTCAAACCTTTTGGGGATGCTGTTTCTTTAGCAAAGGGAGCAGTAGATGCCTCTGTGTCAGACAGGTGAGGAACAGGGGAGCAGAGCAGGTAGAGCTGCTGCTCTTTCTCTTCATGGAGAGAGCAAAAGCAGGGTCTGGGCAAAAGGAGAGGGAGCTGAAGATTTAGGAAAGAAAACAGGGACCAGGGCAGAATCAACAGAATCCATAAAAAGAATTGGGCAAAGACATTTCTGTAGGGGGACGTGGCAGTGTTTATTGACTTACAGGGGAGCAAAGTAATATAGGGTCTGAAATGGATTGTTTTAGGAAAGGGGACGTATCGATTGTGGGGGAGTAGGTAATTGATGCTGGAAGAAGGGAATTTGCATGTACAGCCATAGCATGCCAAAATAAACCATGTTTGCAGGCAACAGCAGGCATTTGGAGTATGCAAATGTGAGTTTGCATATACATGTGCAAGTGTTCTGCACGCAGCAAATCTCGGAGTAAATTTTGCGTGTTCATTTTGTGCCTCTGCTGATACAAAACTCTGCTGAGCAGAGCGTGGCTGGGGAGAGAGCAGTGAGGGGGATCCTTATGGGGCTGAAAACAAGGAATATACTGTAATTATGCTAAAGCCAAGCATTACAAGCAGGAAATGCAAAGTTATGTTTACTATTAAAAGAGACCTAGGCATGTTAATTTGTGGAAATTAGCAGTTTAAGGCATCTAAAAAAATATGTACTAACATAAAATTCTGCTGTAAAATTACAATTAAGACATTTTCCTGTTTGTGGCGGAGAATTAGTGACATTTTTAAAGCTACTTTTTCTCTGTGTGATGCCACTCCAGTGAAGGAAGTGAGATGCTCAGGCTGCATTTAGAACTTGACAGAAATGGCCCAGAGCAGAGGGATTACGATGCTGAGCTTGGTCTCTGCATTTTTCTTTGCTCAAGATTTGAGGGCTGATCATTTATGGTGCTGATTTCTATCTTTTAACCTTTACATTTCATTATTTTCTCTATGTTTGAGTGTAAAATAGTTTAAGTATATGAATTAAGAGATACAGAACTGAGGATAGAACTGTTAGAACTGAACTCTGGCACTATTTTCTCCCTTCATTTGTTTAAAAAAAGTCATTCAAATTTTCAATTGAGATACTTCATTTTCTGTTGGGTAAATTGTCAATCCCCTACGTAGCTTTTTGTGTTTTTACCTTAAGGTGAAAAGCAATTTCACTATCAGCCCTTTGTTGAAGTTATTAGTGTTCAAGACCATGAGGTGTATGCTAAGTGCTCTTCAACTTCCCCAGACAGTTATTCCAGGAAATACAACAAAAGTGGTGTTTTATCCTCCTTTTTAACCATTAAAGAAGAAACATAGACACATTTTTGCTCTTACTTCTCTTTGTGACAAAGATGTCATAATGTCAACTGGAAGAATGACTTATTCTGCATTTAGTGATAATAAAAACATGGCACTTGAACCTTTCTCTAGAAGGTACTATCTGAAGGAGCTGAAAAGAAAACTGATACCTTGCTTGCAGGAGGACTTAAAAAGATGATCATTTCTCATGCTATAGATATGGAAATATTCATGTTGGAATAAGTAATCAAAATTTAAGAAGTGTAAAAAATGTGTGTGTCCTTGTAATGTTAATTTACGTTTTTAAGTTTGGAGTTGTATCTATAAACATACATGACTGGTGCATAATTCTGATTTCTCACCAGTGGAGCTTCATTCCCAAGGTATTCCCAGGGCTGGATGCATGTTGTGCTATGTGCTGTGAGCAAAGTTAGAAGACTGCTTTTCCTTTCCCAGTTTGGAAGGGTCAGCTGTCAGCTCTCGGATCCCAGCTGGAGCTGCATGGACAGCTCTGGCAGAAGTTCACAGTGCTGCTCTGAGGGACAGACACTTCTCTCCCCATCCCTGTTCCTGCCAGGGGTGGAGTGTATCTGCTTTGGGAGCCAGACCAGGGAACCACTGCAGAGAAATGGACCCCACTCTGAGAACTGGAAGTTCCTTTTCAGCTGTATTTGTTTCCCGCTTCAGCTCTCAGCACAGTCACAGGGATGTTTGAGCAGAGCAGCAACACGTTCCCAGGAGCAGCCAGGAGAGCAGAACCAACCCTTGTGTTGGCAGCATGCTTGCTGCTGGGATAAATAAACTGGAAATTGTACCATCAGAGCTGGGGGAAGGCTTAATCCTGTGCAGCCATCAGCAGCATGGTCTGGCAAGAAAGTGAAGTTTAGTGGCAAATTATAACTGCGGGAGGTGATTGTGCCCTCCTGTTCCTCTGCTCCCCTTGCTGTGTTTCCCTTCTGCCTCTTAGAGCTGTCTCTGCTCTTACCTGACATCTCAATGAAGTTCAGGGAGCTAACTCTACAGAAAACTAGCCCTACAAACAAAAAAGTGTGTGCAGGGGGTGCTTATGTTCCTCTGCTTTTGGCCCCCTAAACATGGATGTAGTGTAGGAGAAGGGGCAGGAACAGGGAGGTAAGAGGTGAACTGGGCCTTGTTGGATGGGTTTAAAGATTGTGTTGTCTGTATCACCTGACAGCAGCCATAGCCAGGGGAAACAATTTGGATTGAACACATAAGCTGGGAAATCAGATTATGCTAAATTCAGAAATCAACTGTAGGGAAAGGCAGGGGTTTCCTGATGTTCAATGTGAAGCCTCCCACTGAAATTCTGACATGCTCCAGCATCTTCTTCCCATAGGCTCTTTTGAAAAGTTAAGTTCTTTAACTCTTTTATTATAACTACTAAAACTTAGTAACACATTATGTGCTTGGCATGAGACTCTGGCCTCCCTAAAGACAAAACTGAGAGTTTAACTTATCCAAGGGTGGCATTTACCATGCTGGCTTTGAGGAATCCATCAGATCTCTTGCATGCTATGAGGCTGAAATGTATTTCAGAAGAAAACACCACAGCTTTCTTTAGAGCAAACTGAGTGTGTTTAGCACTCTTCATGAAATCAGAATCAAACTTTTGCAATAACAAATGCAGGATGTCAATTGGTTTAATGGACAATAAGAGGTAACGCTTTCAATTGTGAGCCTTTAGGAATCCAATTATTTCTATTAATATGCTTGCATTAAAAAGCCATATTTCAGTGCTGTCCCGTGCCTTGCTTGTCTTGCTGCCTGTTATCAAACTGAAGCCTTGAAAATCTCCTGTTTGCATTTTAATTGGCTTTGGGAATAAGTAGGAAGAGAATAATGGAAATAAGTGGCAAAACTGAAGTAATGCTTTTGAGATGCTGGAAGCATATAACAGGCATGTAACAGACTCCTTCTCGGTGCCATAAGCCCCTGCTTCTGGTACACTCATGTCTGAGGCAGCTGAATCCTTCTCATCTCATCATTTAAATGAGGGGGAAGCTGCTTTTTTAATTCTGGATGTGCTCTGTGCATGTCTCGGTGCTAATGTCACAGTTGGAGTCTGGAATTACAGTCACTAAGCCCTCCCTGTGCTCCAAGCCAGCGTGCTAAAGTGGAGAATTTAATTAACATCAAGCCAGAGGACCGGAGGCGACAGCAGAAGGAAGCTGCTGGCAGGGGTGAGGCCATCAGGGCTAAGCAGATTTCCCTGGCTCCTGGGACACTGCTGAGGTGTTAACCCTCCACCACTGAGGGTAAAACCACCACTGAGGGTAAAACCTCCACCACTGAGGGTAAAACCTTCACCCCTGAGGGTAAAACCTCCACCACTGGGGGTAAAACCACCTTTGAGGGTAAAACCTCCACCACTGAGGGTAAAACCTTCACCACTGAGGGTTAAACCTCCACCACTGAGGGTAAAACCTCCACCACTGAGGGTAAAACCTTCACCACTGAGGGTAAAACCTCCCCCACTGAGGGTAAAACCACCACTGAGGGTAAAACCTCCACCACTGGGAGTAAAACCTTCACCACTGAGGGTAAAACCTCCACCACTGAGGGTTAAACCTCCACCACTGAGGGTTAAACCACCACTGAGGGTTAAACCTCCACCACTGAGGGTAAATCCTCCACCCCTGAGGGTAAAACCTTCACCACTGAGGGTTAAACCTCCACCACTGAGGGTTAAACCCTCCGGGGTGCACGCATTGAGCCTCCACAATTGTCCTTGTGCCCCCATGTAATAAAACACAGCAGTTTTCAACCTTTGAGCCCCAGCTCATAGGGAATTGATCTGGCAATGTACGGATCACCATTCCTTTCCCCACCCCCACCCCCGGCATTAATCTACTGTATATCCTGACTGCAAGACATAGTGGTGACCCCTGTAAATGTTGGATCCTGGCACAGATTTGGATGAATCTCTTAAATGCAGAATTCCCAGACATGGTGATCCTGTCAGGATACTGTGTTGCCGACAGGAGCGTCATGATTGTAGATCTCCCTGAAAGGCTGACGGAGGGTCAGAGCCCAGAGACTGTTTGTGTCACCTGGCAGTAGGAGAAGTCCCAGGGCAGCTCCACTGAGAATGCTGTAGAAGCCATGGCCATGTTCTTTCTCTGGGCATCTCTTCCCCTGTGGATATAAAGTCTCACACAAGTCAACATAACAAATTAAACCCAAGCTCCTAAACTGAAGATAATGCTGACTGGGCTGCAGCTGCTTTTCCCAAATCACAGATACTCAGAATGCTTGAGATGGGTGAGTTATTTGGCACTGAGCCTCAAAAGCCTTCCAGCAATTTAAGTGTGGGTATGAATGGTTATTGTTTTATTCAGAAGTTACCACTCGTGGCCTACAGTATGACTGGACTAAATTATTAATTTCTGCATATTCTAATGTAAAGAGGGGAAGGGAATATTATTCAAAGAACTCATTTGGAAACCAAAATGCCATTAGGGCGTGTAGGCTTTCAGTTTGGACTGGGCAAAGTGTAATACATCAGCTCTTTTCTTCCCTCCCTGTCATATTTTGTTCTCAAAGCATGAGTGGGAGGCTCTCCAATTCCAGGTGGAGGGAATAGATTTATTTTATGCTAAAAATAATGAGTTTGTATGGGTTTGTGTATTGGGTCAAATGGGAGACTTTTGCATCAAATGGCTGTTTATAGTCCCAGATCTCTGCTGAAAGGGAGAGTTATAGATGAACTGACAAAGGGTCTTCAGATATAATACACTTCCCTTGGGTTGTCCAAGTCTGGGGAGTAGAAGTTACTGGAGCAAAAGACACCATTATGCTTAGAAAAAGGAAAGCCTGGTGTTATTCAGGTAAGGGTGGCCAAGTTGAATCACTGGAGGCTCAGTGAATAGGGTGCATGGGGAGCTACTGGCTCCCTACCTCCTGTGGCAGAGCATTCTGTGGATTTCCTGACGGACTGAGGCTCTGCTTTCCCTCTGCTTTGACAAACATGGAGAGGGTGTAGAATCCAAACAAAAGCTGGCCAGTCAGCACGAGGAACAACTCTGCTGTGATACAGGCTGGATAGCCAGAAAAATTCCTTCACTGAAAGGGTGGTCAAGCAATGGAACAGGCTGCCCAGGGTGGTCGTGGGGCCATCAGTCCTGGGAGTGTTCAAAGAATGTGTACACATGGTGCTTAAGGAAGTGCTTTAGTGGTGGGCTTGGGTTAGGTTAAAGATTTGGACTTGGTGATCTCAAGAGAGCTTTTACAACCTAAAGGATTCTGTGATTCTACATATTAATGCAACAGCTCTTGAAGTAAATAGAGACACAGGCAGAGCTTCCTGATTGATTTGCATCATTTTGCTGAGTAGCTTTTGCTTTGCTTCTAAAAGAAATTAACACCCTGCTTTTTAAGTAGAATTCAGGATAACTTCAGAATATTGCTCTTTAAGTGAATTCCATAGGAAGAATTTACTTCATTTTATTTATTCATTTGCTGCTGCATGAATATTAGACAGCAATAATGCTTGAAATCATCTAAACAATTTTCTGTTTAGCACTTGAATCTATCAGGAAGAATCTGTCTTAAATGAGCATAAGATTCATTAATGTATTTTCCTGAAGGAGGCAAAATCTAAATTTTGTATAAATTGCTTCAAAAGTTTAAATACACATCCAAAGATACATTTCAGATGGCTTAATAAGCATTGTTTCATGTTATTTTTTAAAATAGTGGAGTCTTAGGGTCATTGAACTTCAGCAAGAATAATTGAACTCATACATTTTATTCAGATGATGTGTATCTATACAGCTATAAATTTGTTTGGTTTGCTTTTAAACTTTAAGTGCATCTTACTAGATGGAATTACATCCTTTCTTGCTAGAAAACTCAAGCTATTATCTTCTTTTTTTATTTTTTTTTTTGCTTCACTCTATGATTTGCTTAGTTTTCCTCTGCAATAGGAATAGGTGACAACAGGTAGCAAACCAGAGAAACGCTATTTAAAAAGTGTGAAAAAGGAACCCACATTTATCAGTAAGTGATAAATGTGTAAGTAATGATAAATGTGTAAGATAATCAGTAAGCTTTTCCAAAGAGAAACCTTTCAGGTGGTTTCCTTTGTGTTAACCCTGGTGTTAATGTATGGCTGTGCCCTGCAAATTTTGAATATTCTCTAAACCATTGTGGGGCCAGAGTGGATTTGGGCTCTGAACTTGCAGCTCAGAGTGGTTCCTTTGCTCTATTAATAGTACACAGCAGAAGTTTATGCTGGGCAGGTTACCTCCCTCTAATTCCTTATTCAGGAAAGATGGGAGTTTACCTGCTAAAAGTACAGAATTAAAAGGTCTGGTGTATATAAAAGGGAAGAAGTGGTGGAAATCCCTCAAAACCACCTGCTTACCTTGTGTGCCACAGCAGCCCCTGGACCTGGCACAGGCACCTGGTGTCCTGCACTAAACTGAGCTGTTTGTTACCCCTTTCCTTGGCCCACAGGTTCCTCCCAAAGGCTAAATAAAAGAGATTACAGCTTTTTGGGAAAATCCAGCCCGTTCCTTGCAGAGCTCAGATCCTCCAGCAATCACAATCCAGTTACTCACTATTAGATTGATTCAGCACCATGCTGGGCTTTTCTCTTACTTTCCGCCAATTATGGAGGCTGACAGAAAGCAGAAGAAGTATGCTGCAATAAATGGGAAAGAAATGGAGGAAAATATTGGCATTTCCCAAGATTTAGGACAGATTCACAGTAAATCCAAAGACTTAATAGGAACCTGACTTTAAGATAAGAATAACAACAGAATCAGTCTCTAAAGGCAAATAGTTTCTGTAACTTCTTCTTTCTGACAGAAATGCTGGTTCTTCCTGTAATTTGTCTGGAGATATCAGTGAATCCTAATCTGTGCAATATGATACAAGCCTTGTTCTTAAATGCTCCATTAACTATTTTTCCATATTTAAACTAGAATGTATTTTGAATTCCCACAATATTCTTTCATAACCATAATTTTATGGACTGAAAATGTGTACTTTAATAGAAAGATAAGTGGAAAATCATCTCAAGAACTGTGAATAAGACTTTTCATCCTCAAGTTTGTATAACAAGCCTGAAGGCAGATTTTTATTCAGGTATTTATTAATACAGATAGATTTTGTTCTGCCAGCTGACTTCCCCTTTCCACACTCACTAGTATTAAATATCTCTGTACGGAGTGCAGAGGACAGGGGGTCTTATATCTTAAGAATTTTTTCCTCTATGCTAGCACTTTTCTGGGTTAGATTTCTTAGGAGACATTGTGCAGACACAGATTATGGGACACATCAGGGATGGAAATGCCCCAGCTGTGACACTGCAGTTTCTGTCTCTCCACTGTTTTAAATTTTGTTTATTCTCCTAAAACCTGACTTAATCACAGCCCTTTGCTCTCTACCTTCCCAGAGTGAAGTACCCTTCCTGCAGCTTGATGTATCCCCCAAAAGTCTATTTCTCCAAACAGCCTGTGTCCCTGCCTTGAGCCTGCAGGGGTGGTCACACAGATCTCTTAAACTTTCATTTATTTTGAAATCTCTGTGCTTGAAACTGAGATTTCCCCCGGTGAAGGCCCTTTCTATATATACAACAATGGATAAGCTCCCATGGATTTTGGAAACTTTTGAAGTGAGAGAGAAACTGAAGTTTTGATATGAGGATTGCAACAATCAGCTTGCAGTAATTAGAGGATCCAGCATCATTTCAAGGCTTCAGGAGTAGCTCCATCAATTAAATGTGTTGCTGTGCCTGTTTGATGTCAGGGTCTCTGATGATTTGTGTTATTGGTGTGGGTTTGTACAAGGCAGGAGTCTGCCCTAACACTGGAGATGCCTTCATTTGAAGTGATCTCTCCAAATGTTGGTTTGGTTTTTTTCCATGAAGCTGAAGTCTTACTTCAATCCAGTGTTTTTTCCTGCTCTCAAAGACAACCCTAACAGAATCATAAATTGTCTCTACATCAGGGAATACTGAGAATTTTTTAAAAAACCCTCTATATATTGGCCGAGTTTCTCTGTGCCTCTTAATTCTCTGAATTAAACATGAATTAACTCCCCCTAAAATTGAGCTCCTTGAGGACAGTCTCAAATAAATTATTGGAACAGTACCTTCACCATTAGAAAGGCACACATCTGACAGAGCAGTGATTGACTATAGACCCACTTCAAAATCTTTGAAGTTTCCTTTTTTCATTTCATCCTGTTCAGGAAGGGATTAGAGTCTCACTGGAGCAGCTCTTGGGATACAGTGCCTGAGGTTTTGGAGCTTCTTGTTTTCTGTTTGGAGAACTCAACAGGCCAAGACCAACACCAGAGAATGTTGGCTCTTTTACCTGATGCTTAGAGATCTGAAGTTTCATATCCACCTCTTCCTATGTCCCTTTCAACTATAGCACCTGTTTATATGTGAATGAGGTATTTGCTTTGGGAAAGCAATTTTACCACATCCTTTTCCCCCTGATTACACTGTAATAGTAGACAATGTCCAAAGTTTACATATAAAACTGTGTAAGGGTCACCTTGAAGAATGACAGGCAAAGATTTCTCATCACTCTTCTTCTCTACTAGCTCAGATACCTGGTTGCTTTCCCATTTTCCTCAGAATTCCCTTGCCTTGAGCATTGTGGAGAAAGTAGGATCATAAAGCAGATCAGGTTGGGAGGAGCTGCAGGAGGTCTCTAGTCACCCTCCTGCCCTTAGCAAGGGCAGATGTGACATCAGAGCACTGAGGGCTTTATCCAGCTTCTTCCTGGAAACCTCCAAGATGGAGAGAGTGCAGGCTCTCTGGGCAGCCACTTCCACTGCTCAGCTCCCCTCATTGTGCAGAAGTTTCCTGCTATCTGTTGTAAACCTCTTTAGTTTCAGTTTATGCCTGTTGTTCTTCTGTCTCCTGTCCACCATCCAGCACCTCCCAGAGCACGTACCCCAGCCCCTGAACCATCGTGGTGACCCTCCACTGACCTCATTGCTGATTATCAACATCTTTGATTTCAAATATCTGCTTTTAATTGCTACGTTTACTGCTAATTTGGTCTTTTTTCCTAAATGTACAGCATTGTACAAAAACACCCCAGAATACAGGCTTTGATATTTTTTTCCTGAAATTCCTTCAGGTGAGCAATGAAAACATGTATCTGGGTACCTGTTTTCTTTACTGCATGCAATAGGAAAATTACCTGAAGGATATAAGTGCTTAAAAAGACATGAGCATTGAAATCTTACAGTGCCTTTCCTCCTGATCTTACCAAGGTTTTAAAACATGGTGCACAATGTTACTGCTGTTTTATCCTTGTTCTTTCTGGGAGCTAAAGAGATAACCTCTTGTTCTGTTCCAAGGCTTCTTTTAAAATGCAGGGTTGTGCTTTTATTATTTATTGCTGGGTTGTTTCAGTACTTTAGTACACAGTTTATCAGTTAATATGGTGAGTTTGGTTTATTTTTGTAAGAAGGAGTGGAGAGGGGCATTTTAAAATCGCACTTGTTTACACTTGAGAAAGCACTTGCCAAATGGGGCATGTTATTCATTGGCCTCTATTCAGGGATGGGATAAGGACAACGCAGCAGTGCTTAGCTAGGGAAGATTCCATCTTCTGAGGCCAGAAGAGCCCCTATAGAAACACAGAAATAATAAAAAATATTAACATTTTTAAGTGGTCTTGAGGTATCAGGTGATAGATCATCCTGTACCCAGCACCTGTACCCAGATCAGTGTATTACAGACACAAGGGGTTTTCCCAGTAGTTCTTTAGTAAAGCATCTAAAAAATTCAGGTGGTGCACCACCAGCGTTTAAGGACACAGCACCATGAGACTGCAGCTTTCAGAGCAGCAAGTTTCTCCAACTACCAGAGGATGGAGTTGATGATACCTTTATCTGATGAGGCTCAGGAGCTCCCTTGGCTGCAGTGTGTAAGCTCACATGTGCACTAGTCACCTTTCAGCCTTTGTTTTCAGAAGGAAGAATTACATTTCGTGACTCTGAGTGTGCTTGCAGCTGCTCAGCTCCTGGTCCAAGTTGGAGCAACCTTTCAACTGTTCAGAGTTTTTCCGTGGTCCCCTTGCTCTGGATGTGGCCACATGAGGCTGCTAAAGCTCAGGGAAGTCAAGGGCTCAGCTGAGCCCACTCTGCTAAGCAGCAAATGCTGAGGGAGGTTTCTGGCCTCAGAATAACTGATGTTTCCATACATTTTCTTCTGTATGAAATTCACAGTTAAAGTCAAGCTGTTACTGTTGTGGATAGGATTTCATATGGTGGTTTTGTGACATGGATCCTCAATCTGCTCTTCCTTCTGTTTGAATCCTTATCCTGACGTTTGTGACTATATAAAAGAAGTGAATTCACTTGTTGGCTCCCTCAGGGCTCTGTGGTTGATGTTCATATGTAGAACAGTAGAGCTCAGAGCTCAGCTGTGATGATAATTTTGGGATCAACAGTGAGGTGTGGCAGATGACATCAAAGCTGGGCTGTGCACGGTGGGAGAGACAGTACCTGACCTGGTGGGCTTCAAAATGTGTCCACAGAGGCATTAGGTGCCCACGTGCCTTTAGGAACCTAAACTGCACAATCTAAGTAAACAATACAAAGGAAAGGTGGTCAGAGAAACAGGTAGAGGTGACTTGGCCATGGTTGTGCAACAACACCAGCTGGTGGCTGAGGGGCCTGAGGGGATGAGATCATATCTTCCCCTTTGTTTGTGTAGGTTCCCTCTTCGGGTAAGACAGAAAAATGCCAAATGTGGACATGAATTTTGGTTGCTGTGTTTCTCCTGTCCCTCATTCCAGAGTGCCCTGTTTTCAGAAGTAACACAGGGTGCTGGCACATGCTGCAGCAGGTGGGCACTCCCAGCCCTCCTTATGGATTGCTCACACTCAGCCAGGGCACTCACATGTTTCCCTGCACTGTGCTTCCTGCAGCTCTTCTCTACAGCAACAGGGCAGGCAGTTGTAATGTAAATTATTCCAGCCTGCATTGTAACCCTCTGCAACACAAAAAATATGTTTCCAGCGATTCTTCTGTTAGGTATTGATCTGATTTTATCAGAGATTGATCTCTCTTTTCAACAGATTGAGAAGCAGGAAGGCCATGAAAGAAGAATTCACCTGGGGCTTTTTACCATCAGAAAGAGTAGGAATTACAGCTGTAAAGGCCAGCATAGTAATGGCCCTCAGACATCTCAAGCTCAACTTTCCCTCACCAGCTTTGTCTACAGCATTTGTGTTGTAAATTAAGTACCTGTGTCTTTTCCTAAGTCTTCTGAGGTGCAAGCTTCTTCATTTACATGAATTTCTAAGAAGAGTTCCTTAACTATTGGTGGAAAACAATGCTGAGAAGAGCTGTGGGAGGGAGCTCCAGCCTTTTACAGCTCCAAGAACTTCATCTGTCATGAAGAGTTGCAGGAAAGTTGATCTTGCCTTGAGATGGCAGAAAGAGAGATGACCTCTTAAGCATCCCTCCAGCCCTGCATTCTGAGGATCTGACATCCCTGCTGGCTTTCCAGGAGCTATTGAAAAGACATCTTGAGTGGCTAGATCACTTCAGCTCCCAGAGCTGTGGCTGGAGGGCTGCTGCCTTGTATTAATGCTGCCTGGCCCCAGACTCATCTGCAGCCAGTGAAAGCTCGTGATTCATGGCAGCAGATGGAACATGCTGTGTCAGTCAGTTTGCCCTTTCTGCAAAAGAGCTGACAAATGAGGCCAACAAGATGAGGAGTTGGTGTTCACATCATCTTCCCCGAAATTACAGAAAAAGCAAAATGCTCGGGGTGAATCGTGACTGCACTGCGGGGTGACGCTGCTTATCCAGGAGAGGACTGGGAGCCCAGCCCATTAGTGCAGCACTTCCTGAAAGCTGAGCCCTGAAGGAGGTGCTGCAGGTGCATGTGGAACTCCAGAGCTGCTGCTCTCTGAGCTGGGCCACCGGGCACAACTAGATACACCCAGCACTCTGTGGGTTCTGCAGCTGCAGCACTTGTGGAGAGGAATGGGAACAGAAAGAGTCAAAATAAGGAGCTGACAGAGGCAGAGATTTGCCTGCTACATTCCCTGCACTGAGTAGTTGTAACAGTGCTTTTGTCCAAGCCTTTTGCAATCCATTTTCCTTGGTGAGACAACAGAGTCATGGCAGAAACTCCAGTGAGGGCATCCTTCAGTGTTTTGGCCACGGGATCAGGCAGGGCCAGGGCTCAAACAGCTCAAACAGCAAAAATCAGTCAGTGATGATGCTGGGCCTGTATCACTGCCAGCCCCTTCATTGCCCTGCAATGGCAAGAGAGTTTAGATTTTGTTTCCTTTCATAGATAAAGAAGGAGTAGAGAATTCTGTATATGCCAGCTCAAGTAAATACTTACTGGCAAATATCCAGTAAGATTTATACCTTGCTCTTAACCTCTCCACAGCTTTCTGCCTTTTCTCCTTGCTGCTGCTTTCCTTTTTTCTAACAATATGTGGAAATACTTGCAGAAATATTACGTTGTGGAAATACTGTGCAGAGCAGCACCCCCACTGCAGCAGCAGAGTCCTTGAGGCTCGTCAGCCCCATTAAAATCTGGAGACTGCACAGGATCACAACCTGCCAGGCTCCCTTTCTCTGTCACCTCATCATTACTCTACATGGCATGGAAATGGGGTGGAGTAAAAAGTGAATATTTTGACAGAGTAAAAGATGGATGTAGTAAAGGCATTACTCAGCATTTTGAAGATTTGCCTTGCTCTCTAAGGCTTCTAATATGAAAGCCAAGTTTGGAGTGTTTTAGTGTCATTTTAGGGAATATCCATTCATAAGTAGGAAAATAAGGTCAGGACAATTTTAATAATTCTGTCTCCATAACAGATCAGTAAACACTCTCTGCTTAGTGGCAAATGAGGCAAAAATTCTTGATAAATCAATGGAAAAGCTAAAATGACAATGTTTAATTGTTGTTATTAAACACTATTTCATGTCTTTCATTTTGATTATGAGCACCAACAATTGACAAGAATGAAGGATGAAAGCTAAGCTTTCCTTAAGAGTTTCTAGTAGAGAGAGGCTAAAACTAGACCACTTTAAATTCATGGTTACATCACCAAAATGTATATTTGAAACACTGCATCTGAAATCTTTTTTGAAAAGCTCCACACTTGGGTGGGTTTCTTTCCATGCCACACAACAAAACTGGAGTTGGATTCCAGTCACTAAACCATCAGTGAACCTGTGGAGCTTGGAGTGTCTCAGAGGCTGCAGTGTAACATTTTCTGGTGACGTGGGTAACCCTCTCTGCTGCCCAGAATGCAGAGCAGCCTCTGTGAGAACAGCAAGTGCCAAGCAAGGGCTCACTTCTCAAAGTCAGACCAAAAAACTCACTCTTGTACACTAATATATTCCAAGGCAAGACGCAGCTTTGCTGGATTTATGTGCGTGGCAGCATTCCTGCTGCAATCAGAAGAAAAATTGTCTTTTTAAAAATTGCATTAATACGTAATTATCTGACGTAATGTCAGGTCGTAAACTTAGTCATTTCTTGTAATGCATGCTTGGATTTTATGAAGGCTTCAAAAAACCTGCGCTCAAATATTGTGGGAAGTCACATGAAAACAACTGCCAAAATACTCAGAAAATAGAAAAATAGAAAATGCTTGCCTTATTTTAACCAGTTTCTGAGGGGTGGCAGAGGTCTCCCAAGAGAGTTACAATCCACAGAGCTACTGGACATGAACTAGAGCACAGTGGGGCAGGGTGTGGGCTGCACTGCCTTTGTCCCTGACTGAGATCTCTGAGATCTGTATGTTGACATCAAGGCTTGGCAGGAGAAATGAAGCTCCATCTGTGTTACTGAGCTGGTTTTGGCCATTAGGAACAGAGAATGTAGAAGCACAAGGCAGCTCTCCTGGGTAAATGTGTTTACTGCTCTGTAACTGCAGGCAAACATGGCAGCTAATCCTTTTTTATAAAACTGGCCTTAAAAATTATTAACTTTTAAAAGACTGGTTTGGAGCTTTACTCTGTGAAAAGTTGAAAACTTCATTCCAAGTTCCAACCCCAAAGCACCTTTTCTTCTCCTGTGTGTGTTGGCCCTTCTCTCCTCGTTGGTATTGAATGTTCAGCAGAATTTCACTGAGTGGTGCTGCCCTCTGCCAGCTTTGCCCTGTGGGGCTGGGTAATGAGGGTGTTGAAATCCCTCTCCTAAGATCATCTCTCCAGTTCTCTGATGCCCCCACACTAAAGAACCAATCTTCCTGCAATGTCTGCTTGGGTTCCATCACACTGCCATGTCCAGCACACCTCCCGTGCTCTCAGTTTATAGCAGAAATTTGTATTAATCCCCAGGACAACACCTTGCACTTCTTACTGTCATAATTTAGGTAATTTTTGTTTCTCCAGTCTTTAATGCTATCCAGCTCTTCTTGTATTTGATTGGGATACTCATTAGGATGGTCACTGCCTTCTAACTTTGTGCCATTAGTGTTTAATTGGTTTGGTTCTTCTATTTTGTGCCAAGATACCTGATGAAAATGCTAAATAAAATGAGTCTTGGGACCAGTACTGGAGGTTTTGCATTAATAAGCTTCTCCCCATTTGATCATTTCTCTTTTACCACATCTTATTTCATCCCCGTCAGCCAGTTTGTTTGGGTTTGGTTTTTGTTTTGTTTTTTTTTTTGAAGAATGTTTTGGTGCTAATTCCAATACTTTTGGGCTTATTAATTTCCCCCTGTAGCAGTTAATTTGGTACCTTACAGGAATACAGATAAAGTTCATCTTCAGTCAAAGTTATCTTTTGGTTAAAAAAAAAAAAAATAAAAAAATTAAAAAAAATAAAAAAAAGAAAAAAAAAGAAGAAGAAAAAGGACAAATCTCTAAATCTCTCTTGTTGTGGTGGTAAAGGTACTCCATACAGTGTTCAATTTTCCCTGCATCCCAGATTCTCAAGGCTTTTTTAACTCATCAGCGTGTGATAAGGGGCTGATTCACTCCTGTTCCATTTTTATTTTAGGTAATGTCAAGTGTATGGGTGAAAATGTTATTTCTAAGGTCTGTGCTTTTAAAAACCAAACACAAATCCCTGACTGAAAATGTTTTGTTTGCTGTGGTTCCTGCAGCAGGATGGCAGAGCCTCTCATTATGTGATAACACTGACCTTATAACAAACTGTTTCTGTTCCAAATACACTTTCAAAGGTGTTAATCGGCTTATTTTACCTGTTTAATCCAGATATATTCCAGTTCCCTTCAAGTAGCTACTGTTTTGATGCAAAGTTAACTTGTATTTCTGTTTATTATCAGAAAACAATTGTAGCTGTGGGCTACTGCCTCAGACTACAGAGAATCTTTAATTTGTACATTCTTTCTCTCATTTCAATCATTTAAGACTCCTGCATACTCTGCGTACACAGATTTTGCATAGGTGTAGTTTTTGCTCCTCCACAGCCTTTTTGCTCCAGATGTTGTTTATCTGTTTTGACCTGAATTTGGCCTTTAGGGCCAGGCCAGTGTTGCCTTTTCTACAAACCTCCAGGCACAGAGCAATACGTGCAGGCTGAGCAAAGCTCGAGAGCTGCCCTAAATCCCAGCCTGGGCTTGACTTACCTGTCAGGAGTGCCATAAACCCTCTGGAAGTGCACAGAGGGAGCAGTGGCTCTCCTTGATTTCAGATAGATACATCAGATAAAGGAAAAGGAGGAGTACTTTGTTTCATCCCCACAAAAAGATTTGAGAGGTGCTTACTTTGGATTTTATTCTGATAGGACTTTAAGCATATGAGCTGTTGCTGAATCACAGTTTAAAACTCTATTGTGAAGCTTTGATTGGGTTTTGTGAAAATTACAGGTGTTCTTCTGGATAACAGAACTGCAAATAACTGTGACTCTTCAAACCAGAATAAAATAATAGGTGTCCAGCATTAATTAATGCATTTCCATTAGCAACCCTGCTAGAAGGTGCTGATTAGGAGTTATTTGCATTTAATAAAAAAATGTAATGTAATGCACTGTAATACATTTCTCTTTTTGTTGAACTAATGTAATCTTTATTAATACTGCTGGAATGAATCCTGCACAGGGTATGTTGCATCTATGTTCTGTGCTGTTTGTGTCTGTTCATCTGGCCTTCTCATTGGTTACTCTCAGTGCCAGCTACTGCTATTTCTATTTCATGAACATTGGTTTTTGTTTTTTTTAACTTGAAATGCCACTGTGTTTTCACTTTAGCAAGAGAATGTCACTGTCTGAGAAGTAAGAGCTGTTCAGGGCACTTGCTGGCAATCAGGGGATTAATCATTATTATGCTTTGCTGCTCACTATAAAATCCTCTCTTTAAAAACATATCTTTGTAGTAAGATGGAGCGTGTAGGTTCAAAGGAGTCACATTGTGTCTCTGAGAACTTGTATTTCAGGTCACTGGAATCCATGGAGCTGAAATTCATGTGCTTGGGGGCCTGGTGCCTGTCCTTGAGGAGGGAGGCTGTTCTCTTTTTTCTTTAAAGGATAAAAGAGACAACACCTTGTTCACTTGTGTTTGTTTGCTGAGCTCCTGGCACTGCCAAGCTGTGACTTCCTACAGATCAGGATGGATCCCCTGGGCTGCCCTGGGGAAACACCTTCAACCAGCATCTCCAGGGACACCTCAGCCATCTGCACTAAATCAGAGTCTGCACACACTTCCCCTTCTCTACAGCCTCTCCAAAGCTCATGTTCCCACCAGTAACACACAGAGCTCCTTTCCTCTGGGAGACAGGGATGTTCCACAACCCTGGGCCTTGTGTGGGTTTGCAGAGACAAGTGGGTATTGGTTGGGCAACTGGATCTCACCTTTGGCATGGGGAATGCACCTGTGGAAATGTGCAGATCCTATGGAGTGTCAGAGCTGTTCTGAACATCCTGTTTAACTCTTCTGGCTGCTGTGGGGCTGAACCGACCTGTGTTTTCAGGGAGAACATAAAATCAATACAAGGTACTTCTAAGTAATTTACTGTTCAAAGCTGCATGAGTTCAACTCACAAGAAACTGATTTACTTTTTTTGCCTTTACATATCTGATTATGATTTTTGTCACAGGGTGCTTTATGTAAGTTATCATTCTGTATGATCCTAGATGTGATATTTATTATTTACAGTATGCCTATATTATGTTTCTGTGTTGTTCACTACCTGTTTTGACCTGTTTAGGGTTCAGTAACATATGTAATATATTTCTCTGCCATCCATCTTTCTCACGTCTTTATTCAGGAAACTTCGTTAGCTCCCTTTGAACACAAAAGCAGGATTAGAAGGCAAATTTTCATTATTTCTAGTGAAAACCCCTCATTTGTTGGTTCATTCCTTATCTTTGTGTGCTGATTAATGTTCACATCTTTGCCCAAAGCCTTATTTTTCAGGTCAGGTAATTCACTTCATGTTCTGTTTATGTTCTCTACAGTTTCTTGGTATAGATGTTTTGCTCATTTGAGAAAACAGATGAAACCATGTAATGCTTTCAATACGTTTAAGGTCAAACATTAAAAATTCCTTCTATCTACTCACTTGAGATGAGACACTTGGAGCATTTCTGTGTTCTGCTTTATACAATCCTGCAAATGTCTGTGAAGGGCACTGTTACAAATCAGTAAATAAACTACCAAATTCAAAAAGCATCTGCTGACAGAGCTGAGCTGCAGAGCCTCACCTGTGGTTCCCTTCTGGCCTCACAGAGTTTGGGAGACATTGTGTAGGTGACAACTCTCTTTCTAGGACAAGAGTTTGCCATTCCTCTGCCAGTCCTCCCCTTCCTTTCTGATCAGAAAACTGGCTTAGATGGAAAATGTCATCCCTGCCAGATCCATTCCCTTCTCATGTGGGAACTGACTGCTTTGGAGAAGAGGCAGGTTGGCTGGAGGTGCAGAGGTGTCTCCTGTCTGTGACAGGGATGGCAGGAGAAGAGCCCTGCTGTCCCTCACGGCACCTTTCAGTCGCTGAGCAATAAAGCAACCCCTTGGCAGGACAGAGAATTTCCTCCAGTGCCTCCTGATCTCCAGGAGTCAGGGCATGTGAAAACCAGAGAGGTGCCACTACAAATGGAAAAATACCGTGTCCCCTGTTGAGCTTCACTCCTTCATGGTTCTTACAAATGCCCATGACCATATTTTGGAGAAATGTATTTTTGTTCTCCATGCAGGTTCCTTGGGGCATTTGATTTTTACTTTGTAAGCACTTTCTACATGGCATCCACCAGCACATCACTTGGGAACAACTGTCCCCATCCTGAAAAGTTACAATTTGAAGCTGTGAACTTGTGTCCTGAGAGTATTCAAGCTACTTTTGAACTTGTTTTTGGGGTACCTTCAACTGTTTCTTTAAGGATCCTCAGCTGCATCTTTTACTCTTGGTAGTTTGTGTCTGTATAAAATGCACAGTAATGCCAAGAGGCTTCATTGCTGCATTTAAAAAAATACCCTAAAATCTGTCTTTCGCCTGCAGTCTCCATAACCTGACAGCCTGCTCACATTCCTCTGACTTTCAAAACCCTTGGATGAGGAGAAGGATTTTCCAGTAATGCTGGTTTTCCTTCACACTGGCAGAAATGATACAATATTGTGCTACTTGAAATTTGTTCATCTTCAGAAGATTTATATAGGAATTAAGTGGTACATTGACCCTGTGTGTTCATGAAAGCAAGTTTCAACCTGCAAGAAATTCCTTCTCCATGAATAAATCAGAATTTACTTGCTGTCCTTGAAATCAGAGTGTAATGGTTGTGCCTACACACTGTCCTGTAACATGACGTGTTCCTTACAGCAGGGCAAACTGGGTGTAAAATATCATCACTCTGTTTGACAGCTCTTTGTTTCCTTTTGCAGCAGTACTTGAGAATCTGACAACAGAGAATGAGGACCTTTTAATTTTAATGAAAAACTGACCCACGTTCTTACTCACAAAGTTATTCATCGTGGTAATTTATAGGTCACATCCTACCCACTTAGAAAACTAGGATACTTGATAGAGCAAGAAAAACTGACTTTGAATCCCCAAGTACTTCAGAGAACTTGTGGTGATAAATGGGTTTTAATTAATTTAAATATAGTTGGAAGACCAGATAAAGCATTATTTTAAAGTGATAGTGGAAGAAACTACTGATTTGTAATCTCTTTTGTTCAGAGATTTGTGATCTCTTTATTTGTCATGTTTTCTGACATGATAACATGTAGGGGAGCATTCCTAAAGGATCTGGTCACCACAAGTCCACTTCAAACATGTTTTATTTCAGAATTGCTAGTAATTTAATGGTTCCTGTTTGGTTCTAGCCTCTATTCAGCAGGTCACCATTAGAGTTACATACACAGTTATATCAGAGAGCTGCCTGGTGACTCAGAACCGTGCAGTACATATAGACACTCCCTCCAGACATCCTTCTGAGTGTCATCCTCTGGGAACAGAATGGAATTTTAAGCAAATGTAATGTTTCCATAAGCTCCGTGGCACAAACTGCTCAGTGTAAGCTGCCATAGCTGTATTAGCAAAGGTAATTTTACAGGCTCAGCTGTACAATTGCAGTTATATTTTACAGCTGACCTCAACCATTCTTTAAAATAGCTGTTATCAAAAGGGACTGATTATGTTCCATTTCTAGTGGGTCCTTGTTCTTCCTGCTGACTTCTGAAATCATGATGGGCTCCTGAA
Organism: Illadopsis cleaveri; assembly: GCA_013399915.1. Classification (NCBI taxonomy): domain Eukaryota; kingdom Metazoa; phylum Chordata; class Aves; order Passeriformes; family Timaliidae; genus Illadopsis; species Illadopsis cleaveri. The sequence goes on along the minus strand of VXBB01024636.1, from coordinate 897,436 downwards.
CAAGCAATTTGCAATCTTGACTCTGATGTTGTGGTCACTGGAGGTCTCGTGTCCCTTCCAACTCCTCTGAAGTCTGTGGCCCTGGAGGTTCAGTGAGATGAGTTTGGGCTGTTGACTCCTGATCCAGTTGAGATGCACGAGAAGGGGAATGCACTCAGAGCCCTGCAGCTGTACTGGTTTGATCTGGAGGATGGCAGTCCTCCTTCCTTGTGTGCTGCTGTCACACAAGTAACTGTGTAAACTTTGGCTCTGTCCCTGAGGCAGTCCCAGCACTAATCAAGCTAATTATGGTTTGGGTCTGTAGCCCAATCACTGCACCCATGTGCAATTCAGCACCAAGTCAAGAAGTACCTTTCACCTCTGTAGTTTCACCAGGCCCTGAATTTGGATTCTCCTTGTTTCCAGCAGCCAGTTTCTGCATGATCCTTGCTTTTCTTGGACAAAGAAAAGGGCACATTTAACTCAGCCCTGCTGCAGAATTTCCTCTCACAAAAATGATCCACCACGTGCTTCTTCATGAGATATCTCAGGGACCCATGGTTGGCTGGAACCTGGACTCAGTCTGGACCTAGAAATTTTACATAGCCCACAGCAAATATAGAAGCAAACTGATGAAGGAACTGGCTAAATCTCTATGAAAAATATGGAAAAACCTTAGGGAACAAAATGTCTATCAATTAATTATCATGAAAGCTAGACACATAAATATGACCCTTTTTAATTTTTCTGGAGCTGTTCTTCAACTTCTCTTTACTCTTGCATGTCAAGTTATTGTTTTAATTCATTTTTACCATCATTCCTCTGAAATGCCAGCCATGAGATAAATTTAATGTATGGATGAGAAATATGCATGGAATTCAGAACGTTAATTTGCTATTAATTATCTCCCAAACACAAGTAAGTAGATTTAACTGGCAGTGTGGCTGAGAGTTTACTTGGGAGCGTGTCACTAATGAACAGAAAAACTGTGATCAGAGGCAGCAAATACAGCTTCTCAAATGTTTCATTGTGGATACATAAAAATGTGACAGAGGATGGCCGTGCATCTGATTTCTAGTTTATTCTTGCTGTTCATGGGAGAATATGATCTAGTTATTTAAATCATAAATACTGAAAGTAGTCTGTGCCCAAAGGAAGAGAATTTATGAGATGAAATAATTTAGCACAACTGTTACTTCCCTGATTTGTGGAGCTAACTTGGGAATGTTGCAATATTTGTCTCTTATTCATAGCAGGGAAAGGTTATTTTATTTGAAAATATTTGTTTGTTCTGTCTCAGGGCAGACAGTCTGTGTTTTGAGTAGAACATCATTCAGTCACTGTAGGAGAAGGCAATACAGGTGACCTCATGCCTGGTAAGTAACAGCTGTGTTAATTATCAATACAGCCTTGCCCCTGATGAGTAACAGCTGTAGCCAATAAGGATGAGTGAGATAAAAGAGGGCATTTGTTGTATTATACACCCANCTGGCCTCACCCAGAATTGTATCAGGGGTTAGCTGGTGAGAGAGGATCATCACGGAGGAGGAACTTTCAGGAGCATGAAGGAGAGAATCACAAAGCAGGATCCTGGGGAGAGAGAATCCCTGCAGTGAGGTCAGCCTGGGGGTGCAGTCAGAGCCTGCTGTTGGAACCTGCAGTCACAGTCTGCAAACTGACCCCTGCAGTCAGAGTTCAGCAGGAAATCACCAGCAGTCAGAGGGTGCAAGGGAAACCTCCAGCAGGAGCTTGGTGCAGGCAGAGTCAGTGAATGGTTGGAGGAATTAAGGAAGTCTGAACTGTGATGCAGAGGAGAAAATGCTGAGTGGAGCTGCCTGAGATCTGTCTCATGGTGACAAGTGCACCTCCAGCAGAAAAATTCCACGTGGCTCCTGTTGCTTCTGGATTTAGGATAAACACTCTCATAGCTTTTTGCATGCATTCCTTAATCACCATTCCATAATTAAGGTAAGGGAAAAATGGAGACTTGAAATTAGTGTGAAACGTGTTAAATTTAAAGACAGATTTCATAAAGAATGTATTGTGATATCAGCAAAACCAAATTCAGGCTTCACAGGATAAGGAATACAGAAGTAACTGCATGGCAGAGTAAATTTGGGTCTTGCTAATTATAATATGGACTCACAATAACACTTTTGCATTAATCTGACCTTTGTCATCTTTGGTAGGAAATGGAGAGTTTTAAAATAAGAGACAATTACATAGCATAGCTATGTAAAAGTAATATAAAAAGAGAAAAATTATGCTTTTTCATTTTGGGTACCCTTTTCTGATCTACTGTGATATTGATGTGCCAATTCACAGCTTTATATCTCACTTCTTCATAAAATAGAGGGGGTTTTTAACATCCCCTGGAAAGCCTAATGGTGAATGTGCATATTTGAAAGTAATTGGATTGCTTTATCTTCATATGCAAGTGAGTGAAAACCTGTAGTTTGAATAAGTGGAAACAAATGAACAAGGGAGGATTCCCAGACCTGTGAAATTGTCAGTGTGTATTGCCTACAATTTTGGCACACTGCAATTTTCAAAGATTTGGCGGTGCTTGAAAGGCAGGAAAGTGAAATGTGTACAAGCAATGCAAATTAGGAGGCAAACATTGGGTCAGTGGCATTTGGAGTGATTCCTTCCCAAAGGATAGGGAGTCACTGCAAATACTACAGGTGAGGTAAACACTCAGGTGGGAAATGTCAGTGTTTTAACTGTTTGTGCCCAGGTACCTGTGCCAGCTTCAGAGCCTGTATGGAAGTGGTCTGGTTTCCAGATGTGTGGATTGGCACCAGTTCCTGTCTGTGCAGGGCAGCTCTGGGATGTGGCACATGGCACAGGCATGTTTTGGATTTCTCTGTGCATCACCATCCTGTGCCACTGATATCCTTTCCTTCTTCCAATGGGGAGTTGTGAAAAATAAAAACTCAATTCAGCATTTGTATGTAGATGCTCTGCTGGTAATCATGTGAGGGTGATTATGTGTATTTTGGAACCTGTAGCACTATCTGTGGGTAACAGCCTCAGCATCAAACTTGCTATTTTCAGTGGACCTGCCCTGGAGTTAAAGGACTCAAGAAGGGCGTCAGAACTTGTTTTCAGATAAGCAGAAAACATTTCCAAACCCAGGTATCTAGGGCATTTTTTTATTTAGCTTTTAAGCATTTGTTTTTAGATGACATGGCTCCACTTGATAGCGTGGAGTGTGAATCTGAATGTTGTAAAGCAATATAAATGGCCATTAAGTTGGGAAGCACAGTATGACCTTTCTGAAATATTGTGCCAAACATTGTGTTTGCTTTGTGAGCTAAGTGGAACTTCTGGAAGGCTGTTGCTGATGAAAGGTACTGGCTCACTCTCTGGGGAGAGAGCACATTATTGCAAGATGAATCTGGAGATCTGACAAAAATAACAAAACAAAGCTGTAAGACAGGGTTAGCTTTTAACAGGAAGAAGTTCAGATTGATTGCAGTGACTTTCATATGCCTTGTTTTTTCCAGAACAGAATGAACGTGTTTTATTTTAAATTTAACTTTCTAAGTTTAAAGGTGCCTTACCAAATCCTGAAAGATTCTGTGAAGGGGTACTCTGGGAGAGCATTTGGCCAAACCTCCCAAGTATTTACACATCTTCTTAGAAGTGTTCTGGCATTATTAAATATTAGAGCAGCAATGCTCTGATGCTCACCCAGTGCCGATGCCCTGGTGTGCTCTGCAGTGCTTGGCAAGGCTGAGGGGCAGAGCCAGGGCAGGAGGGATGGGACAGGGAGGTGGGAGGATGGAGCTGCTGAAGTGACACAGCAGGCACAGAGCCCAGCCACCATTAGACCAGGGCACAGCCTCATCAGTGACTCTGTGGCCCAGGCTGAGACAAGAGGAGCTGTTTAAGTTGCTGAATACTGATGTATTTTATCTGAAATACGCTCTGAAAACAGCTTTTGTTTCTTCCAACTAACCCTCCAGACTTGTCTTTGCACAGACAAACAGAGGATTCCGATAATTTCTGGTGCAGAAGTGCTTGATCTTTATGGCTTTGTAAAGGACATCACTGCCAAAAACAAGCAGTGATGAGGAATGGGTCCTGGCTTGTTTGACACAGGAAGCATTTCAGGGCTTGAATAACAGGCTCCCCAAGGAATGGTGATGGCCCCAAAGCTACCAGAGCTCCAGGAGTGTTTGGACAATGCTCTCAGGCACAGGGTGGGATTGTTGGGGTGCTTGTGCAGGGCCAGGGGTTGGACTTAATGATCCTTGTGGGTTTCTTTCAACTCAAGATGCTCTATGATTCTATGAAAGTAAAACTTCAACCTAATTTCAGTCCAGAGTTTACAGTCCCTTCTGCATCTCCTCTGTAGTTTATGTTTCACCTTTGTCAATAGGTTTTTTCTTGAAGGGGATAAAAGTGCCCCAACAGCTGCAGTGAGTCACATTTTTATCTATACCACAGGTAAATAAGTAGTTTGTAAAACAATGTCAAGCTGGCTTTGGATTCTTGCTGTGTTCAAAGCATCACAGTTAAATGAAGCGGTTTATGTACTTCCATTGTGACCAATTGGAGTAAACTTAGGTAAGATTTATGAACACAGGGCAAGTATTTGTCATTCTCTCCAAAAAGCTGTCCTGGAACAGGTAAATCAAGAATATAACTATCCTGTCTGCAGGAATATGTGGTTCTTAGGCAGAGCGATGCATCTCCCTCAGGAGGCATCCTGGCTGTGAAGGTTTGGCACGTACCTGCTCTGCAGACAGTGCTGAACCAACAACTTCAGCTTTTGAGTTGAAGGATGCTCATAACACCTTTCATAGAAGGTGGGAAAACTTAGATTTTTAACTACATCTGGATTCAAAATCAACTTTTACCCTTCAGCTGGCTCAGCACTCTCATAAGTCTTGGTGAGTTTTCAGTTCATGCATACGTAATACGTGCCCTACAGATACAACCCAGGCTTAGTCACATCTGTCCTTGTTGATGAAACTTGCAGACCAGAGGAAGGATTTTAAGTCTTTTCAATATTATTTTCCAAAATACTCTTTTTTGCTCTACTTGGGTATGAAAGAAGTTTAAAAAAGATTGAACTAAGTTCAAAGCTTAACCTTTGTGTAACATACTTCGGATGCTTCAAAATACTGGGGTTTATAAACAAAATCTTGAAAGACAATCATTACTTATCTATTACAGAAGACCTTGCCTCTTCTCAATTTATTTTTTTCTTTTTTTTTTTTTTTTGGAAATGTGATGATTTTTCTGTCTGAGTTGGTAGACAAAGCTGGGTAAGCATTGCCAGGCAACTAGACAGCTAACAAGGTTTTCACATTAGCAGGCACTCGTGGCATCGAGTAACCTCGTATTACACAACCAGTCACCTCAGTGTTTACATAAAGCTGATACCAGGTTACAGGAACACTTGTCCTGCATGTGGGACAAGCATGTCAGAGAGAGGTAACAACTTGTGTAGAGCTGTTCCAACTCACAAGCAGCTTTCCTAGGATTTCAGAGTATTAGAGTTTACAGGAAACAAACTGTATTCTCTAAGAGAATAGCACTTTTCTAATAGGCTGAGCTTAATTACTTTCTCTGCAAAGTGGGATCGAGGCAGGCTTGTTTTCCACATAATGTTTCTGCTAAATTTTACATACACTCCTCATTGTTCCTAAATAAAGCTCCCTCTCTACATTGTCTCAGGCTGTCTTCTGAAATGTATCTTGACAGGTTTTCTCAATCATGTGAACATCACGTCACATTTTGTCAATCACATGAAGCCATTGACTGTACCAAACCAACGTCCACGAAAAGGAAGGTGTCCCAGAACTGTAAACTCATACAAATTCCTCTTCTAAAAATACCACCTGAGAACAGAGTAGCTGTGACTGTGAGGTCCCAGAAGGGACTCAAAGCCCGTGACACCTCAGCATGGCCACACTGCCCCTGCCCAGCAATGGCTTCTCCAGTCTCATGCTGGATGTCCCTACCCTCCCCTTGCAGCACAGCTCTGCCACTGCTGCTCTCCTGTGTCGATGGGAGCTTTGTCATTTGCAAGCTAATAATGTCTTTGGTGCAGTTTTAGCTGTAGAACAAACCCTTGTTAGTGATGATTTCTGAAGCACAATTTTAATAATGACATTCTTCACTTACATGATGTAGTGCTTTTCAAAGCACTTAGGAATTATTACTGAAGTCTCAAAATGCATCCTTCGGGTAAGTTTAGTTCCAGCAATTATGCAAGTTGTGAAACAGAAGCATATGGGTTTAAATAACTCATCAGAAGTTGTAGGAGAAGTTTCTAGTAATGCTGGATTCTTGGATCCCTGCTGTCTAAGCAGGATAACATAGCTCTCTATCACCCTTGAAGCACTATCCTTTGTTACAGTCCTTTCTTTAATGTTCAAATGAAACCAATCTTCTAAAGATTGGATTTTACTTCTCTTCTCTTTTATACTAATCTGTTAAATTAACCATATTTTTTTCAGATACCATTTAAGTTGTAGAGGCCCTTGTTTCATAACACACTTCTTACTTGCACCTTTCCAGTCAAGGCTGCTACTACTTTTGGTAATGTAAGTACATCAGCCAGCTGTTGAACTGTGGCAGAATTCTGAATTATAAAACACATTATATATAAGCAAGAAGCTGAAAGTAACTATTTGTGAAAATAAAAAGGATAATTATATGCATTGCCTTTAACAGTTGAACCTGCGTCCTCAGGTGGTCTGAATCACCATAGCAACATCGAATTTGGTGAATCTCACTTTGCACAGAGGTCTATTCTGTTCCTTTTTTCTTCATCCCTTGAAGACTTCAACAGTTATTTACAGCTTCTCTGTCCTTTAACTCATCCTCCAATTTCTTATGCTCCCTTTATTACTTCGTAGATCACGTTCCCAGCAAACTCTTTCTCCCAGGGCTCTCCTGTTGTTACGGAGCATCTTTACAGCTCCAGGTAACACACTCTCCTTTCAAAACCAGCTGCCTTTCCTGACACGTAACTCCAGACCCCTTCCAGTACCATCACCACTTTCTATTGCTCATTCCCATCTCTTTCAACTCCCTTACAGCAATTTCTTTCCTCTCGTGTTCCTGTGCTCCCACATCCCTTCAGCCTCCTACCCACACACTTTCTCTTTACTCCCAGCATGATTCATGTTGCTCATGGTTTGTCCTCTTTTCAGCCTGGATGCCTAAGGAAATAAGGTTTATATAATTAGTCCATCTGTCAGGCCCTCTGTGTGTTTGTCAGTCCTCCTTTAATAACCTGGAACCTATTTGCTAATTGCAGCTAAAGCAGAGAGAGGCGCAGCACAGTTTGACAGGACAAGCTCCCTAAGGTTTTGTGAAAACAAGTGTCTGGGGACAGGACAGAGTGTGAGTAGTGAATGGAGGAAAATGGGGCAGAGTTCAGCCCTGGACATTATGTCTGGCAGAAAACGTCTGTTCAGTAATTTCCATTCTGTGCCTTGGTGCAATTTCTCCTCTGTGCTGATGGAATGGAATAAGTGGGCAGTTGTGGCAAGGAGGGCAGGGCAAGGCAACAGGAGATACAAATTACCTAAAATGAGACAACGTTAATACCATGAATCACAGAATAATGTTTTTCCTTCCTCAGGTTCCAGGTACTGTTTGATTTCCCTCCATATTTTTTCCTCTCCCTTTTCCCTTCTCTACCTTCTCTCCTTTCTGAAAGCTTGATCTTTTCTTCCTTTTTCCATCTTTCACCTCTGCGTCCTCATCCTCTCTTCATAAGTCCCTTTTCTCCAAAGGAACACCTCAGCAGCAATTTCAGTTTTGCCTTTCATCCTGCACTCCCCCACATACTCTCTTGTTACTGCTAATTGTGCTCCCTTCCTGGACTGACACTGCTTCCCGAGAGGAAGGAGAACAGCCGTAATGATTGGTGGCAGCAATGTCTTAACCATCTTCTCAGAGCACAAACACTGTCACAGTGTTTGAAAAGCTACATTAATTGAACACAGATTTGTTCAAGCTGCTCATTGAATGGATTTCCCTTGAGCCTGGCTTGGTGCTACAGCTTATTTTAGCTATAGACTGAATCCCAACAAAATTATTCCGCCTGCCAATGGCCGGTGAACCCCCTTGATCTGAGGGCAGAAGACGTTGCATGCACAGTACAGAGGCACCAGCAGTCATGAACACCAGCAACTGGATGCTAAGTGCAGTCCTGGCTTATCAACCATGTACTTGGAATGGAAAGAAAAAGACTTCTCATGGCTTAGATCTTGCTAAAGGCAACTTGTAGGATGCATCAACATGGCAGGACAGACCAGGGAGGGTGTCCTGCTCTGCCCTGGGCTGGCCTCACCTCAAGAATGGTGTGCAGTTTTGGGCACTGCAACATAAGAAATATTATTAAACCATCAGAGAGCATCCAAAGGAGGCCATGAGGATGGTGAAGGGCTTTGAGGGGAAGCCATGTAAGGAATAGCTGAGGGCACTTGGTTTGTTCAGCTGGAGAAAAGGAGACTGAGGGGAGACTCACCACAGTTACAGCTTCCTAATGAAGGGCAGACACTGATCTCTGCTCTATGGGGACCAATAACAGACCTGAGGGAATGGTCTGAAGGTGTGTTAGGGGAGGTTTAGGTTGGATATTAGGGAAAGGTTCTTCCTCCAGAGGGTGGTTGGGCACTGAATAGGGAATGGTCACAGCCCCAATGCTGCCGGAGCTCCGGGAGCATTTGGACAACGTTCTCAGGTACAGGGTGTGACTCCTGGAGTGTCTTGAGCAGGGCCAGGAGTTAGACTCAGCGATCCTTGTGTGTCCCTCCCAACCCAGGAGATTGTGTGCCACTGTGAAGAAGTTCCTCTGCCACTTGCACAGCAGTTTGGGATTTGAAGTGTGCCTGTCCTGAGATCAGGACTGCTAACAGGGCTGGCAGGGTAAGGAGTTGGCATTCCTGCCTGCCAAGGCTGGGACAGCTACTGTGTTCCATTTGTGTGTTGGCTCCACTGAGTGTGTGTAGGATTCCTGTGTGTTGTGCACTGTAGAACTTCAAGTGTGCTCCTTCCCTCCTATATTGGATTGGGATTGGACTAGATGATTTCCAGGAGTCCCTTCCAACCCTAACGATTCTGAAATTCTGTGATTCCCTTTGGCCTGTAAGTCATGGCCCTTCAGTTCCAGCCTGCCCCTACAGAGGTGGCCCTGTGATCCTGGCAGAGGTACCTCACCAAAGTCCCCATCTCTTGGCCACAGCTTAGACTACTCCACAAGGATTTGTTAAAATCTGAATCCATTGGTAAAGAAGTAACTCAGTAGATGGAGGTATCCTAACTAACAGGACATTATGCCCATCCCTGAACATCCTCACTGGGCCGTGTTCATCTCCAAGAGCTGAAATGATGCTCCTGCCAATGCTCAGTTCAGCTGTGGCCTGGCACTCCTTGCAGTGCTGGGCATTCCTTGGAGTAACCACTGTCACCCTGCAGTGCCACAAAGACACAGGACACATGGAAGCAGCGGGATGCTCTCTGAGTGAAGGACTCCCAGCACCCAGCTGCCATTCCCAGTTTGCCCTAGGTGTGCAGCTGGAAGCTGAACTGGTGCAATCAGCGCTGGCTTGCATGTTTTTGTTTTATGAAAGCAGCATGGGAAGACCTCAGAGGTGCCCCACAAGCCCAGCTCCTGCTAACACTGGCATGTCCAGGGTCCCTGCTGTGCTCCAGCACCCTCAGGTCCCTGTGTTGGACATGACTTGCTGATGCTGTGCTTCAGCCCAGGCTCAGGTGCAGTGCCCTGTGCATGGGAGCACCTGAGATTTGCATTTCATCTCTCTGAATCAGCACAATTCACCTAGATACCCCCTTCAGTAAACTCCTAATTGCCAGCAATTTATGCCTTCACTAATTTATTGCAGCTTGCAAAGTTTGCAGTGAATTTGGCTTGTGATTTTGTGTTTGTAGCAGTTAAATCATTTATGTTCTGAGAACTTTAAAGAAACATATGCCTTAAAATCAGCAAAGCATTTACTACTTTTGCACACATGGTGAAGTCTATTCTGTTTTACTGTGTTACATTACTAAATAACCTTGGTTGTTATTCTTCAAGGTCTCAGTGTGTTGAGCCATTAACAACTATGGAATGTATGAAAACTGCATTAGAGCTGCATAACTACAAGCTAAGGGGTAATCAAAGATCTGTCAGGCTTAACGTAAGCATATGGACAGCTCTCCACTACTAATATAGGAAAAAAACCCACTTAATTGGGAATTTTTAAGCAGAAGTCCCTAAGGATGCTTTTACCTGAATGATCTTCAACTTGTACAGTGCACATTGAAACACCAGTGCAGGAGAATAGGGAACTCAGAGTTATGATAGTCTGAAAGGGAGAAGGAGCACATGAATATTTAACCTGTGTATACATATCAAATCAGTGCAGGGATAAACAATTTGATGAGTAATAATGCATATATTTAATTCATAGTTTTATGCATTTTTAAAGGAAATGTAAGCAGATGGAAGCTTGACGTTAATTAATATAGCAAAAGAAGCATTCAGGCCAGTTTATTCTCTGCCAAACTTTGAAACGCATTGTGACAACGTCTGAAAATTGCAGTTCCTGAAAGAGAGGAATCAGAAGAGTCTGTGAGGTTTAGCAGAGTTCTGGGTGCACTTGGGTTTTTCACATAGTCTTCAGGATTTGTGGAAATACAATATATTGAACCTTTCAGGTGTTTCCAGTGGACAGGCCTTTCATCATCTGAGTAACATCCATGCCAAAGCTGTGGAAGTTGTCAGCTGTTCTGACACTACTTTTTGTATTATTAAGATCAAGAAGTGATTAATAAAAAGAGAAATGTGGCACTGCACAGCAGAAAGTACATTTTTCTTCTTAGGGTCACTGTCAAGCAGTTTTTCAGGAGGAATGACACAGTTTAAGAAATCCGAACCTTGAATTTGTATTGACTCAGAGGGGATCTGACAAGAAAGAGCTGAAGTTTTAATTTCCTGCATGTTGATGCCAAACAAAGTCCAATGTAAGAGCTGAAAACATCCTCTGAAGAGCAGCAAATTGCTGCATCCCTGCCCCAGGAACAGCCAGGTGGTGTTTGTGTCATAGGCTGCAGTTGGAATTGGTATTGTGCTGCTGGGATCCACACAGGCCTCTTCTTTCTTCCCAAGAACTTATGTAAGCCCCAGGATTTATATAAGCATAAACAGGAGACATGTGAAATATGAGAGTGGAAGAAGTACAATCTAATGTATACCACTGGGATATAGTATAGAAAGTATATATATATATATATACACATATATCCAGAAGAGAGAGGCTCAGTGCAAGAACTCCTAGGAGAAGTTATTTGCTGGAATCAAGACAGATTTTGCCATAATGTGTTCACCAGCAACTTCTGTATTATGATTTATTGAGAAGCTCTGTTATTGCTTTTAATTTTGAAAACCCATCTATAACCTGTGCACAGGAATAAAACTCAAGAAAACCATATGTGCAGGATATTGTTGTTAGTGTCTTATGCTTTATGTTTTTTCAAGGCTCCTTAAATGATTTCTCCATTGGCGGGTCTTTATTTTGTGATTATTGCAGGCAGCTCTGCACTCCAAGTGAATTAAATCCTGTTGTGTTCCTGCTGTTTCTTCAGAAAAGCAGCTGTTTAATGTCTGTCTATATGAAAACAGAATCAGGCAAATATATCAGGTTTTTTCCCCTGATATTGCAAATGTTATTATTAATCATTTTCGTGCAGTAATTTTGGAATAGGTAGGTCTAGGAGAAGGATGAAAAAGACAACATGGTGTCTCACAAAGTAATTGAGGATGGCTGTGCCACGTGTGCAGACTGCAAGGGAGGAGAATCAAAGATGTTTGTGCTGATGAGCTCCCATGATGTTACAGAGGACACTGGGAAATTCAGGCCAGCCAAGGCAGCCCTCTGTCTGCTCTGTGACAGCTGAAGAGAATAATAATATAATCGTACAAGCTGTCTGCAGTAGCAAACCCCCCTCAGAACTGTCACGTTGTCTGCATTTCACTGACATGCACTGAAATATCCGTGTCGTGTTCTGCTGATTTCTGTGTTTCGTTGGACAGTTGCCCCACGGGTGACACTGAGCAGTGAAGTGACAGGGTTTGGATCACATGTCACTTGTGGGGTCCCTCAGAAGCTCTGCCTTGGCAGTACAAAGGCTGTGTCTGTGGAACAAATGAAAAAAGACTCTCTGTCAAGGTAATACTCTCAGCCTTGTGACTCTGAGTGCTGTTCCCGTGTTGCAGCCTTGCAGGTATGTGTGCGATGCACAATAAATGTGGAAATATGAATATCTGGAGTAGCTGTTGCTCTGGCAGCACTGACAGCCTGTGCTTGGGGCCACTGTGCACGGGAGCCTGGTGCTGTGTGTGGCTTTGGAGCTGCTGGGAGCAGAAACTGGGACTGAGCGTTCCCAGGTAACTGCAGACTCCAGATAACTTAGTGCTCTCCCAGAGTATTCTTTCCTAGAGGGAATGTTAAATGTGTAGCTACTGTTCAGCTGCCAACCAATTGCAGGGGTGGGAAGTCCTTCCTGAATCAGATGCACAATAACTAGATTTACTTCCTGGCAAAAAACCAAACTGTGTTTATTCAGATGTATTTGCTGACCTAGGAGATAGATACATAGGTACTTTAAAAAAAACAGTAACAGGGGCAGGTGAACGTGAGTTGTCCCATATGCCTCCTGCAATTCTGCAGGAAGATCTCCTGATCACAATGTTAAATCCTTTGTGGAAAGGGATAAACAGTCTACAGCTATGTACCATTCTTGCTGGAATCAAGGAGCTACTCTCTTGTCAGAGCAATGATTTGGCCTCTGAGGTGCAGCAGGAAATTACTGTGCACCTCTGCTTCTGTGGGAGGAACCAGATTCAGGGAGGGTGAGCTGTGTCCTCGAGCCAGGTCTCAGTGGGGAGGCCGTGCCTGTCTCTACCAGACATGTGCATGCAAATGAAGGAGACAAACATCTCGCCATGCCTGCATATAAATGTGCCGTTTAAAAGTTTTAATATTTTTGTGTCTGAACTTCTCAGGTTCAAATTTTAGAAGTCATTGTGTTTGTGAGGGTTTTTTTTTCCCCCTAAATTAGCATATCTCTGGTTGTTAGGGAAATGCACACAGTACTTTGTCGATTGAAGCATTAATTGCCTTAGGCCTTCACGCTGTAACAATCTGAATTATTCTTTCATATTCCCCTTCAGTTCTCCAGTTTAGAAACAGTGAAAGCTGAACTCAGTGTGCAGGAGAGTTAGGCAAGTTCCTAAGCCCCAGGTTTTATTCCATGAATTAACAGAGCTCCAGGGATAAGGGGGCTATATCTTTGCACTCCTCTGAAGGGCTTAGCTCACTATTTGTGGGCCGTAAAATGAGCGGCCATAAGGATAATCCACGTCTGAGCGCTGAGGGGAGCGAGTGCAGCGTGCCTCCGAGCAGCCCACAGCCCATAAATGGGATCATATAGTGCATTTCATCTGCATTTAGTGGGACTGCCTGCACTGAGAATATCCAGTGTCTTCCACACTCTCCTTCTGGGCTCACAGCTGCATTGCTGCCCAGTGAGATGTGTGCCTCAGCAAAGAGAAACCTGTGAAGGGGTGCATTTGAATGGAGTGTGACTTCCTGAAGGGTGGCTGTGCTCAGGTGGGGTTGGTCTCTTTCTCCAGGCAGCAACAGACAGAACAAGAGGACACAGTCTCAAGCTGCATCAAGGGAAATATAGGCTGGATATTAGGAAAAAGTTTTTCACAGAAAGAGTGGTTAAGTACTGGAATGGTTTGCCCAGGGAGGTGGTGGAGTCGCCATCCCTGGATGTGTTTAAAGCAGACTGGATGTGGCACTTGGTGCCGTAATCTAGTTGAGGTGTTGGAGCATGGGTTGGACTCGATGATCTTGAAGGTCTCGTCCAACCTAGAAATTCTGTGATTCTGTGATTCTGTGATCCCAATGCACAGGGAATACAACTGGATCAACACAAGCAGCTGTTCCTGCCAGGAATGCCCCTGAATGGCTGGTTCCTGTGCACCTTGCACTACTTTTCATATATGCTGGTCATAAGGACCAGAATAATGTGGCCATTCTTAGATAACAAACATTTTTTTCACCAAAATGTATTCTGAAAAGCTCTTCAGATTATTACATTAAAAGTCTTGGATTATTTGCTCTACCCCTGGATTACTGGATATTGTTCATGTTGCATAAGGACTTAAGAGTTTTCTCTTGTTACATAGGAGACATTCCTGAGCTATTTTAAGAACTTAAATTTAGTTCCAGAGAAAGATAGAGAGGACATGGCAGCTTTTGAGAGGGAGGTGAAGGACCGAGGCTGGTTTTCTGCCTTTCATCTCAATAAATCATGTAACTGCAACTGGGCAGAGAAACATTTTACTCTCTGTAAAAGAGGGAGCGAGCTCTCCGTGGGGCTGAGGGGCTCCTGTGTGTGCAGAAGGGATGAAAACTCAGCAAAAGGAATGAGAGGATGCTGGTGAAGGTCAGTGCCACTATGTGTTTGTAGATGCAGATGGAGGTCTCCCAAACCAGGTCACAGGTAATCAGATATGTTCTGATGTTGTTGTTGTGATCCAGTTACTGCCTTGGAGTTTCCTTGAGTTTGGATGGCCATGTTTCTCTTTGCTCTTGGCCAGCTAAATTACAGGATTCTTTTTTCCCTCAGCAAACAGGGGTATATTTGTTTTGCTGGTACTTTTTTTAATTGCTCACATGCAACCCAAGGAATAAAACACTGTATTCCAAAGCAAGGGTTCATTAGAAAAATGTCAGCAACATTTTAGATTGCTCCAACACTTGGTGTTTCATGAGGAAAATGCTCTAAGTGCACACAAACACTTGTGGCACACAGGGTGGAGATATTTGAGAGATCTGTTCCCATTTGTGAACATTCCTATTCTGTTCCTTTAAACAGCAATTTAAGTTAACATAAATAAAATTGTTTTACCTGGAGCTTTTAGAGAAGCAGCCACACACACAAATTGTCAGAGGGAAGAGAACAAACTTAGTAAGGTAAAAAGACTATTAGGCTTAGCTGGAGATTACTAAAATGCAGGTTCCTTAAACCCAGTGTTAATAAGAACACTTCCTCTTGGTTTAGGAGCTCTAGACCTCACCCTTGGGGCTTGGAGCTCATCTAACTTCTGGAAACAAGTGGCAAAGAGGGTGTCACCTCTGCTTTGCAGTACTAAAGACACACAGCTCTAGGGATGCTGTAGCTGATACTGAAGAAATCAGGTACATACAGGCTTGACCTTTCACAGAAAGGCATTTAAAGCAATAAACGAGAACATCAGCTGAGGTGTCTTGACTTTGAGATGTGAATTTCAGTTTTCTCATGCTGGAAAGCTGTGTCCTGTTTTTCTGTGCCGTTTTCCTCCCTGGAGAGTTGACGTTTGTGTAGCTCCAAAGCATGTCTAGTGTTGTACAAGGGCTGGAGATCCAGGCCAGGATTTTTTGGGCACACCAAGAAAGAGCCTTGCCTCAGCAGGCAGGTGCTGCTCAGTGCAGAGCTGGGCCATGACCCATGGCTGCAGTGTGGAGGTAATTCCTGTGCTGAGCCAGGAGCCATGTCCCAACTGCAGCTCTGCCAGGGGCTTGTCACAAACATTCTTCATGTGGAAAGTGAGGATTTTGCTACTGGGATATCATTTGTGGAAAAAAGTAAAGTCCAACCAAAAAATCCAGTAGCATTGGCTTTGTGGATGATGGGCAGGGAACAATGGGAAAACCCAAGGGAGACAAGTACCTTTTTCTGCCTTCCTCTTCAGCTCATTTTTGCAGTGGAATGAAACGAGGACTGGAGGAAAGTAAAAATGATGAATAGATGAGAAAAAGAAAGGCACTGCTTTCATTGGGCAGCTGCTTCGCACAAGTGTGTCCTCAATGGGAAGACAAAGAATCCCTTCCAGGTTATACCAGCTGTGAATCTGACTTCTGTTTCTTATTTTAGTATAATTTTTTTTCTTTCTTTTTTTTTTTTTTAAATTA
Organism: Illadopsis cleaveri; assembly: GCA_013399915.1. NCBI lineage: Eukaryota > Metazoa > Chordata > Aves > Passeriformes > Timaliidae > Illadopsis > Illadopsis cleaveri. The sequence goes on along the minus strand of VXBB01024636.1, from coordinate 881,456 downwards.
AAGATTTATCTTTTCTCCTTTTAGTTTCCAGGAAAAACACCTGCCCAAGAGCACAGTTTTAATGAATCCTCTGTAATTTCATACCCAAGCAATACTTCCAGTGATAAATACCAGGGAACTCGTTTGGCTTTGTAAAAGCAGTTCTGCCTGGACTGACTAACATATTGACTGAAAAATATTTTGAAGCTCTGCCTGTTGTTCATCCAGAGTTCTTTTTTGCAGAGAATAACCCCCTTTTCCAGGCAGTCCTCCACTGAGTTCTTTTGTCTTTGAAAATGTTTCCCTTCTCCTGTTGATATTCAATGCCATCTTGCTTGCCTTTTCTCCTTGGGAGATGCACAAAGACAAATCCTGGCTGTAAATTCAGAAGCTTTCTTCATATGAAATGAATTTCACCTAATGCATCTTAGGGAGAACATTTAAGCTGTTCAAATGCTGAACTTTACCTCTCTCAGTTTCTTTGTTAGACTGACTTGCCATTCCTTTCTTCTGATCATTTGGTAAGTAATTTCCCTGTGATTTCTAACCCTTAATGTTGGGCTCCATTCAGTTTGTCCAGAATGGGGTTTTTTGAGTCCTCGTTATTCCCTCCATTAGTAAATGTTGTTTCAAGTAAAAGCATTTCTGTGGGCCTGCCTTGAATTTTGCTCCTCTTCTTCCCCTTTTTCTCATGCTGCAGCTGATTTTGCTCTCTCCAAGCTGAAAAATCTAGAATCAGAGCCTTTATTCTTGGTAACCTGTAGAGTAATAAATCACTGATCTCTCCCAAGTCAGAAAGGGAATTTGGGATTGCAGCTACAGATAGGCCAAAGATGCTGCTGGCTGTTGCAGCCTGTGCATTCAGATACAAAGCATTTAAACTTTTTGGGATGGAAATGTTTTTCTCAGTAATCAGACTGAGCATTCAAATGAAAGAAAATAAAAGCTCAACCTTTTAATCTCAGTCCTGTGAAACAAGTTGTGATCATATGCCTACCTCTGGAAGGGAAATGAGTGTGATTAATGAAGCAATTCACACATTTTAACGTGTATGACAAAACACTATGAGAAAACAATATCTTTAGCAATTCAAAATATTGTTATTTGCATCTTTTTTAAATCTGCTTTTTCTTTTCATTGCCTTCAAATTCAGGTAGGCTGGCATTTATTACCAAAACATTTCTATTTCATGTCTTTTCCTTCCTATTTGCCTTTCCATCTTCTCTGCATATAATGTCTGTGTCCATTGCTCTCCCTCTTCAAATGAAATTCTTTTTGTATTGCAAATTTTTCTAAGTCATTCTACAGATAAATTAACCAAAGGAGGGAAGTTTGCAGCAATCTTGCCCGTTGCTACTCTGGGAGTTAACAGGAATGTACAAAGGGTAAAACACATCTCTAAATGTTAGATCCATTAACTTACTGACCTTTAGAAAGATTGGGTGGCAAGTGACTCCTGGTGTGCCTGGCAATTCTCAGTCATTGAAAACTGCCTAAACACAGGCGTAAGTGAAAAGCTGAAGGCCACACTGAGGGTTTCATATTCCACTGAAAGGACTGGAAAACCACTGGGTTCAGCTAGCCTGTGAAAGAGGCTGGAATGCTTCCCACCCTCTTGGAGCAGACTTACCTTTGCTGTGCTCCATCATTCTCTATCCTTCAGAGGTTTGTTTAGTGGACTGGTTTTACCTTGACTCCCACTGAAAATCAACTGATGTCTTAAACCACTGCTATTGTGGTGTCATTCTTAAGGTAGCAATCACAGATGGTTTTATTCCTCAAGCATGAAGTTTCAAGCTCCGTTTAAAAAAAAAATTAAGCTTTTTTTTTTTTCTTTTTTCTCCTCACTATTTCTACTGGAAGGCTGCTTGAAGCCTTCATGAGTCTAATGCTTTTCCTTTCTAGGTTATAGTTATTCATAATTGGTCAATTCATACATTCACTTAAATTCTTTCATTTAAAACAGCACCTTTTCTCTTGCAGCTTTAATTATCTCCTCAGACTCATCCTCACTCAGACCCTAGTTTGGATCTGCTAAATTACATCTTCCACGCTCCTCATTTCCTACATCTTCCTCTTGGATTTCCCAGCTCTTCCACTTAGACTAAGCTGTTAAACTAAAGTTTACAGTACTCCAGATGAAGTTGCATGAGGAACTTTAAAAAGAGCATTGATACTCCTTCACTTGTGTGTGTATCTCCATTTGAGGCCCTGGCACAGGTTGCCCAGAAAAGCTGTGGATTCTCCATCCCTGGAAGTGTTCAAGGCCAGGTTGGATGGGGCCTGGAGCAACCTGGGATAATGGGAGCCATGGCAAGGGGTGGAAAAAGACAGGCTTTAGAGTCCCTTCCTACCCAAACCATTCTATGATTTAGCCTGTGATCAAAGACATCTTTCTCAGCCCTGACGTGTTGGAAACAGGAGAGGAAGATCATGATCAGGGAACCCTGTCTGTGGTCAGTGCAGTGATTCAGGGTTGCTCTGAAATCCCTGATGAGCCATTCTCTCCCTGAGAGAATTTCCTCAGTGTCGAAGGTTGTCCCCCAAAAAGTGAGGACAAGAGCTGATCCTTTCCAACATGTTCCTGAGTGGGGAATTCTAATGGTCAGTGCAAAACAAATGAGTGCAGAGTTCAGGAAATACTCTGCACTAGTGTTTCCATACTCCAAAAGGTGAAGTGTTTCCAGCTGGCCTGCTGGAGGAGAGGCTGTTCCCTCATTCAGAACTTATCTCTGTCTGTGTGGGGAGTTTGATTACAATGAATGTGCAGTAAATCTTTAAGATGTCAAGGCATACTAAGGTCTAATCCAAGCAAAAAATGCTTTCTCTTTTAACCACTTTGATTTCATGAGAATGCTAATTCCACTTTGACACATTCTGGGAATCTGTCATTGTCACGCATCTGTCATCTAAGCAAGAGTCAATATTAGGATGACCAGTGCTCCCCACTGTGCACTGCAGGTAGTGGGATTATCTGTACCAGACATGGGTGATGTGTTTGTATCTCTCAGCAGGAACACTGCATCTGATGGTGTCACCTCGAGAGTAGACTCGTTGATTTAAGAGGGACCTTTCTGTAAAGATTGTTAACTCAGTGTGAGAAAAGTAACAAATTCTGCATATTCCTGCAGATAAGCTGTAACTGGAGTTGCTTTGAATCTCTAAGTTACCTCTTTTCCGACCCAAGATGTGCAATATGAATCCAAACTTTCATAGTCTGCGTGTCTGTTCACTTTTGATTTTTGAAACAACATTTTCTTACTATTTCTCTGTCCTGTGCTCATTTGAGTTCTATGAAGATTTTCTCTGGTACATGTCCAGAGACAGATCAAAACCTGTGCAGTTAATCCAAATTCAGAATGTCACTGCAGACTTCTCCACACCTGTCTGATGAATGAATATTTCTGAATTGCGTTCCCCACACTCCATTATCAAAGCTGTATTGCTTATTTTATATTGTTGGATCTCTTTTATATTTTCATGTCAGCTGTAACTACATTTCCTCAAGTATTTTTCTCTGCCAGGTTTGGCTTTTACATTGAATGTGAAGAGATTATTTTGTGGTATAAAGATCAGTCATTTAAGACTGAATTGGTTATTGATTACAAAAGAAATTTTTCCTGTGAATTATGCATCTTGTAAGAAAGAATAGTATCAAAGGTGTGTCTTTATGTTGAGGCAATTCCAACTTATGTCTGATTTTTCCAAAATTTACCAAATTAACATCAGTGCTACAAAGTAAAATGGAAGTTGCTTCTCTGACTACATTCTATTGTTTAACTACATTTAAACAATTCAGTAGTTTGCAAATAATAGTCAATTAACATTTTAGTTGAGAATCAGGCAAAGTTTTCCATTAAATCTTTCTGCTTGGTACCATTTGTTCATCTAGCTGTGAAAGATTCCATCTCAGCTGACTCTCATCATCTGGAAATTTCTCCCCATGTGGTCTCTGGAGATATAAAGAGCTATTTTCTGAATAGTGACTCATCTCATCCCAAAATTGTTTTAAAAAACCCCAAGACCTGTAGCTAGGTCATGTGGGGTGAGATGGTGAGGTGTGACACTGGAGGAGTTCTCACATGTGCTCATGAAGATCAAAGGCATGTTTAAGATGACACATAATATAGATAGTTGCATGTTCTGCATGGTCCATGGCCATCTTCCATGTTTGCACAGTGTAATCCTGAACTTCTACATTCCATGGCAAATTGATACGATGGCAAGAGCCTGGAAGGGAAACTCAGGGGGTCTTGTTCCTGCTGGAAGGACTCTTTCCCCTTGTCCTGGCTCAGGCTGTCTGTGCTGCTTCCCTGGGCACTAGGAACTGTGCATCCACCCACACAGCAGCGATGCTCCTCCTCTGAAGGCAGCTGGAGCTGCCAGGGTGCCACGGCAGGGATGGCAAAGGCTGCACAGTGTGTTTGGAGCTGAGCTGTCGAGGGAGAGGGAAAAGTGTTTAATCTGCTGCTAAGGGAACAAAGAGGAGCTGAGGAGGGAAAGGATGAGCAGGAGGGAAACAGCAAGTACTTCACAGAAAGGAATGATTGAGAGCTCTCAGGAGTGCCAAGGAGCGGGGATGGAGAGGGGTTGGTAGAGAAAGTGGGGTTTGGAGAGCAAGCTCTTGTCTCATTGTCTCCTCAGGAGTGTTCATCTGCAGCACCTCTCATTAGAGTGTGTGTCCTCTGTAAGCCACTTCTGTCGGGGGAGCCAAGTGGCTTTATCCATGGCCAGTCCTGCACTTGGAATTAGCCTGTCTGCCTGCATTCAGAAAAACTGACAGCATTCCTGAGCCCATTCAGATTCTTATCTAGGCAGTTTATTTGTGGATCCCAGGACTGCTTTACAATGTATCTCAATACAAACCTCTGTTAGTGGTTAACTGGGTGAACCTGGGTTTGATTCAATATCCCCATGATCTCAATCCCAATAGCGTTATTCTATCTCTCCTTTTTTAAAGTGCACCTTCTATAATAAATACGCAGTCAAAAGAAAATGTGCTAATGCTCTGAACAAAGCAAGCTTTGATTTCATGCTTTAGGAAATCAGTCACATATTATCATTCTTGCCAGTTGGTGCTTCCACAAACACAACCTGTAGCAGCTTTTTTTTTTTTTTTCCTTTGGAGAGCTTGGGAAAGCTGAACTCCCTCACAAACTACCAAATTCCCATTGATCAAAGCAAGAAAAAGGTAAATCCATTTGTATCAATGACAAATGGATTTAAGATACTCTATTTGGGTTCTTTTAAAGTCAATAATCTCTATAAAGGATCTTTCTGACCGGATTTCCAATATGATTTTTTCCTGTGTTGTAGAAGTCTCAAAATAAAGAGTCAAAGTACTGTATATAAATGTTTATATATCTCCCAAAATTGACAGGGTTTTTTTGAGTATCTGTGACCTGCAGGGAAAATGTTAACAGGATGAGCTCTCATTGGGCTTGATGGTGGAATAGCTGAAACCCTAATTAATTGGCACTAACAGATGGAGCTGCACTCAGAATGTCACCTCACTTCAGAATTACTCCTCCCTGAAAGTTGGAAATAACAATTAGAACTTTGTAGACTTGGTCCTTTGTATTCTTGCTCTTCCCATGTTGCCAGGAGATAGAAAATGGGGGAGAGGGGGCACACGTGCCACCAAATATGTGTGATCACACGTACTGGATTGCCATGGTAGTACAGTCTCTTTAAAGTGCCTGATTTACTAAATTGCCTTAACCAAACATGGTAGGGCGACAGCTTAGAATAAATTAATTATTAATAGTTTCCTCTTTTTAATAGCCAGGGAAGGATAATTTAAAAAAAAAAAAAAAATTGGACCTAGCAAAAACATATGTGGTCCAAGGTCAGTCAGAGTCAAGTGAAAAATAGCTATGAGCATCAGTGGAATTCAGACTTGGGGAGGATCTGAGAAAGGGAGAATGGTCAAAATTAGAACTTCAAAAAAGCCAATTATTTCTCCCAGAATCTGCTCCATCCCCTCTCAAGTGCAGACTTTTTCCCAAAAGTACATTTAAAGAGGGTGGAGGGCCAGGCAGGGAGGGGAGAGAGCTCACAATAGAAAGCTTTCTCCTAAATGCAGTATGTACCCAGAGGCTATTAGAAGACTTTTGAGTAAACTGTATGATTGTACCCTGGCTGAAAAACACAGGAGCCTGTAATTATGCTGTGCTGTATTTATTCACTGGTGAATTCTTTTAGCTCTTTTTCTCCCCATAGCATATTCTTTATGTACAGGTTGCATGTTTGGGATGCACTTCATTTTTAATGCCGTTCATAATTTAGTTTTGGAACCACCATATTTATTAGAACAGTATAGCATATAAAAGGCACCTTTTTGCCTTTGTGCAGCTAAAATAAATAACATATATAATACATATCCATCTCAGCACTGAATATATTAAGGCACATTCACACTACTCTACTTCCAACATGCAGCTCTATGATTTAACTTTGCTCTGTACTATTTTTTTATTAAATCAGACAGATTGGTGATCTATTTTGCAGTGCAAAATGTAAGCAGTCCCTGGTACTCTTCATTCTTTGCACACCCTCTGTTCTTTAAGATATTTATTGGAATGGTTGGTGAGGTGCAACAAGCCAGACATAATATTCCTCTTGCCTTTTGTGCGACTACGCTGTAATGAAGAATTAATAACAGAGTCCTGAAGAATATTAATCATACTTTCACAAGCCAGCAGGGAACAATTTAAGAGCAGGAAAAGTAATGTAACAGTCCAACTCATAGGCCCATGCAGAAAGTCAGGGAGAAATGGGCCTTGGCAAAGGACTTTCCTTCATCTCCGATGCGGGAGAGCATTGACACAGCTCATCACAGGGCTGTCCATCCTCAGCACATCCCAGCCCTCCCGAGCACCTGGGTCTGCTGGCAGCACTCCCACCTTTCCTGCACTTCCTGAAAAGCCCTGGGATAGAGGCAGGGCTCAGTGGAAACCATCCTCCCCTTCCTGTGAGAATAGCACAGAATCACAGGATGGTTGGGGTTGGAAGGGACCTTAAAGCCCATCCAGTGCCACCCCTGCCATGGGCAGGGACACCTTCCACTAGCCCAGGTTGCTCCAGGTCCCATCTAACCTGGCCTTGGACACTGCCAGGGTATCCCCACTTGAGATAAAAGTGATCTGACAGTCTTCATGCATTCACAGAGAGCAGGGGGAAAAAATCACATGGCCAGTGAAAATATTCACTTTTTGATATTTTCAGAGTATCTCCTTGCAATCTTTACTCTTTTTCATTTTATAGTTCACCTTTTGGGAAACAGACCTGAAATTAAATTTCAAAATGAAAAGCGGTTTTATGCAAACCTCCCTTTAAGATTTTGCAAAGAAATCAGAGGGAACATTCTAGTCATTCCTAATTTTTTTCCAATATTTTTCCAGGTCTGGAAAATCACCTGAAATCTCTTCATTTGGGAGAGCAGTTTCAATTTTGACAAATCAGTGTTTCTAGAGGAAAAAAATAATTGTGTCAGAGGCAGTGTGAGTAGCCAGAGGGCAAAGCTTCCACTGAGGCTGTGCAATACCAGCTTTTCTTGATGTGATAAATCTGTGATAACTCTGCAGTAGTTAATGCCTTCCATTTTTCCAAAATGCAGGGTCAGAAGTTGACCCCACAAAACATCTTTAATAAAAAATTATAATGATACGAGTATAACCTGTGAAAGAATTAATTTTTCAGAACCTCTTAAAGTATTACACAAAGGGTAATCATGTTCAAAGAACCCTATTAATTAGTCATTGTGTTAAACTGGTAAAGGCTTTATGAAGGAGCCCACAGTGTTGCACTGCAGTCCTGTTCTTTAATCAGGATAAACACATTACTTCAGGATATATATGTATTTTTAGCCTGCTCGCTGTTGAGTAACTTCACTAAATCAAGAGTGCTGCACAGAAATTACTGACAAGTGGAAAGAGGGGTGGGGGGGATTTGGGCTGCTTGTGTGATGATTATTTGAAGGAAAACCCTCCCAGTGCTAGCCCAGGTGTGGGGTTCTTGCTGAGCTGAGCCCTGGGGTGCTGTGGCTCAGCCCTGCCTTGAGCCAGGTGAACCTGGCAAAATATTTTCCCCCCCTCTGTGGGCAGGAGAGGCTGCTGTCCTGGATTCCCTGGCAATGTTAGCACAGTACATGGAGCCAGGTTCTTCATCCCTGGCACACACCTCAAAGGGACCCCTTGCCCACCAAAGGTGGCACATGTGCTCTATGTCCTTGGGAAAAGATTCCAGCTAACAGAGTTTCCAGTGACTGCAGGACCTTCAGGACTGTTGACTCTTGCTTAAACGTAGGGATTAGGCCATGAGGCTTTTACACTCTGTCACCTTCCTTGATTCTCCTGTCCAGGAACATATGAGGCTTCTCCCCAGTTTAACCATCCAGAGAACACAGAGATGGAAAAGGTTGGTTTGGGTTTTTTTACTCCTTGCTTTAGGGCAGGAGCATCCCTGGTCCCAAGTATGGAAATATTTGTTCTGAATGTGCATTCTGGGTGACAAGGAAAAGGCTTTGTCAAGCCTCTAAAGGGGGGAAATGATGCCTTAAGTTTTAGCTTTCATGTTTTTCAGCTTCTCTGCTGCCCAGGGGTGCAGTTCTGACTCTCATATTAAGTGTCAGTCAGCTCTCTTCACAGAGTGGGGAGAAAAAACAAATCCTTTTCCTGCTTGACACCAAGGTCAGCTTTCAGGCCCAAAACCTTAAACAATGGTGGACTGAAGGGAGGAACAAGAAGGATGAGACCTCACCACCTGAAGCTGTAATTGGACCATTAAACCCCAATATGCAAATAGACCAAAACTTATAAAAATGTAAGGCTTTGTGACCAGTCAGCCATTTTGTGACAATTCTTTGTTCACCTTGGGTGCAGCCCTGCTTAGGCTCCTGTCCTGCCCAAGGTGTATCCTTAAAGGCCTTTTAATAAATATCTACTTTATTCTCTGGCTCTGTCCAGTCTCTGTTTCAGGTCAGCCCTCCAAAGGCATCAGGTGTGGATTTTAGATCTTGCAGGCAAAGACTTTGCATGTTGAAGGCAGCAATCAAAGTGCAGAGTGGCTGAATCCAGGCTGAGGTGAACACTGCACACAGCTCCTCACAGAATTTCATCAGGGCACACAAGGAACACCCTGATTCCAACAGCAGCCTACTGAGCCTGCTTTCCAACTGCTCCTTATTGTATTAATTCAAAGTTTTTCTCTTACTGGAAAATTAAGTAGCAGGTGTAGTTTAAATGAACTGTAGCAGACTGGGTTTAGTGGTGTGGTAAATAGATTGTGATATTCATTTCCAATTAAAGTTCTTTTGCAAAGATCAGTGAAGCACATTCTCATAAATTGAATCACAGTAAACTAATAAACAAATTTCTTTCAGCCTGCTGATGGCAAATTCTTATTTCCTTAATATGTTAGATCACATCATGGTATTAATTATATGATGCATGAGCAACAGAGAAGCAATCATTTATTTAGCAATAATTTTATAATTAGTTTTACTTTGGAATTAGCTTTACAGGTAATTCCATACCTACAGACAAAGAACATTAAGCATTAGAAAGAGGAAATTTCAAGTGAATATTTTTAATGCTTGACTTCTGTCTATCATCCAAAAATATGAGACACAAAAGTAGCAACAGTGTTCATCAATAATTAAAGCAAAGGTTGAATTCTGCATCTGTAAACACACTGCTATAGAAGTTTTAAAAAATTAAGACATTAATAAACCAATCTTAAATGTCAGCAGTATGTTCTTAGCACATAGAAATGGTGTGACAGTTTATTGGGATCCTACTCTCAACTATGTAAAAATACACTTTGGCACTGAATAGAACCTGATCATTGATTGAGGTCCCTGGGGGGATACCAGCTCTTAGACTGGGCTAATAAAAACTGATAAAATAAAGCTCTCACTGTATAATAATGTAATTCCTTGAGATCCTGTCATAATTGCAGGCGTGTGAGATGCCTGTCAGACTGGATTAAGCACCTCCAGAAGGAGTTTTTATAGGCTTCCACTGCATAAACTAAGCTGGGTTTGGGAAGCCAGGCTCTCTTCAATCCCTTTTGAGGCTGCAGGAGGGAGATGGGTTTTGCTGGATGCCATCCAAAGCCCTGAGGTCACATTTGTGTGCTCAGGAGAGGCCCAGCTCTCACCTTCAGCAAGAGACACGGGGCACAGAGAAGGATGAAGCTCCTTTTTTGAGTATTTTCTATGTACCAGTAATTTGGGAATCTTTCTCTGAACAGACAGCTTTGGAGTCTAGGCATACTCATTTCTGCAGCCTTCTTCAGGGCACTTAGGCACCCACATCATCTTTTCCCATCACTTAAAAGAGAAGCTGCTGTTTTGTTGCATTTTGGGATCTTTATTTAGATTTTTCCATCTCATGTTTATCTCAGGTTTAGTTTATTGCCAATGATTGGCTCCTCATAGTTAATAGTATTGAAATGAATCCTGTAAGGACTGCTCAGGTTCTGCAGAGCTGCCTTAGAGTTTGGAAGTGGAAAGGCTTCCTTTCCTGCCTTAGACAGGCACTGAATTCTGCCTCGGAAAAGCTGAAACCCTTGTGCTTGCCTTTGTCTTATTTTTAATGCAAAACATGTCTTGAAATTTTTCAGTCAGACCAAAATCTTTTTCAGGCTTAAGTATAGTCATTGTGCAAGTGCAGGCTATGCGGAAATCCAGCATTTATTTTCCTTATGAGACCAGAGCAAGAGATACAAAAGGGAAAGATTTAGGTCAGGTGAAAGGGAGAATAAAGTGGCTGGTGACTTTGTGTCACTCACTGGCGTGTCTCCTGCTGTGTCCTTGGGTCCCTCGTGCTCCTTGTGTTTGTCTCAGGTGAACTGTAAGGTACAATCACAGTTATTTTCTCATTCCTGTGTCCTCCAGCACAGAGCTGCAATCCTCTGGTGATAACAGAGCTTCTGTTCTCCTCAGTGATCTGTCTACAGAAACCTTCATAAAAGTCATTATTCTCTTTCAGCCACAGCCTGTGGTTACTGCTGGGGGAAGGAAATGCCACCACTCAGACTGTAATCACAGTGCAGCAGCTTTCCAGAGTGGAGCTGGGCTCTGCATCTGGGTGTGCCAAGATCCCACTGGGGATGGGGAGTGGTCCTGGCTACGGGAAAAGTGCAGTTCCAGATGGGCATCACAAGAGGGAAAATACCTTCCCACTTCACAGCAAGCAGAGTCTGCCTTAGCTCCCAGGTCTGCCTTAGCTCCCAGGTCTGCCTTAGCTCCCAGGTCTGCCTTAGCTCCCAGGTCTGCCTTAGCTCCCAGGTCTGCCTTAGCTCCCAGGTCTGCCTTAGCTCCCAGGTCTGCCTTAGCTCCCAGGTCTGCCTTAGCTCCCAGGTCTGCCTTAGCTCCCAGGTCTGCCTTAGCTCCCAGGTCTGCCTTAGCTCCCAGGTCTGCCTTAGCTCCCAGGTCTGCCTTAGCTCCCAGGTGTGCCTTAGCTCCTAGGTCTGCCCTAGCTCCCAGGTCTGTCTTAGCTCCCAGGTCTGCCTTAGCTCCTAGGTCTGTCTTAGCTCTCAGGTCTGCCTTAGCTCCCAGGTCTGCCTTAGCTCCCAGGTCTGCCTTAGCTCCCAGGTCTGCCTTAGGTCTCTTCTGAGCCTTTTCCAGAAGACTCGAGTTGTAATTCTCCCAAAGCAGTGAAATCCCACCTTGTCTGCAGGCTGTGGATACCTCTGCCCAGCATGTCAATGCCTGGTCCTTGTGGAGGCCGAGATGGCTTCACACACATCCTCTGCAAGTGTCCCTGTGGCAGCTCTGTGTTGTAACTCAGTATTGCCCAGCCAGTTTTATGAATGAGTGTGAATTGCTCCTCCACAGAGAACTTCAGTGCCCCCAGCATTTGTGTCCCCATTTACTGGGTGAATTGGGAGGCATTCAGGAGGCTGGCTGGTTTGCATACTTTCTTACATTAGAAGTTTGTAAAAAGTCCATATATACATAAAGCTACACAGTTATGGGATTTACTTAAAACATACATTTGTTTGTGTGCCTAATCACACAAGATTTGTACATGAGGAGGAATTTACTGATTTTGTTCAGGAACCTGAAACAGATTCACACACCATTAGCAGATACCTTGGCAGCACTGAAGGCAATGATGATATTCCCACCAACTCAACAGGACAAGGCTGCTTAGATCCTTAGGAGAGAGGATAAGACAAATCTCTATATTAATATATTCTCTTCTCAAATACTGAAAATAAAGATCAGAGCTGTAAATGAAAATGAAAAAAATAATTGGCACTGGAAGCACTAATTTATTTTTGATTTAGAAAAGCTCAGAATTATTAGCACACAGCACCAGTCTCCACAGCACTTGCTGTTGTGTTGACAGGAGAAAAACTCATGCAGTCTCTCTGAAAGTAGGACACCTCTTGGTAAATCTGTCTGTGATATGTATCAACAGAAGAGCAAGTTTCCTTTCTTGCTTTCCAGCCCTCCCCAAACCTTTCTTCTTAATTACATTCCTGTAGTTCAAAGTTAAGTTATCTGAATGGCCTGAATTAGCATGGCATCCAAGCCACTGTGGCTGAAATAGAGAGGGAGATAGTGCATGTGCTAAAAGCTTCTGTAGGTTCAGATCAGCTGGGTGGAATCACAAGAGAAAAATCCAGTGTGGGCTGTTAAATATAACAGGGCTGCCCTGGCTCAGGAAAGCTGCTGATGGTCAGCAGCTGCTCTGGGGAGGATTCACTGCATTCCTGTTCTCACACTCTCTCCCAGGTAGGGAGGCTTTAGGTTGAAAGGACCTTTTGCCCCATCTGTGAGACTTCTCTTATATTCTTAAGCTTTTATCTACTGTAGTCTTCAGATCCCTGCTAAAAATCCCCTTTCTTCTAGAGGGTTTTTTTTAATTCCTTCTTTTCCTTTCTCATCTTACACAGCCTTTGCAAGGATAGTGTCATCTTTTATGACTCCAAAGCCTGATGTAAAACTGTGACGTGAAAAGACTCCACGATGTGAAAGTATTTTTAATTCTCAGAAATATTTCAAGGTACTTGACAAACTGTGGAATAGTTGCTGAAATGGAAATGACTTCTGGGGATTTTTATGAATTTAGGCTTTTCTGTTCTCTTGGGTAATTTGAGTGATTCCAGCTTACACAGAGTTTGAGGACTTCTATCACCAGGTAATGATGTGGTTAACAGAAGATTGGATTTCCTGCAAGAAGCAATTACCTTGATTGATAAGAAAATTTGAGAAAATTCATTCAAGACTTAATGAGATTGACAAGGTCATGGTTGAGCCAGGCATCCACCTTGAATAGATAAAGCTCTGTGTTTAGAAGAAGTAATCCAAAGACAATAAGCTCCTCAAAAAATGGATCATTTTTATCTAGGCTGAGATGATGAATGAAAACATTAGACTTGTGCTTGTGACAGGGAGTCTGAAGTGTGAAGATCAGGGGAGATTCCTCACAAAGTCATTTTATAGCACTAGTATTGCTACTGTCCCTTTTTTATACCATTATAAAGAACATAAAAATGACTTTCAGAGTTTTTGTGGCCTCAAATATCATCCCAGACCTTTATCTTACATCTCTGTGAGGTGTTTTGTCTGTCAGGAAAACTGGAGGTCACAGGAGAAGGATTATCACTCCTGACTGCCTGCTCATCCCCTTCTGCCCTCAGTGGGGCCTGAGGGCTGCCAGCAGAGCCAGAAACACTTCTTAAATTCATCAGTCCTGGACTCCTTCTTAGCCTGGGTTAGAAAAAGCCAACTAAGCCATTAAAAGGAGGTGGAAATAGCTGCAAAGGGAAAAGGATTTTTTGTTTCAAGCATTTTAGGACTCACTTATGGAAAAATTAATTTTCACACAGGTAATTTTCATTGTGAAGTGGAGCCATGGATTTTGTTTTCTGGACTGATTTTTTCATGTGCTTTAAATATGAAGGTTTGAGACCACATGAAAAGTAAAACCTGTGCTTTAGTCCTCATCCTAAATCTAACTGTATCAAACTAATCTAACTCTTCTGCTCATTTTTTCTTGATGGGCCATAACTCCTGGAACTAACTAATTTAAAAACTTCTACCTGTATCTCATGCTAACTCCTGACTCATTCTCACTGTTCTTTAATATTTACTTGTGCACATTGATTCCAACACACAGCTACCATTTAAATGCACATGGATTCACCTGTGGGGTTAGTCTGGCATAGAAACATCTTAAAAGGCAGAAAAGGTTCTTCTGTTTTTATTACTTATGCAAGAGCCTTACAAACAGTGCCCCAAAAAAAAAAGGCGCTTCGGACATCCTTTGGAAGAAATGTATCCTTCTATTTAAGAAGAGTGTGTTCCCAAGGGTTTATATTTCCTTATATAATTTTTTTAAATTTCATCTCTAATAAATCCTGCAGAAGTCTCCTAAAAAGCCTAAACTGTACCTGTGGTGAAGCAGTGGTTCTATTTTCAGGTTTCAGTAAATAATGTATTGAAACTACTCATACTTTATAGAATTTGTTTATATTATTATCAGTCACCCTGCATGAAAACACCCTTGAAATGCTAATAGATCATCCTACCCTTAGTTTGGAAGGATCCTACTGCACTCTTAATGTTATTAGGGAGATTAAATTATGAGCAGTTCTGCAGTCAATGGACAGAATTCTAACCTAATTTAACAGCTCCAATTCCAGGACATAAGACAAAATTCAGACAGAAAATTTCATATTATGTGGAATTGCTTCTTGTGATGTAAATAACCCTTTTCTGACATTTGCCTGTTGGCTTTGCATTTCTAATGGAAATGGTTTTTTCAGCAAGAAGAGTGAAGGGGTGTCCTCAGTGACAGATAAGTTACTTCAGCTGGAGGACATTTTAGAGCAGATTCACAAGAGGGGAATGCACTGGACAGATGCAAGGGCATCTCACTCCCAGAGCTCTTGGCTCCAGGCCTCCTGACACATCCTGAGGCTTCTCTCTCACCTCCAGGGCCCTGTGATTGCTCCTTTAGGTCAGGTGATGACTGTTGGCATTGTTTTTCCTCCTCATCACTTTGTGGAAGTTGTACTCCCTTCCCTTACCCTCACTGCTGTTCTGGTCATCTTGGTCACACAATCCACAAAAACTCCCTAATTACAAATGGTTACAGACACAGAAACCCTCAATGCTGTAGCTGTGCTTCCCCAATGGCAAACATGGGGCTTAACTATGGATGTATTGCAGGATCTTAAAGGCTTGATGTGATGAGATTTCCAACATGTTCTTAGTGCAGCTTAAAATACTGGGGGTCCCCTTTGCAAGGTGGAGTTGATAATTGTCTTCTGCCTCTTGCCTTTTGCTGGATGTCTGCAACAAGAGTGCAGACACTCTCCCATGTATCACACAATTCTCTGTCCCAACACAAATCCACTCAAAAGTTTCGTTTTGAACCTGAAACCTTCCTGAGACATCATATATCAACACTTTAATTCCTTAGGATTTGTTTTGCCAATGTTAGTCAGCTTAAACCAGCATATTTCTCAGAGTTCTCAGCTGGAATGAAGGGTGTCAAAGTCTTCTGGGAAGTATTTCTGTGCTGTTGGCCCTTCTGTTGTGGCTGTGGTTTCTGGTTTATTTAGACTGGGATGCTGAAGGTGCCCAGAGCTTTAGAGAAGCAACTTGAGCAAACTGGATCATGCAGAACTACCCAGCATTTTCTTACGCCAAACTGAGGTATCTGGCAGAGGTCATTCCCCTTTATGCAGTGATAAAGGGGAATTTTATTCCTTGGGGAGAGCACCTGGGGGCAAAGATTCAAAGCAGAGCAAGTCAATTTGCCTTTCTTTATTGGTGGCAAACCCATGAATCTCCCTGAGCAGGAGATCTGCCATGTCGACCCTCAGCTCTCTGAGAAAAGCTTCATTCCTTTCTCAAGGCTGAAGAGCACTGGTTTTGTGATGTTCCCCTTATTGTATGGCCTTGCTTCTGCAGGAGAGGGAAAGGGGTCAGGTTGGTAATAGATGTGCAGCCATCAGATCTCCAGGACTTTGGCATGCAGTCATTCAGCTTCATGTGACACAGATTTAGAGGTGTAAATCAAGAGAGAGGCTGCATGCCAGTGAGTGGCTGCCTTGATAAAAGAGAGACTGGCAGCTGTCAGGGATGTAAATAATAAATCCAGAGCAATAACAAGTCTATCTCAATGTGGTGATGCTTAACTTTTCACTTATGGATCACTTCTTGGAAGCCATTCCTCCACTGGGAGCCCATAAAAACATTCACATCCTGAGAATTCTGATATCCTTACTTACAGTGAAATATTTCCTCCTCTCTCTGTGTGTCTTTCCAGCCCTGTGAATCTTTATCCCTGCTGCCTGGCAATTCTCTCATACATGGAAAAGGTCATTTGTGTTTCTTGCTTTGTGTAGAAGAGGAGAGCTTATGATACTGCAATGAAAATACCAATAGACAAGAAGAACATTCCCCCTTCCTAAAGGGAAATCAATTTAATTAGCATAAGTCCTCCCTCTTCTGGAGGGAAGAGAGATGTATCTCCCAGATTTTGCAGGGGAAAAAAGGACTCAGGAGAGCTGTAAATGATCTTGGCCAGAGTGTTGTAAAACAAAGTATTTTGATAAAGTAGGAGGAGGAGATTGATTTGGACTGGGAATTGTTCATTCCAACAGATCAGACTGGCAAAGAAGAACAAGACATTTTCCTCATATTCGTGTCTGGTTAAGTGCTCCAAGGAGAACTTTTCCTTCTCCCTCTCTCTCCTTTATGAAGCAGCTGATGCCAGGAGTTTAAGATGAACAAAATCTTCTAAGACATCATTTTTCATTTTGGAGAGCTCCTGTTTTCTTGCTCTTCCTTCTCCTCCATCAGTGTTTCCACCAGCTATCAGCTACAAAGTCAAATTTGGCCCCCAGCTAGTTCAGCTGGTTTATGTTTAGTTGGTTTGGGGTTTTGGAGAGGGGAAGACAAGAGTTAATAAACTTGTACTTCTGCTGCTTGTTTAACCTTTAAAATCAGAACATTATAGGCTGTGAGGGATTTGAAATGAAACTTCCATTCCGATTACGGTGACAGCTTCAACTCGACTTTGCTTTACAAGGATTTAAAATCAAAAGACTTTCCACTTTTTCGGAAATCATTCAGTGCCCTTTTTTAGCTTAAACCTCAGGGATAATTTTTCATTGTTCTTGCAAGGAACTCTTTTGGCATTGTCAGCCTTGCTAAATTTGTCCCGGCTTTCTAGTTAATGTTTCCTTTACTTTCAAGGACTGCTGCAGTCCAGGTTCACCTTTCAGAGGGTTTGTCACAGAAGGCCATCCGAGTAACTAAACAGGCATCAAACTAATCTCCTGCATCCAGGGTGATGGGTTGTCAATTGACTGGGAATACCTATCCCTGCCATTACACACAGTATAATACAATTCCAATTAAAATAATTTCTAGGCAAAGCCCTTGATATTATATTTTAATTATTGTAGTGGCAAGATATTTAGGTTACTGTCCTCTCTTTTCCCCACCAAGTATTTCCAGGAGCTATTTTTGTAAAGTGAACCATTTAGCTGAAATGGAGTTTAATCTGGACATTTGTAGGAACACAGGAATTTTCATAACACATCAGAGCAATGGTTCATCTGGAGCTGCAAAGGTGCCTTGCCTTTGACAGGAGCCAAGAACAGATGCTTCAGAAAATGGTTTAAAATGGACCTATAATGGACAATTCAGCAATAATGTGGCTGGAGGGGAGCATGGTTCTGGCCAGCCTCAGGCAGGTGCCACTGCCTTATGATCTGAAGCACGGGGGCTGAAATCCCTTAAATGCTGTAACAGCACGCCTGCCTTGACTGCTCCTACAAACTTTGTGGGTCATTTAAATGTCACACTTCTCATTCCAATATGCACAAGGATTTCTGCTGCTTTCTCCAGAGCTTCATTTTCTCAGCGTTGTGCTTTCTTAATTATTGACCCTGCACGTGTCTTCCCTGGCCATGTTTTTCTCTCTGTCCCCACGTGGGGTTCATGCCCATTTGAATAAGAAACAATCTTCTGTGTGGCAGCTTCCTGCAGAGGCTTTGGAGCACCTGACAAGTCTCTGAGTGCTCCAGCAGAAAGGCAAGGCACTGGCATCTCTCCCCAGCAGATCCTGTCAGTGACCACAGCAGCTGCTGCCAGGGCACTACAGGACATAAATCCCTTGGGAATGACAGCTCTTGCACAGCCCCCTTGATCTGCAGCTACCACAGACACAGCTCTTCCCTGTAATATTTGGATGGATGGCTGGATCATAGAATCACAGAATGGTTTGGGTTGGAAGGGACCTTAAACATCATCTAGTCCCACCCTTTATCGACCTGGAAGTAGTAATAGTTCAACATTCCCTGTGAAACCTCCCACTCTCCCAGCGTGGACACAAAATTTCAGATATCAAAAGAGAATATGGGTCTTGTTTTTGTGGTGTCTTCACAGAGCATTTATGCAGTGGCTGACCGGTTTTTATTCTGGGATCTGAATAAATATACATTGAGGGTGCTGGGCAAATTTGTGTAGAATCCTGTTTCAAATGCACAAGTTAACGGGAATTTTGTGTGCAAAAGGACATGGAGATGAGAACTGTGAACAAATCTGCCTTCCAGTGATTTTTCCTCAAGTATTCTGCAGCCAGCTTTCTGCTCAGATGCAAAGTTACTTAATGTAAATGAAGGAGAATATGCACACACTTGATCTCCCCCTTCTCTTATCTCCTCTGCCACTTCTGGTGCTTGTGAGGAGGATCTAAGGGCAAAGCACTGGCTGTGCAGCAGCACTTTGCCTTTTTTCTCTTGGGAGGAAAGCCTTGGCTTTCTGATCCATGTCTGTGAGGCTCCAGATGAGAGCCGAGACACACGAGAGAGGGATCAGGGTGGATTCTCCTCCTTAATTACCCTGGTGTGACTTTGCTGAAGATCAGAGGTGTCCTGATGGAAGAACTGAGTCCCTGCACGTGGACATGGGATGGGATGACATCTGCTCATCACTGAGTCCCTGGGATGAGGTTCCAAGCCCAGGGATCCTTCTGGGACAACACAAGACATCTTATCTGCTGCCAGGTTGGACAGGGTTTAGAGCAACCTGGTAACAGTGGGAGGTGTCCCTGGCAAGGGCAGCGGGTGGAATGAGATCAGCTTTAAGGTCCTTTCCAATCCAAACCCTTCTGGGATCCTATGACTAGATCCTGAAATCAAAGATCCACCCCAAAGACTCCATCCCTCCCCTCTAACACAAGGAAAAGAAGGTAAGAAACCCACACCCCCCCCAGCATGAGCACTCTTAAATTAATACAGCACTAGAAATGTTAAATACAGATATTGACCTTCTTTTTTTTTTTCTGAACTATGATACTAATCCAGTAGGGTAACTGCCTAAATAAAAGCTGGGCTCTGTTGCATTAAATTATCTTTTATGCTGGCAATATTAAAATTAAAAGAATGACCCTCATAAATCTGGTCTTAATAGACATCACCTGATGGTTTTACTGATTTCTTTATTGCAGTTCTTATCCTGCTATGAGTTTGCTTTTCTTTTTCAGTAATTACTCATGGTAAAAATAACATGGTATGCAAATGCTGTGGTGGAAATGTAGTTTGAGCTTGTTTCAGCTCTGCTGCCCTTCCTGCCCCTCACCCAGCTCTTTTTCTGCTCCTTCCTGGGTCAGAGTCTATCAGTACAAAAACTGTTTACAGTTTATGGGGTTTTTTTCATAGCAAGTCTTGCCCCCCTAACTTTTCTTTGAAAAATGAATAGCATAATGTAATTCAAGAAAAGGTCTGTCTTTTGAGTGCTGGCTGTTGCATGTGATGGCAGGATTTCCTGCAACATCAGCACTTCACTTTTGTGTCCTGTACTTGACCCTGAAGTGATGTTTTTATCCTTCCATCGTAAGCAGAGTAAAATACTTCTATTTGCATTGTTTGCTTGAGAAGGGAAAAAAATGGATAACTTTCTTAATCTTGGCATTCAAAGACTCCCTTTCTTTTTTATTAAAGATATGTTTGACATTCATCTATTTCTTTTCCAGAGCAAGTTTCTTTAATGCTCATTTTGAGAGCAGCCAAAGCAGATGCAAACCCAGCTTGCAATGCTGCACCTGAAGATTTTAATAAAGACACAATTTTTAGCGTGACTAGAACCTCATTACAGCCCTTATACAGCTTTATAAGGTCTCTGTATTTAGTGGACTGTATATTGGAGGACTGAGAAACTTTTCTATTCAGAAATAGATTTAATTTCAGTTTAGAATAAAAAGGGAATATGTGTTCATTATGTTGGATAAATTGGAGATCTAACTTGCCTGCCAGCAAAGCCACCTTTGCTGGCACTTGACCAGTTGTTGAAATTCTGTCCTGTATGGGTTTTTCCTTTCCATTGTGCTTGCAGAAATGCTCAGAGCAATCATCAAGCACTAAGTCAGTTGGTTTCTGTTGATGTATTAAAACAAAAACCACAAACCAACCAAGCCATTTTTCAACTTGCTCTGTTTCTCTGGTTTTCAAGACGATTCTTTGAAATTTTTGAACAGCTCATGCAAGAAATCTGGGACTGCCATTGTAGCTCCAGCTTGGTTGACTAACATACCCTTCTAGGGAGGGGGGGGAAATAAAAAAAAAGCACACTGAAATTTTAAAAGAAAAGAAAATTGATCAAAATGTTTAACCCCAGCAGTGCAGTTATAGCAAAATGAGCAGAGACTGTATCACAAACCGACACAGCATTGCCTCAGAGTCAGGTTGCCAAACCCCCCTTGTTCTGGTTTCCCGTCCTGACAGCAAAGGCAATTCTCACCAAACTTGCTTATAATGAAAATACATTCATAAGTGCAAACTTATGTTCTCCTTAAATTCGTGGCTCTTCTCTGTGAAATTACCACATTTTACAAAGCAGATGACTCATATCAAGAGCTTTCTTAAGGGCCACTAAGAAACAGATTTGTGGTTCCAAAAAAACCTGCTTTTTCATTAAGTGTAGTTCAGGAAGCCAGTCATTGCCTGCTTCTACCGTTTGCCCATCACAGATGGCAGGAGGCACATTTGGGACCATTAATAGCAGAAGCTGTCAGCAATTCCTTTAATGATATAAGCACAATGCCTCCTCTAAACAGAAAATAACATGATTTGTGTAGCAAAAACTATTGCTCAGTGATAGGGACATCATCATCTGTCATCTCTGCTTGTTTTATTTCTAAGGGAGCTAATGAGGAAATTGGCAGTGCTGCAAACTGCTACCGACCACCAGTTGCCTCCTCAGCGGCAAACACGGTGCAGAGGCAGTGTTTGTTTTCCCTGTGACTGATCAGCTCCTCTGAAACGCCTGTCAGTGGCAGCCCTGCTGCAGTCAGTGGGATTTTAAAGTCCTCAGAGGATGCTGTAGTTGTCTTGTTCCACTGGCTTGGCTCTGGGACATTGTAACTCAGATTTATTTATTTTAACACCATTCTAGACCTTCCCGTTTGACATGCAAGACTCACAGTGTGGGTTCAGCTCTTTCATAGCTTGTCCTGGATATAGTTCTGGACTCTTGGATTGTTCATGGATTTCCTAACTCATTTTTGATTCTCCATCACATGCCTGATGCTAATGGGGGAAATGTCAAAGATATCCGTTGTCAGCTTGCTCCGTACCTTGAACTTCTACTGAGGTTGTAAGAAGTACCAGCAAGTGAAGGTTCCCATCTTCACAAAATCACACACTTTTCTCCCTGAGCTCATGTTTGTGTTGTTTCCCTGCTCACCTTTAGAAAAAAAGGTACAAAAGGTTCTGGCAGGGAGGAGAACATCAATAATAATACCTTGCTTCTTATTTTATAGTTGAATCTCTTTGGTTTGTTTCATATTGTTTCCTCTTATCTGAATTTATTTCCCTAGCATGTTTGCTTTTCCAGTTGACATAATATTTTCTTGATTCATATTCCTTAATCCTTTGTCATCTTCCTCTTATTTATATTCATCTCCCTTTCCTCTGTATTTGTTCTCTTTTCTTTCCTCTCATGATTTTGCCATAGTTAAATTCCCTGGCTTTTCTTCTGTTTCCCAGCCTTTGTGAGGCACCAGCCACTGCTGGCTGTGATCCAGCGCCCCTGAGGGACCCCCATGTGACAGGGACACCTTTCAGGGGTGACAGGGGCCAGCTGAGCCGAGAGGAAATGGGAGCACTCCTGGCACGCTGCTGAAAGCCTGCATGGAGGAGAGGGGCTGTCATTTGGAGGGATTTGCTGCTGGGATCCAAGGGGAGGGATGGAGCTGTCCAGCTGTTAAGAGTCTTTACTTGCAGCACAGATGACAGACTTAAGACAAGCCCTAAGGAGTGTGTCTTTGAAATTTAATAACATAAGAAGAAAAATATTCCACACTTCACTGGCAAATCTAATGCTCCACACTGAAAGCATTATGAAGCATTTTTTTATTATTTTACTTTATTTATTTCCTTTTTTTAGCAAAGGAAGAGAGCTGGTTTATGGAAGTTGATTAAGAACGTGGTTTCCACACTGCTTCATTTTAGAAAATCATGCTGATGGCTGATGTGTGTTTTCCAGCACATTATAACTTTTGAAGTGTATTAATTTTCCCTGCTGGGGAAAGTGCCATTCAAGAAGGCTGGGGGAGGTGAGAGGGGGCCTGACATCCTTATTATACTGTCACATAAAGACTGCTTCTTCAGACTCTGGAGGGTCTGTGTCTCTGGAAGAGTGACAGCCTAATAGGTTCTATTCTTAAATTATAAGTATCCCTGATAGTGCACCAAGCAATTTATCTTTAAAATAAAAAGTGAACAAAGTTCTGCTGATACATAGTTGCAGAAAGTCACTGGGAAAAAAAGCTGAATAAAATTGAATTTCTCCTATCTTGCAAAAATATAAACACAGAGTACTGACATTCTTGTCTCTGAGCACCTGTATCTTCACAGATAGGACCAGATGTAATTAGCAGCTTACAATGAATTTCATTCCCATCACAGAATCTGGAGTCAGGAATATCATATGCTCCCAAGCCTGCAAGCGCCTGCAGTATTTCCAGTGGGAATGATGACTTTTGATGACATGATCCATTGTGGCATGAAATAAGTTCACACTGTTGCTTGTACCTGGGTGAAGCACCAGCAAGATTTAATAACATAGAAATAAATCAAATAGAAGCCATATATTTATTCTCCTTCAGGTTCTAAGATCAGAAATCTGAAGCTCAACAGTAGTGGGAACAGAGACAGCTGACTTGGAGGACTCAATTTTGGTATTTGCCCCTGATGTCAAAACTTTGCAATCCAGGCGTAGGTGAGAATGCAGGGAAAGACTCATGTGCAGATTTCAAAGAGTAACAGATAAGCTGCATAAGCATATGAGAAGCAAAAGCTTGGCTGGTGCTGGGAATTTGCCTGAACAGTTCAGCCCAGCAGTGAATTACCTGCTCTGCTAAATGAGTAACTCTTCCTTAGAAGTGTTAGTAACTCTTCCCAGGTTGGCCCCAGACTGTGCAAAGGAGACAACAGAAATGCAGCTCAAATTCAGTCGCACACAAACAGGATGAGAAAATCTCTGTTCTTTAAGCAAGTTGGATGTGTTCACAACATTGCCTTAGCTTTGTTTTGTCTTGAAATCATAGAAGAGATGTGAGGGAAATGGGAATGCTGATGCGTGAAGTGATGGTAAGAACATATGGCAAAGCCACCCACAGTTCATCTCAGGCTATCATTGTGCTTACTTGGGAAGCTGCTTTTCCAAACTCTGGAAATTCTGCTTAGCTGCTTTTCTAACACTTAGTACCTATCAGCAGAAATGCAGTTTCTCACTCCACTCCAGAAATGCGAGGCAGTGGGAATTATCCATTGTCTCTGGAGGGTTCCCAGTGCTTTGTCCCCCCGTGGGTGATTCTAGGGACTGTCATTTGGATCTTTCTTCTCCCTTTCCCTGTGGCACATTCCCTGGGCTGTTCCCAGGCACACGGTCAGCAGAGCACCCTCTGCTTCTGATGAACCAGTAACATTTCAGTCTGACACCATCCCATAGCTCAGACATCCCATAATTCCTCTGCTGCTGCTGCTCACTCCAAGTCTTCTTCTATGGTGGTGATTTTCACAGAGTGGACAGGGGGAGAAAAGAGGGAAGAAAGGGAAGACATGGGATGGGTGATCACACAGTGGACAGCAGCTACACCATTAAAAATAGAAAACCAGTAGGCAATGACATTCCTGTTTTCACTAACCATGCTCCCCACCCAGTGAGTCCCACAGGCAGCAAAAGAGATTGTACCAAGAATTTGGGGTGCATTTTGGAGTTCTCCCTCCACTTCCCACCTGGTTGTTTTGAAGCAGTCAGTTGTTCCTCCTCCTACAAACATTTATCAACTACTCTTTCTCCTTTTTCCTGTTTATTTGCTTAATTTTTTTGACATCCTTAGGTGTTAAGTGTTCATAGCCACAATGTTGTGGGGCATCCACCAAGAAAAGAAATAGCTGGTTTCATCCAGTAAGGGATTTCTCCCATTGCAATCCTGCCTCTCTTCTTGCTGTTTCCTGCTCAGCCCCTATGTAGCCTCAACTCACTTATCATGGTTTATTTTTTCAATACTGCCTGTATTTTGTTTCTTCACTAGTGAAAGAGCAAGCCCAGTTAAAACCAGGTTAACATGAGATGGTTTCAGGTTTCTATGCTTGCCTTTGCTATAAAACCACAGTGAGCTGAAGTTTAAGAAACTATCATTACTCTACACGAACAAATCTCTACTCAGGCTGCATTTCTTTTAATTATTGTCATATTTCAAACTTTGCCAGACTTTTAAACAATCAGGAATCAGCTCCCCAGATAAATCTGACTTTGAAACAAGGAAGCTTCTCTCTGTGTGGGGCAGATTAGCAAGATGCAGCTAGTATCAATAAAGAATATAGAGCTGCAGGGGCCATAATGTGTTTTCAGAGCACCTAAAGCCTGCAGCATGAAGACAGCAAAAAGGGGGCACTGGTTTACCTCAGACAGAGGTGAAGAACTTCAGTTAATCATGTGTGCATTCATAATACACTCAGAGAGGCAGTGACTACAATTCCCTCCACAAGGGAATTCTACTTCTCCATTGGTAAGCCTTTCATCTTTGCCACACATAATGATGTTCATTTTCACTAAATAATTAATCCAAATACAGTACAAGTTACCAGTGAAATCAAGACTGAAATACAATTGTGCAGAAGACAAATAGGTAGATGAATTTCATATACAGGTGGTGGAGGATGCTAATAATTTGTAATATGCCTGGGTCTTTCAGGGGAATTAAAGTCTTACTCTACTCATCCTATTGAGGCAGCCAGAGTGATGGGAACTGATCCATATAGCACAAGGAGAATTTCAAAAGGAGATGTTCTGAGAAACAGATTCAAGTTCTAATCCTGAATGTGCCATTGACTTCTTCTGTTCATGCAGATCCAATACTCTACCGTTTTCGCTGACTTCACTATTTGAATTATTGATATTCGGATGCTAGGGGAAAATGTGATTTTAATTTTTAAGTAGGATTTCTCTTTAGCATCCAAAACAATGGAGTTCAGTCTGTGTGGGCTTCTCTTTTGGTTTTTTTTTTCCTGATTTCCTTAATTGAGAAGAGATTCTACCCTTCTGTCTAAAACTTTACACCTAAGGATTCCACCTTTCCTTAAATGTATCAGTGCATCCCACACAGGCCAGAGGCACTTGCAGAAGCTTTTTGTGGTGTTGTGCATGGGATGGCTTGATTACAGATGCTTCTTCCTCCTGCATCTCAGTTTCTAAATTTCATTTCAAAGGTTGCTGGGAAGCTTTTCTCAGTGTTGATGCTGCACAGAACCCCTCAGCCCCAGTGTCTGCAAACAGGGAGGAGTATCCGTGATGCCATGGTGGGTGTGTATAAACCAGCCTGTGTTCAGTATCCAACAATTCCATTAATTTCATTAGCAGATTAAATCCTGTTGCATTAAATAATTAAGTGGATTAAGTGATGCCATCCCCAGTTGTTCAGTCACCTCCACTTGAGTGTGTTCTAATGAAGTCCTGGAGTTGTTGAGTCTCTGGCAAGTGATTCTTAGTTAATGCACTCTTGCCATAATTGCTTTTTAATTCAGCGGATTAGAAGATTATCTTTAAATTAAACTGTATTTCTAACAATACAAGGAATCACATGAATTATATGTTAATCAGTAGATTCTAAGAGTTAAATGATTTTCTCATACTAGATATTACAAATACTTCATGTCTTTAAGACCTCGGATTTAATCAGCAATTTTCCTATGATCTATTGTGGTGCAAAACAAAAACTGTAAGAAACAAACTACTCCAAAAGTAGGGATAGAGAAACAGATAATATTGAATTATTTCTAGTCATTATCATCTGTCTGTTGGAATTCTCATCCTTGTTATCCCAGACATACTAGCTTGGGAACAGCTGAAGGAAATACAGGAAGTAGGATTTTCCTTAGGCTGGTTCCCTTTTTGGAACTTCCATTTCTTTCCTACTTGATTACCAGCTGCAAGGCACACAAGTCCTTTGTTTGTCTGTTTGTTTGTCGTCTAGGACAGGCCAGTGCTTCATCTTTCCAAGGAAGCATTGCTCATGGAATGGGACTGGAGCAGTTCTTAGTGCACCGGGGGTATTAACCAGAAATATAATTGAGGGCTGAATGCCAAATGGAAACAGCTTTCAGCAGAAGCTGAGACTTTGGGGCCCTGAGTGATGCTGAAAGCCTGAGTTGTACTCCAGGAATGAGGATGGAGTGAAGGTAAAGGTGGTGGCACAGTGGCTGCCTACAGAGGTGTTGGGCCAAAACAAAAACAATCAGTTTGATACAAGAGACATTCTTCCCCTCTCTCTTGCCTTCTTGACTCATTGCTGACACATCTCTACCTGTGAATCCACTGCAGTGTCGGTGCTGTTCACATGTCTGAATTTGCAGTAAGTCCTGTGGAAGGATGTTCTCTCAACAGCCATTACCAAGAGCATGAAGAACATTAAACATTATATTTGACATCAGTGGTTTCAGTTGATCTCATTCAGGTCTTCTGTGTTTTTGCAGAAAGCATCGGTATTGGGGTTGTAGAACTTTTGGGTGTAAAGACTGCTGGGTGAATCAGGAAATGAGACATTGAAAGCTAAGCAGGTGGAATGGAGAAGATGAAATACCTGAAGGAGTAAGATGTCTTTGGAGAAAGAGGTTTGAATTGGTGTGGCTGGGAAATGGAGACCATCGAAAGGGGTGCGGTGAGAAGCTAAAGATGATTCACTACAGACATCAGGAAGAAGTGCTGAAATGATGTATATCTGGGATGCTGTGATGAAAATAATTGAAGCTGATATTGAGGCTCTTGACCTGCTTGTTGCTCATAAAGAATATGGAATTCTGGAGAAGGTTCCATCACAAGCTATTTGGGTTATTTGGGATAAGACTGAGGCAGACCAGAAGCCTGGCTTGGAGAGAGTTTTCATGCTGAGTTTTCCCAAAGAATATTTCATTTGAGCTTTGCTTTCATTGCGCTCCTTGATGTTACAAGCAGAAACGAGAACAAAGAAACAAACCCATTAAAATGGAGCTCATCAGGCCAGAATTCGGTGTTGGCAGTATTGGCATCTGCTACTGCATTTGTATCTG
Organism: Illadopsis cleaveri; assembly: GCA_013399915.1. Lineage (NCBI taxonomy): Eukaryota > Metazoa > Chordata > Aves > Passeriformes > Timaliidae > Illadopsis > Illadopsis cleaveri. The sequence continues at coordinate 853,889 of VXBB01024636.1, read as the reverse complement.
ATGTTAAAACCTTGGGCCTTAGCCAGTGAACAGCAGTTTATGACCATCCTGGATAGAGTTCAGAGCTATGCTAAGTGGTTCCATTTGAAAGACATTTTTCAATTACAGAAAAACAATTTGGTGAAGAGGTTCTGTTCAGAAGTACTTGCTGAAATTCCATTTATGCAGCCTGTCATGGTTGCTTTGGTTATGTTGCTAAAGCTCTTGTGAAACCAGACCAAACCCCTGGCAAGTGTATTACATAAAGAATTCAGGGACTGAGTCTGAATCAAACCTGTGGAGATACATATACATGGACAGACAGACAGACAGATAATGAGACTCAGAGAGAGGATGGATATGAAAGTGGAGCCTGGTTTTCCCCTTCAGTAGTTGCTGCAATTGGAAATTCAGCTGAGCATTTCCAGCTTTTGAGAAACTCTAGAACCAGATGGGAGCCCTGTTTTAAAACAAATGTCATTTATTGAAGCTGCATCCATTTGCAGCTTTAACTCAAAGATCTGGACTCAATTACAGTGGAAGGAAAGAACAGACACAATTGTCTAATAGAAATATCAAATTAATTGAATTGTGGAGGTTATTAAAAGTTAATAACAAAAATTAACACTATTAGGGAATCATCCATTCACCTGGAGCATACAGATGAAAGAGATCTGTATCCATGGGGATAGAATCACAGGAGTACAAGGTCACATTTAAAGCAAAAGCTCTTCCAGTGTGGAGGGGACACAACATAACCCACAGCTTTCTTGTACACAAAATAAGATCCTGGGATTCTGCCCTAACACCATTGTTTGAATTCTTTGCGAAGAATAAATGAAGGAGAAAGACAAAGGCTGAAGTTTCTTTGGTGAGATGTGGCTGATAACCGTGTCCCACCATGGGGCCAAAGCTTTTCTTGGGGAGGGCCAGGGTCTGTGCTGGCCCAAAACACATGGCGCTGCAAGAGTAAGACTTGTGTTCTGACAAGGAGAACTGTGCATTGTAATAGCTCAGGTTAATTCCTATAACTCCTCACAGGACTATGTCAGGACAGTATAATTAAGCAACTTACTAATTAAGAGTAATACAGAAGGCATTTAAAATTTTGTGGAGGATGGAATTTCTAAGTGATTTTCTGTGGCATCGTTTTTTGTCTCATCAGAATAGTCATGGAGATGATTAAGTAATCCAGGAGTTACAGGAGCCTGGCTGTGTTGATATGCTGGTTAGAAAGCTAAATGACAAAGATTTTATTTGAAAATCGTCAAAAGAATATGTAAATCACAAAAAGAAGTTCAAACCAGTGCTTCAAGATGGAAATGTGTCAGCATAAGAGCAGGTTTAGGGTGGAACTGGAATTGGGGATGTGTTATCCTGATGAATGGAAGGATGCATAGATGGATGGATGGAGGGAGGGATGGAGGGATGGATGGATGGATGGATAGCCATGGCACCACCTGAGGCACAGGTGAGAAAGTGAAGAATAAGGAGTCATAGAAGTACCAGGCTAGACTGAGAATGTCTGCAGGTAGGTGCTGAGCTTCATCACAAGAAGGAAAATTATTACTGGAGAAGGAAAAGAGCTATTAGAGCACAGCCTGTGTTTCCAAAGAAAGGGAAAATAGCAAAGTACCCACCAGCTTTTTGGGTAAATCTGCAGGAGACAAGGAGGTTGCAGAAAATTACATATTTAGATATGAAAGTTATGCCTTGGGATTTGCATTCAATTCTTCTCAGATCTTACAAGCTAGAATTACCTCCTATCATGGCAGGTTTGCCAAAATATAAAAGCAAAGAGAAAAGATAATACGGTGGTGGAGGAGAACTGCAGTCTTCCTTCTTTTGGAGACCATGACAGCCTAAGTATTAGCCAGAGTCATCCGGCAGATGAGAAAGGTGGATGCCTCTATTTGACAGGGTTGCTTTGGAAACCTGGATTTAAATGAAAATAATTTAAACTAGCCATGCTTATGCAGTCCTAGGAAGGGGATGGATTGGACTTACAAAGCCCTACTGCCACAATTTTCGTGTGTAACTGACTCTGTGGGCACAGGAAAGAGCAACTAATGTCTCCTAGCAATCAGTAGGATTGCAAATGGCAAGTTCAAGGAAAAGGAACACAGTTCAAGGGGTTCACAGTTAGATTTTATATCTTAATCTAATATATCAGAAACTGCTTGGGTCTGGTAGGACATTTTAATTTTGGAAACCATTGCACGTCATGGACTTAGGCTTGAAAGAGCAGCCAGTCTGCAAGGTCTGAGACAAACTCATTCAGACTTGACCTGTGCTGGCTTCTCAGGCAAGGGATGAATAATCCATAAAGAATTAAAAATATTGTTTGGCTGTGAATAAAAACAGCAGTGTCCCAGTCAGTCCAGGACAGCAAGTGAAACACAATTCATATCTTTCAGACACTTAAAGCACAGGAGTCAAAAGCGTTAACCCCGCTGAAAACCTTGGCAGGGAGCACTGCAAGGAGCTGCCTTCAAAGCACCATAAATCTGCAAAGTGACTGAAGTACCCGACAATTACCTTTGTTGTTTATTTAACCATCACTTAGCTGTAGTATTACAAGACACTCTGTGTATACTCAAAACCATCAGGGCTGTATTAGCTGGGGATTCCTTTTCAGCACTCTCTAGCTCGGTCCCATTACCTCACCATAGGTTTTTGTTGGATGCTGTCCAGCAGTTCAGCATTAGTGTCACCAAAGCTGTGATGACAGTGGCATTTGTTACCCTGACAGCAGCATCCATTCCAGGCAGGAGCAGCCAGCCCACGCTCCCTGCCCACCTTTGGCCATGCCCTGAAGACAGATGAGGGGGATTGGGGAGCCCAAGGGGGATTTTGAAGCCCATACTGTGTGTTATCCCCCAAGGTTCACTCGATGCCTTGTGTGCACACAGAGACAGGAGATCTGCTGCTGCCTTACACCACTTCTAAGGTCCCTTCTAACCCATTCTGTGATTATTTATGATTTTTTCAAGAATGCCCAGAGACTCCACTGGCCAAGCTGTAGGAGTTCCCACCCTGGTCAGCCTAAAGAAATGAGCTGAACAAAGTGGTGATTCAGGTTTCTGTTGCAGATGGAGAGCTGAGGCCCAAGGAAATTAAATTAACTGTGCTGTCAGGCAACAAGGCACTTATTGGAACTGATCTCCAAACTTGTCCTACCTCTGCCTCAGCTGCAACTCTGTTGATTCTCCAGTAATGCTCTTGTGGAGTGTTCGTGGATTCGTGCAAAAAAAAGTTATTAGGTTCCTGCAGCAAATGTTCTTTAGCAATTAAAGCACTAAAGACTTAAATTTTTGTTCTCCTCTGTGAGCAGAAACTCTTGGAGCATCAATATAGTCACTTAAAGCTACACAACATTCATCCATCATTCCTGGTGGCTTTCCTGACTCATACTACCTGGAAGGACATGCTTTGCTTATCACACTCTTGGTTCTTGGAATGGAGTTTCCTAAATCCATCGCCCATGTGGCTTCTGTGGCACTGTGTCACACCATGTGATCAACTGGACTGATGCTTGCAGCAGAGACAGCTCCATCTCAGCAGCACCCTGATCTGGGGCTATAAAATCTTTTTAAGCAGCTCTTCACTTTTTTTTCACTGTATCCAAACAGAATGCTAGTACAGGAGAGATTAAGAAAGGCCTATCCCAGGATAATGATTTGCCCAGGAGCACTTAGCTCACTGTCACTGAGGGACAACAGCTGAGCAGGAGCAGGATTACACATGTTCTCATCCCTATAAAGTGAGTGCCGTAAGCAGTTAAAGACCAGGGACTGTTCTGGCCTGATTTACTCTTGTTCTGCTTCTCTCAGTTTCATTTTAATATTGAATCAAAGGAGTTTTGCATTAGAGAAAAGTCACTGCCCACCAAGCTCATCTGCTCCATGAGTACACCCAAAGACAAAGGGTCCTGGCACAGAGGGATTTATTTTAAGCAGCTGAGTTTCACCTACGCCTGTCACTGAGTAATTGTTACACCTACTGCAGCTCCCCTCTTAAAAAAAAAAAAAAGTCACAGGAGAAAAGTTTAAGAAAACACTATATAAGCTTTGTAAAACATAAAATCTTTGTTGTACATATAGAACTCCATGGGTTAGTGAGCCAGCTAACCTCTACAATAGATTCATGCCAGCAGCATTTTCTGGCATGGGACTCCAAGGGCATAAAAGTCAGGATTTCACAGCAGTATAAGGCTAATGATTAAAGTATGTGTGATGGTAGTCACAGTAACAGCCCTGAACAGAGAAGCACCCACCCTTCTCTTAGGTGTTCTGACAGCCTGATATTAAAGACCTGCAAGTGTCAGAAGATGGAGGAAATCAACTGGCCTCTGACAGATTTTACAGCACAGTGTTTGTGCTGTCAAGGCAGTGAATATGACAACCCGAGGAATGATAGTAATAGGAATGTTTAGTTAAGGGAACAGCTGAACAGAGATGCCACTGTTGACAATAACATGCGTAAGTTAAAGGGAGACTCTTGGAACTTGTACTTGGAGAAGATTTTATTAAACCCAGTTTTCTACTTCAAGGTTTTTATTTTGTTCTCAGAGTCTTCCTGTGTGTCTATCTTGTCTGGTTTTACTACCATGGTGAAATACTATTTAGTTATAATATGGAAGAAAGACAAAAGTCACTCTGCAATGCTGCTTCACTTGTATCATCGTGATAGTGTAGGCAACATCTGAAGGCTGATTAAGATTTAAAATCTCCAATTTTTTTTATCCTGGAAGTTCTATAAACAGACAAAAAAAACCCAACTGGAGTTGGGAGAGCTGAAGTTTGAGATTAAGGGGGGCATTGACCCCATCTATTTGACCACCTAAAAATGAGATAATTTGTTCAAGCTAGGCATGGAGTGAATGAAGAGTGGGGATGTGCAGGGAACATTTAATCCCACTCATCTCTTTTCAGTCATCAGAGAAGATGCCCAGACACCTACAACGGATGGGACACTGCACAGTCAGGAGGGGAACCTCAGGCTGAGCTGGAGGCACTCACAGCACAAGCCAAGCCTGGCTTTCCCAGCCACCTCAGCAGGGCTTTAACCCTGTCCATGTCCCAGGACTCCATGTCCCAGGAGTGTTGTGTAGCAAAGGACTTGGTTTGACAGAAACCAGAATCCACATACATTAGATCATCCTCTAAGCTTGAAATAATTATTATTACAAGAAGCAAGCTTTAAGGACAAACCTGAAGTGTTCCTGATTATTTGCTAGGAAAGACTGATGAGTGCAAAAAGCATTAGGAATCCACAATGTTTAGCCAGAGCTGCTCTGGTCTGGGATCATAAGGATACTGCATCTCTTTTTAAGGAGCATATTCAGAGGTAAAACACTTAAGCAGAACATTTTGAAGCTAAGCAAAATAAATATTACCTTCCCTTAAACGTGTTTTTTCTCAGAAGCAGTAGTTTTCATGACTCTTGCTTAAACTCTGGAAGTAAACTGAAGTTTGCCTTCTAGGTCTGTGTCCCACCACCATCTCAGGCTTTAATCACCTGCAGTGGTTATTAGCTGTGGTGTAAGAACTGGCTCTGGGGGGTCAAGAGATTTGTATAAAAAAAGGAAGTGCTAATTACAGTCCACTCCAATAAGGTTAGAAATACAGCAGAGACAAGTCCATTATCTCAGAGTTAATAGGGTTACAAAATGTTGACAATACACATGATCTGCTTTGCTATCAAATGGTACTGAAATTATGGATTGTTGCCACAACATGAGAGTTGCACCAAATGATTAAGACTTGGGTTTAATAGGGGTCATTGCCTATGTAAGTCTGNGTGTTGTGAGCCTCACAAAGGTGTATCAAGCCCTGAGGGTTGCCAGCAACCTCCCAGAAATGGCTTATGAAATATTAGTAAGACAGCTGACTGGGTATGTTTTGAAAAAGTAAAAGGTTTTAAATAAAGTGAAAATAACAAACTATGCAGAACAAAAGAATAAAAGCTGTACACAGTGCAGGGAGGTCCCTTGCCCCTGCTAAGACACCCCAAAAAAGCCCCGAGAATCTTTGTGCTCTCTATTAAGTATTCAACGATCTAGGAGGGTTTTTTTGCATGCTGCCCAACAGAAAATAGCTACATTTCTTGGGGAATAGCTAAAGGATCCAACAGGTGCTTTTGTCCTGGCACTGAGCCAGTTACAGTGAGAAGAGCATGGAAGTTTCTGGTTCTTCTTCCTTAAAAGCTCAGGGATAAAACTCAAACTCTTTCCTAATATGGAAACACCTGTTAAATTGTACGGGTGCACTATAACAGCTGTGGAGGTCCTTCTGTAGTCAACACACAGAGCCAGCCACCTGCTGTCCCTGAGAGGCAGGGGAGCTCCTGGGAAAAGAGAGTTTTCCTCCCTGGGAGCTGCAGAAGGAGCCTGGATGAACTGAATCCACTGTGGGATGGCAAGGTCAGATGAGATGAATCCCCCTCCGTGTCAAAAAGCGATTACACATCAGGTCATTGCCTTAGAGTTAATGGAAAGGATGATGCATATCCTGTCCAAGGGAAAAATAAATCAGTGTTCATATCCCAGTCTCATCTTCTGTAACACAAGCATACCCATCTTATCGCTTGAGAAGGGAAGGAGGATCAGGGAGGCTTTAACTGAATGACTGCAGCCATCTCAAAGCGGGGAGAGGAGAAGGAGCAGAGCATTAATACAAAGGTTATCTTCTATTCTCTGAATGCTTTTGAACCGGTGTTTCCATTAGTCAGAGCTGTGTTCCTGCACACCTGGAATTTTTCATCTCTTTATACACTGCTCAACTTCAATGAATTCTTAAAAGTGAGGCATATCAATGCCTAAACCACAGACAGCTGCAGCCAAGTAAGAAGTTCAGAGGAAAGCATGGTTTTTCACCCAAATCTGTATTCAGGGCCCCCACTTGTAGCAGAGACTAGAATAATTTTCAATTTGTGGTGACAGAAACTCTGCTGTGACTTAATTTTTCTCAGTTAGCCCATCAGTAAGTATTATTTTTCTTAATGGAAGTTTTTAGTTAATGTAAGTGCAACTCTTGAAACACCAAGAAAACAGCTAATGTGTTCTGGAGATAGTGTTACTTGCAGTACAGTCCTTGGCATGCTGCTTCCAATACATAAGTTTAACAGAAGAGAAAAGCTTGTTCTTCAGAACAAGATCTGAATGTGAACCATAACCATGCTCTGGAGCATTTGCCATCACATAAAAAGCCTAAGTTTCTTTGCAAGCAGAGGTTCAGCTTGGCAACTCCTGCAGATAATTTTATGGTGATTTATTCCCTTTTGAAGAGCATCCGATGATAGTGATCTTTCCTCTTTTTCTCTGTTGCTTTCTTAAAATGTGACATTTTTGTCATGTTGTTGCCCTGGGCACCACAAGCACAGCTGCAGCAGCACCAGCACTGATGTCACTGTCTAGGGAGTTTCTCAGCCAACCCCTGACTGCCCTGCTGGGGTTCCTGGCAGCTCCACATGGTTGCAGTGTCACTCAACACCTCCCCTTTAGTGGTGACTTAAAAACCAAATGCTGCCTTTTGGGATTTTGGATTTCAGAACAGCTTGCTGGGCTCGAGGTTCCACACTTGGTAGCAATCCAAGGATTTTTGCCAGGATGGCTTGATCTTTCCTCATTGGTTTTTTTCCTCAAGGTAGATTCCCTTGGAAGCACAGACCTACACATGTGCCCACATTCAGATATTCTAGGTAACACTGAAAGCTAGACAAATGCCTTCCTATTATATGCATTAAAATATTCTGCCATGACAGACAGTTTCATTTCAAAAACCCAGTCCTAGACAAGAAGGTATTTTCCTTTTATTCTCAATATATTACTTTTAATATATTCAACATGCCTCATTAACACATCCAGAAAGGTTTTGACATCTTGAAGACTCTGCTTCAAAAGTTTCTGCTTTAATACTTTTTGCTTTGTTTTGAAACTACTTTAAAAATCCAAAATGCTACCAAAAAGGCCAACTAAAATGTAATATAAACAAGCTCAAGTCCAGCTGAAAGGGAGCTTTACAGTAATGGTCTGGGTCTAGAAATCCTTATAAAAAGGCTTTAAGTTCTTTTATATAAAGGATTTTCTTCTATCAGATAAATGCTTTCTTTGCTCTGAGTAACCTTCTGGTGATTCCTTGCTTGAAAAAGATTTGTTGAGTTCTGAGACCAGTTTAAGCTCCAGGAATAATGCCCCTTCATCTAGGTCACTGTTCCACAGAGTAAGGAGCTAAGAGAAGTCCCCTTTTTCCATCAGCCAAGCATTACTTCATGCCTTTACTCTTTGGAGGGAAATGCACCAGGCCACATCCCGCTCCACACTCATTTATCAGCCAGGCAAATCTCTACATGCAGATTTTTAAAGATGTGAATTGAATTTCTGCTAACACACTGCTTGGGTAATTTCAGGTTTTTCTATGTTCCAGGGGAATCGCTTTCCACCTTTGTAAGTGTCTGCTGAATAATTTGTCTGAGAAACCTCTCTGCACTGACTTCCCTGTTATTACCTTTCTGTGGTACTTGGGTCTAGGACTCCTGCACCACATGGCCATACTCAACCCAAAAAGCTGCCTCTCTGTTTAGGAGGCCGGACTGTTGGTGTCCTGCTGAAAGCCAAACAAGAAGTGAGTTTGCTCATTCTAAGACCTCGTGCTTTAAGTCCTTGTTGCAGTAATGACTCTGTTTGTGGTGCCCTGGTCCTGCCTCACTTGAACACGATTGCACTGAGTTGAATTACTTCACACGCTGAAGGTGAGTCACGAGCTCAAGTGCACTCTGAGATGAGCTAATTTTCCCTAATATGCTTTGCCAAATCTATGTCTATTTAAATACTTCTGAGAAAGGGGAAAGAAAAAAAGTCTCTAGAGAGAATGACAAAAGGATTTTATTTTGGTACCAGTGTATTAAATACCTGTGTCAGCAGATTCTTGGACGACTTCTCTCCTTCCCAGCTTGCCTTTTGGTCTCCATTACTGAGAATATTTAGTGAATTGCTGCAAGGGAATTACAAACTGCTCAAGATTATTCTTCTATGCCCTGTGCCTTGAAAGATCTAAATAGAGTGTGAAGACAAAGGGAGGAAGGGGGTCATCATTATTTCCACAAGAATGTTTAGGAGGTTTTACTCACATTTGAGAATGGAGGATTTACAATAATGTCTAGAACGATCATTCCTAAGAAAAACATAGTGTACAAGAAATAGTTGTTGTATTTGTTGAAAGCTGTTTATAGAACAAAAAAAATAAAATTGTCCACCATCTATCATATGTTGGAATCAGTTGCCTGGTAAATAACATTCTGCTTAGTGTGACAGTAATGAAGAATTTTATCTACAGCCACTGCAATCATAGTTTGCAGCCCTTGTAAATATTCAATTTGCTTTTATGTCGGCAAGCACATTAACTGTTAGCCAGATTACTAAAGGGAGGGGCTGGGTATTTTTACCTTTCACACCTCACCTGAGAGGTGCCCAATTCCTGGAGATTCCAGGCTGAGGGATCCTGGTGATGATGCAAATGGTTGCAGCTCCAGTAATGACAAAAGACCTGAATTCAGAGGGAATGTGCTCCATTAGGGCTGTGCAATTTGTAACATTACTGTTAAGAGACATTCCTTTTAAAAAGGGAATGGGAAAGAAAATATGTTTGATGCAATGTGTTATGTAAGGAATTGGTAGCCTTTGGTAAGTAAGGTTCAAAAAAACCCACTTATCTTAAAATACATTCCATTGACTAATAATCATGTGCCAAAATTAAGCTAAATTACATTCTGACTATTCTTGAACAGAGTTTAAAAGTTCTAAGTAATGGCACTGGTTGAACCATTAAGGTAAGTACTTAAAATATAAGTATTTTCTTGATACCTTCCACTTTGGGTCATCTTTCTTTGGAAAAATCCCACACAACAAAACCAGATGCTGCTCTACATGCATAGGAGAAATCAATGGATGGGATCAATATTCCCTCCACAGGTAATAAATGCTGAGAAGCATTTCTGTCTATCTAAATTGATCCTAGAGAATTCTTTAAATTGGTTCTGATGTGTATAAAGACCATTTCCCTATTGATCACAGCTTTTCTTGCTTTCTTTCTTTGATATGTTATTTCATCTCTGCCATCAGGAATGGTCTCAGGCTTCTGTATGCAGTTATGATAAACAGAATTTCTTCAATCCACACAAGTTTCTTTCTTTTTAATTTAAACCCAGAAATATCTGGGTTTGTCTTTGAAGGTGGATGCTTTGCTTACAGTTAGGCAGTGCAAGTAATTTTTAAATTGGGGAAGTTATCCCATCAGAATTATTTGCAAGGAAGTCTAAAGTATCTGCTGTATTTTACTAGAAACAACTGCCCAAATCTTGCTCCTCACCTACTCTGTTGTCCCTGAGAGGAGGAGTTGCTGGAGCAGAGAGGAGAGTTTTTGATCTGTCACTGTCCTTGTTCTGCCCCATTTTTGAGCAGAAGAGTTCTCCTGAGCTGTTGAGTCTATGGAAAATGTTACTGGGAGTGAGCAAACGGTGCCAGTCATCAGGAGGAATGTCTCAGCCTGATGTGCCTGGGGAGCTGTGGAGTTTGTGACTTTTGTTACAACACTATCTGATTAGCATTGAAGCTGCTAGACTGCTCCAGAAATATGAAGTACTGGTGAGCTAAAACAGAACTTTTCAGAGTGTTTGATAATGGAATGTTACAGAATTAGTAAATTAATTTTCCCAAAAAAAGTTAAATGCTTTAATGGGCATATAAAAAGGTTCACCAGTGAGGAGTGGTGGTGGTTTGCTCCAAAACTGTCACAGTTTCCAGCTGTTTGGACATGTAAAGCAATATGTAGTGTGGTCCTGGCAAGGTTTCACTCAAAATCCATTGTACAAAGAAGACAGTAATCGTGGCTGTGATTTCTGTTAGGCTTTTATGAAATATAAATTGTCAAACTGTCTTTTGACAAGTACAGGTTTTGTTCCTTTTACCCCAAGTAATTTGAAGCCATCAACCCAGCAAATTAATCTTGTCTAGTTCTGTCTTCTGAAGAAATGCAGTAACAAATTAGATTGCTTCAACACACCTGCACTATTTTAAATTTATCCACCAGTTCAAATTAGGAGATGGATTTCATACTGTATTCACAGGAGGGGCTTTGGTTCCTTAGGATTCCTTTGCATGGGTATGCAAAGTTCCTTGCAGATGAAAAAAAGCAGAAATATCCTTACTTCTATCTAACACAACTGAGCCTCACTGAAAGCACTGACTTTGCTTTTAAGTTTGCATGTTTAGGTCAGTATGGACACTCCAGTAAATCTGGTGGGATTTTTGCCAGATTCCTGCTCTTGGCACTTCATGGCTACGGCCCTTATCAAGCCCATAATTTCATGTACATTTGGAACATTTACAAGAACGGATTTACATACCAAATAATTAATTTTAACTACCTCCTTCTCTAGAGTGAGGTATGTATCCTAAAAGTTTTTTTAAAAAATATTAAAATTTTACTATCTCTGAGATACTAAATGATTTTAGGGTTCAGCTCCGGTCTCAAAACAATGTAGAGATGCAGTTTTAGTAGCAGGAATAGTTCTTCTAGAAGGCCATGGATGATTTTTATTGTTTTAAGTGCAAATGTATTTCCAACCCAAACAACAGCACTGCATTTGTAATTAATCAATGCCTAAAACGAAGAGCATTGCCAATCTGGAGACAAGAACAGAGCTTTTCTCTGTAGGACACTGGGAATGGAAACCTACAGCAGTACTTAACTGCAGTGCTGGGGAAAAAAGAGAGCTGAAAGTGCAGTGATTCCTCAGAGTCAATTCAGCCTGGTCCAAGCAGAAAGGTGACTGTCCAGAGATTCCAGATTCTAGCTGCCCTGCAGCTCCCTGATGAGGTGGGATTCAGATGAGCATTTTCATGGAAACTCTGTGTCTCACCATCCTCTGGGGGGTAATCTGGGGTCTGGCTTGGCTCCACATTTCTCTGTGGATCCCCAAGGAAGGATTGAAGCCTGAGGTTTACACGTGGAGTAAGCACCATCATCAGCCAAGTACATTTGAATGCACAGAGTTTTTTCTCGGCTAAGCTGTCATCTCTCGTAAGGATTCCTGCACATAAGTTGTTTGTACCTTTAATTGGCATTGCTACCTTTCTTTACCTTTTCCAACTCACTGCATCCTTTTAGAAGCAAGTGTCCAGATGGTCAGAGCTCATGTTATTCTAAGGACATAATAGGGGTACATCAGAAAAATTAGTACTTGTGTTCCAGCAATGGGCAACAGCAAATCAGCTGTGATTAGCACAAAGGCTGCTACTGTAGGGTCTCTCTGTGGTGGCAATGTGCTTTATCATCACTCCTTGTCTGCCAGGTTGAGGAAGAAGGCTGAGCTCAGGATTGGCGTGGGGCCAGCCAGAGCAGAGCTTCACTTTATCTCCCCATGTTGCCAAGTGCACCAACAGATCCAGAGCAAGTTCTGGAAGCCTTGCTGGATCTAGAGGCTGTGAGATCTAGAGGTCAGAGCCTTGGAGACTTTGCATCTTCTAAGCAGAATCTATTCATTTCAATGCAAATCAGCCTAACTGCTCAGTTCAGTGAGTTTGCATAGACCAGCCCCACCTGACAGTTGGGTCAAAGGTATGAAGAACAACCTCTCTTCAGGCTTTTATCTTCCTCCAGTGTTATATCAAAGTGCTTTTGTTAGTGACAAGTAAGTATCCTACATTAAAATACAGCTTTGCATCACAATTATGTAGCAGTTTTTGTTTGCTTTCCTAATTGGAGAAAATTTTGGAAGAGCTATAAAACACAATTTGTTCCCTGTTCCCAAAATGAAACATCTCCTTTCGGAAGGAGGGAGGGAGTAAATTTACATTATAATGAGCAAAATGTTATGAGCCCGTAGATCAGTGTTGACATAAAGGGTGATGGAAATGAGATGTCATTTTGTGTATTCCCCCTCCGTGCATCTGCCTGTGCTGCTACTGAGCCAGGAAGTGGCTGTGCTCATGGTCAGCCATAGTAACACATCCTAACTCAGGGAAAATCCCTGTGAAATCAATCATTCTTCACCAGGGCTGCCGAGTGCACCTCCTTCCTTTCCCCAGTGAGTGCTAGCGATGGAGGCAGTGCAGGGTACTTCTGCACCTCCTGGCTGGCTGGTTTTTACTGACCCTCTCTATTTTCCTCTTGGCTTTGGCATTTCCCAGGACTGTTGGAATGCTGGCATGGACTGACAGTCCATGATGACTCACATGGATGAGTGCTATGGTTTTGCTTCAGGCATGTGACTTAGCTACCAAAGCATGCAGAAAAATGCAGGGTTGGGGTCTGCCCCTGCCCTGCTCAACCCAAGGAGTGAATGAGCTGAAGCTTTGTCTCACTTGTCACATTGTCCTGCCCTTACTTTCTGGAAGTGGACTGCAGTTGTCCAAACCTTTTCTCCTGCCTGTCCCTCTCTGTAGCAACTGGGTTCATTTGTGGTTTTGAAAAGCTGGGAGTGACATTAACCCTCTGCCCAGCTGTTGTGGTGTCAGGGCTGCAGGCGAAATGGCATTTGTTTGGCTCCTGGAGAAGTCATCCAGCGATTGCCTGGAGAGTCTCCCTGCAAGTGCAATCCATATGCAATGCTTCTGTCAGCAAAGACTTGCTGGAGGAGAGTTTATAATAAATATTCACATCTGCTGCTTTGGACACTCTAATCCATCCTACAGATCTTTGCTGTGTCAGGCTTTGTTCTAGATGAAGAAGCCGGGTAGTTATAAAGGTTTGCAAATAGGGCATATTTATCATGGTTAGCTGTACTTCCTAGTTCCCTTTCTTGCACAGATATCCATGACCACACTAAGCATAAGTTGTGGTTAAATATTCTCAGTGCATTTGTAGGCTGGTTTAGGCTACGTGTTTCTTTTGATAAATGGTGAAATGAAGCCATCAGATCTTCATGAGCAGAACAGAGAACATCATTGTTATGACCTAGTTTGAATGGAGGGACAATATATTCCCTGGATAAACTGTACATCACATAGGCACACCCAGGGCCCTAAAGTGTTAAAACTGGGATAAATTCTTCCATGCTCATGTCTGTTGGGCAGTATGTTCCCATTGGCAATTTGGTAAATAACCTGAGTTTCTAAAAATAGAAAAATATCTCCTGTTTTTCATAATCTTCCCAAAAATTATGACCTTGGTGCCAGGTTGACTTTGTCAGTGTCAATATTAATTATTCTTCTGCTGGTGATGTCTTTGCTTTCAGAGAGAAAATCTCGATACATAAGAAAAGCTGTAATCACTTGGAGGGTGTATTGAACTTGCTCCAAATAGAAAAAGGTGTTTGACCAAGATCACAACTGACAGTACAGTGATCCTGATGTTGTTAGGGCCACATCAGCTTTGAAAATAATGTATTGATTTTTTTTTTTTTGTACGTGAAACTCATGATTATTATCGTTAATTTCTAAAGGAGAACCTTTATCTGGAGGCTGAGTAAGTAAGAGGTGCTTCAAACATGTCATTTACCAGCTATTACCTCTGCTTTTACTTAAGCAGGAAGACAATAAACTTATAAACACATTTTGCTTCCTTAAAAGTGTTGAAAACTGAGTCCATTTGATTTCCAAAGAGCACATGGAAACTAGGAACTCCTTAAAACCTTTTTTAGGTTTTCTTTTATTTTTTTCCATAAGGATATAAAGGAGCAAGCATTCAGTTCAGTTAGTCACCTGACCTTCTGGAAACTCAGCTAAAAATTCACATCCTCACGTCTTAGAGCAGTACAAGAAAAGCAGTGTCAAAAGCATGGTCTGATGTTGATACCTCCAGGTATTAGGAGAGCCTCTGGTGCTCAGGCTGCGTGTCAGAATCTGTCCCTGAATAATTGTATCCAAATATAAGTGGATTTCCTGCTCTGGTCTGCACTGGGGAAGCCCCCCCTTGAGTATGGTGTGCAGTTTTGGTCACTGTAACATTAAAATAATTATTAAGCTATCAGAGAGCATCCAAAGGGCAACCAAGATGGTGAAGGGCTGTGAGGGGAAGCCGTGTGAGGAGTGACAGAGAGCCCGTGGTCTGTTCAGCCGGAGGAGACTGAGAGGAATCTCACCAGGTTTGCAACTTCCTTGTGAGGGGGAGTGGAGGGGCAGACACTGATCTCTGCTCTATGGAGACCAGTGCCAGGACCTGAGGGAATGGCCTGAAGGTGTGTCAGGGGAGGTTTAGGTTGGATATTAGGAAAAGGTTCTTCCTCCAGAGGGTGGTTGGGCACTGGCACAGGCTCCCCAGGGAATGGTCACAGCACCAAACCTGACAGAGTTCAGCAGATTCTGTGATTCTGTCAAAGTAGCCAGGCTCCTTGTGAGGAGAACATGAGGTCTCCAGACTGGCTTAATCTCTCCGAAATCCAATCTCATTGTTATTGATCCGTCCAACTTTCTGTTAATTTATCTCAGAAATCAGGAGTACATGCATGTGTCTTTAAAGCCACCCTCTCAGAACTTCCGGCACCGCTCTCTTGTGTAGCCTTTGCCAACCTCGATGCCTTTTCTCTGTGTTTCAGGTGGCCTGGTGGCTCTGGCCAGCAGCGAGGGCTCCGTGAAGGTGCTGTCCCTGGCCGTGGGCCAGCTCTCCGTCCTGCGCGGCTCCGGGGTGGAGGTGCGCTGTGTGCGCTTCCACAGCCAGGATCACCTGCTGTCCGCGGGCGCCGATGGCAGGGTTTGCCTCTGGACCTCGGCACAGTGACACACGTGGCCCTCATCGCCTTCCACAAGAGCGCTTTGACAGCAGCACTGCGGGCTTATAGCTTCATAGCTTGTGTTTGCACTATTCGGGGTATATTCACCCAAACGGAGCATTATTTGGCATTTTATCCTAATAAACCCCTCAATTTCTCCTTCTTTCTGCTGTCACCGTGCTTTCCCCAACACCAAGAATCTCTCTTTTGGTGGTTTCTGGAGAAGCAGCTTTACAATGACGCCTAATGCCAGCGCAGCCGAATTGCAAGGAGATTGATTTTTAATGTAGCGCAGCACGAGCCACAGGAGCCGGGGCGCCCCTTCCCTGGCGCAGCCGCCTGTGGGAAGATGAGGCGAAGTTTTCACGATGCGGCCATGGGGGATGTTTTCCCGACACCGCCGGGGCAGCGGTGGTGAGTCGGAGCTGGAGAGCGCGGAGGGGCTGAGGGAAGCCCCACCCCGCGTATCCGAGGGGAACCGGGCTGAGGGGAGCTCCAGCCGGTGGATCTGAGGAGAACCGGGCTGAGGGGAGCTCCAGCCGGTGGATCTGAGG